>VZRU01003017.1:112685-135027 GCA_013398155.1 Pedionomus torquatus
GTTTTGATTTGGGTTTTGTGTTGTATTTTTTTTTGGGGGGGGGAGGGGCATGTTTTGAAACTCAGATATTTAAGATGGTACATGACTGTGAAACCACTATGAAGGAAATTTTCTGGGACACAACCTTAGTATATTTTTCCTGCTTCCTGTTAAATTACCTGTCAAATCAGCCGTAGTGATCAAATCACCAAGGGTGTGCTAAGAGCTCAGCCTTCATGCTTATCCAAGTCCTGTTCTGCACAGATATAATTATTCTCCTCTCTTCTCATGAATATGTAATTCATAAGTGCAGGCATCGCTACTGTCATCTTCCTGGTGACCAGATGAATGCAAATGAAAATGAATCTTTGATGGCATGAGTTTTTCTACTACTTTGATTACCAGAAGAAAATTCAGTCTGGGTCTGGAATCTGTATAATTACTTCGTACTGGTAACTGCTTTTTCTTGTATTCAGTCTGAATAAGCATTACATATCCAAGTAGTCTGCTACTTGGATCAGGTGTCAGCAGAAAATTACACAATGAAGGGTCATTTTTGTCATTTGTAGTTTCCCACTGTATTTAAAATGAGATACTTTATGTTTAAAAATTCCATTTATCTTCATATGCCTTAAAGCTAATTAAAGACATTTCACAAAAAACTAAATTTCTTATAAAAAACAAACAAACAAACAAAAAGGCCTCCTTTGAAATTAGCATTGTAATTAACTTTAAGTGGGAGATTGTATCAATACTTGTAATCAAAGTTCCTTACCTTAATGTCACCTCCATTTGTAGCACCGCTGATGTACCTCATTCTGGATATATTAATGACAACTTGGTCTGGAACAAGGAGAGGAGAATGGTTTAGATGCAGACAATTGCTCAACATTTGGTCTATCTTCATCTTACCAACAGCTCTGCACATAAACAAAGAAATTGTTAATCCTGAATAGCTGGTCATCACCTGGCAGATTTGATTAAAATATTTCATATGTTTTTATATTCGTTTGTCACATCCTGTCCCTTTGGCTGATGAAATTTTTCCTGAATTTGTAGAAATAACTAGAAGAAGAAGTAGAAGTTTTAAAGACTTCCTCTACTCTTTCCTGTGGAATAATTTTTTTCTCACTTTTGCATAAACAGAACTGTTGTACATTTGTGTTTTCTTCATTGTCTCCCTCCCATTGTATTGCACTGACAATAGCAAGAGGGGGAGAACTAACAACATGCATGGAAACAGTATTATTATTTGTGAACTGATTGTGTGGAAAACATCTGTTTTCTGCCTATCTTCACTTGTTTGTACACACTCAATGCTTCCAATGATGCATTACTGAGAGGAAAAGGGACAACAAAACACAGCAAATCTGCTTTGCTTCTTGGTTGTCCTAGTGGCTTTCAGCACTACTACTAGTGTAGTACTTCCCAGTTCATCAACAAGAACTGATGAGCCACTGAACTAAGTGTATTAGCCAAATTAAAGTCAGCACTAAGGATCCTTCATTTATGTATGAAGATTAGTAAACTTTGTCTATGCCTTATTGCCCTGCCTTATCAGCTTCTGGAGTACTTAAATAGTCCCAGTATGCAATTCTGAGTGCTCTGCTTACTGTTTGCCTGCTGGATATAACCATATGATGACATAAATGTGAATGGCAGACAACAGTCAGCAGTATTCAACGGTGTACTGAGAATGAAATCAAGGCTACAAAATGGGAAAAGCATTCATTGTGCTTAAACTGATCTTTATATTTATTACATTTTTAACCTGTTATCATTTCTATCTCCCATTTTGCAACTGGAGTCAAGTTTGACACTTGGCATTTGACAAAGAAAACATTGCCAATGGCTTTATGCTTCTTAGCTTTATCCAGTCACCTGTTTTTCTTTGTTGTTGGATTCTACTTTTCCTTATAAACCACCTTTCCTCTCTCAAACTGAAATGCTGATGGATTTCATTGGTCCCCTTTTATCATCAGGTGGTCTGTTTTTGCACTGGCCGTCCTCACTGTAGCCTCACTTGTGTTTGAATCTGGCATCACTGTTTTCTCTGAATACTGACTTCTGCTGGAAGTCCCAGACATACCTGTATATTACTTATGCAGCACAGGTTGACTCAGTGTGATGATGTTTTTATGGTTTCTTACCATATCAAAAGGTCTCAAGCAAGACCAAAAAATTCAGCTGCATACTACACAGTTATATAGTAAAAGAAAATATTGACCAGTGAAGTAGCAGTCCAGGAATGGGATTCTTGCATCCCTGGGCTGGTCCTCTCACAAGCTTTACACTACTCATGCCCTCCAAGTGTTCCATGTAGTGGCTTATGGCCTCTTCCACATTGTGATGAAATTCTGTAGCTGTAAGTCCCTGTTAACTGTTCATTATGTACCTAGAGCAGGCTTTTCTAAAATGTCTTATTCTAATGGGCACAATACTTGTACATATTCCATTGTTCCTAACGGATCCAAATCCTTTCACAATTATTCTCTTAAAATCGCTTCTTTTTCCTCCCATGGCATTTTTTTGCTGAACAAGGCTGAATAAGGAGCAGCCCTTAAATTTTTACTAAATATTATTTTTACTGTTTCTCACTGTTTCAATTCTGTCCTAGAAAAAGGTATTTTGCATAAACCCCACAGGAAAATGCTGCCATATGTTTCAATCTTCAGAGTAGACCCTGGCCTTCATGAAGCACCCACATTTGGGAAGGGGGACAGGGTATGGTAAGATAGGCACATCCTGAAGCTGGCCCAGGTCACTCCATATTGATCTCATTTTGTGCCCCTCCAATACGATGTTTTCCAACTGACGTGAAGCTTGTCTTACAAAGACACTATGCTGGTCTTTTCCCCAAAGTTTCATCCTAGCCTCTTTGCTGCAAGTGATCTGTGGTTTGTAGTGAAAATGTTATTGTGGGAGAACCTCAGCAAGTGTAGGTCTAGTAGTGTCACTGGTGCTATGTTGATTTGAATCAGGTTAGGTCCTTGAAAGATGTTTGTAATTCACAGGTTTTATTTCCCAGGAAATTGACAGAATAATCAATGACTCGTGTTAGCATGGCTTAACATTAACAGCTTTTTGAGACAAGCATCCCCCCAGCTGATACTGGCTTTGTTCAAAGAGTGTAGAATCTTGTGGACCTTGGAGGATGACTGTGGTTGAACACACAGGAAGAATATTCTTTCTTGAGGAAATCCTCTCAAGTTTTTTTCAAATAATTTCCATGTCATCCCTCAGAAAGGGTTCTCTTATAATCCTCAGATATTGTAGGGGAGTCATATTAAAGAACATGGCTTCTTCTTCACTCACCTGGTCCCACAAACTCCATAAACAGTATGAGAGATTCCACAGACTCTGTAAACTCAGGAGCAATATTTTACTATCAGGAAAAACATCAGTAAATGACCTTGCAAAAATAATTTTGTAATACAATTTCTCTTAAACTTTTAAATTTATATTAAGATTTGGTAGACTGAGCCTACCCTACTGTTAATTTTTATCCACTCTTCAGTCCCATTTTACCATTCTGCAAAATGCTGGCATTGTTTCATGGTTCTTGCAGGACAGTACAGCCTGATAGCTTTTGCCTCAATGCATTTCTTCTATTGTTTCTGTTATACAATGCATGCAAACCACAGTGTCAAACACAATTGTATCACAGAACTAATAATAATGTTCTAGTGTTGGAGAGGGCAATGATCTGTTTTTTTCTTGGACACCAAGTATTTGGCTTTGTCAACTTTTCTATTTAGAAGCTGGATTAGTACCCATAAAGGAGTGCCCTTGAGCCTTTCTCACTTAATTATAGCTCACAGCCTTTGAAAGTAATTCTACTTGGAGTTCAGCAAGCATGGCAACCAGCTCTTGCAGAGTCCTTTTCTTGTTTAGATCTCAAAGTACTTTATATGGGAAGTCAGGGTCATTCTGCAGATGTAAAGCCTGAGAAATGAAGAGATGGAGTGAAATGTTGAAGTTCATCCAGAATTTGCATAGAAAAAAAAACCCAAAACATAGGAGAATATTAGTCTATACTACTCTACTCATTACAGTGATTTACTACTCAGGACTAGGGGGCAAGACAAAAGGTACTAAATACAAAGGAATTAAAACAATCTATCAGAGTCTTTTTCAAAGTTTAAAATGTATCTTTTCTTTCTTTTATCAGTTCCCACAGAAAAAGAAGACATTCTGGCACAGAAAAAGTTCTTCCTGTCCCCACACCTTTCTAGAGTAACGCTGTGGATCTGTACATTGCATTTTATCAAGATCTTAACCAAAAATTCTCACCCTTTCCACATGAGTCTATGGTTCTGGAGCATGTTCTATTTTAGTCACCGTCTGAATGGACAGAGAAACACAACTGAACATGCGAAATCCCATGGAAAAGCAGCTTTGGTCACTAGAAGCAAGACATGAAGGTTGAATGAGTACCTCTCAAAACCCCTGAAACCTGACCATTAGAAATACAGTCTTCAAAGTCCATTGTGTATCGCAAATCATGCATTTTTGCAGCACAATTTTAGTTTGCTTGGTTGAAGTAAAAAGAGTTTCTGGGTACTAACACATAAATGTGTAACATCAGCTGTCCAGTTTTAAAGGATTCACACAGTAATGATACAGATCCCACCATTTTGAAACTGCCAAACACTTTTTGACTTGGATGGGAATATCACAATTAGCTAAATATCTATCTACTTTCATTTATACTGTCTGTAGCGTAACCAGCATTTTCTAGATGAGAAGCCAGCTTTATTATACAAAGTGGGTTTAGATCAAAATATTCTCCAAAACATTACAAGTAGTACAAATGAGTAACAGATACATCAAGAATTTTCCATCTTTGTTGTCCAGAGCAGTTAACAATTATCTGAAAATGTCTTCACAGTGGTCTGTGAACTTCATAGCATACTTTTGTAAGACATTCGTAGATTAGCATTCACATAAAATAATAATAGCAAGGTGAAAAAAATCACTAGCTGACAAATGGATGCATCTTCTCATCAAGGTCAGAAGATACAGGCTTATGTAACCTCTCTGTGAGTTAGGATTTCATAAGAAAAAAACTTAAAACAGAGCAGCACACATTAGATCTCATAATATACATAATTTCAACACAACAGGCTGCCTTGAAAGAAGCAAGCTAGGGACTCTATTTTCTTCTCTTATACAAATTCTAGTAGTAGCCCAAGTGTTTTACCATTGATTTCTGCTGGTGTTGAAATAAAGATTAATCCAGATAGATGGCTGACAGGAGGGCTCACATACTTTTGCAGCACACTTTGATCACTGGGGCAACAGATAGTCTCAAATTTCAGGCATGGGTCAAGATATGGGATGGACAAGTTCTGCATCCAAGTCATCAGAAATTGTCTGGAAGCAGGAACAATACTTCCTGTTAGCTCCATTTAAAAACTGTGGCTTGAGTCTCTCCTTGAATTTGCTCCTTCTCTTTTTAAAAGGATTATTTCCTCACACTATCTGCTTAGGTGATGCATGCAGTGGAGTTAAGGATCACCTTTTGCTACTGAGGCCTTGATGCAATAGAGGTACATTTTTAAATAGGAATCTCTTATTCCAACTATAGTAAGAACCTGTCTGATAACAGCAGAAATTTTCTCCTCTGGAGTTTTGAAAACAATGTCTGTGATCATTTAGCCTAAATAATCAAAATTATTCCTATATCTCAAATCAAATTTCCCCTTTTTCCAAAGGAATACAAATTTTGAAGCAATAATTACTTTGAGATGAATAATAAGATCTCAGATAAGAAACTTTCAGTGCGCTTTTAATTTGTGGATGAGAAGTACCGATTTCTTTCTAACAGGATATTTACATGCTACACAGTCATGTCAAGTACAGAGATGTTGTGTGACCTCTCCATTTAATAGAATGACAGTAAGAGGAAAAAGAAAGCACTTGAGGAATTAATACCATAATTACTTTCAAGATGCTTCTGTCTGAAGGAACTTTGAAGAGGTTTCTGGAAAAATAGATTGTGTCAGATCTTGTTTAGGCACCCCATATAATTTTAGCCATAAACTGAAGTTAATAATCCTACAAAAAAGACAAAACACTCCCTAAGTTGTTACCCTCGTTATCTAACAAGCACAAACTTTCTTCAGAATAGTAATAAAGTGTTCACTCCAATGGTTTTCTAAGAAAGAATATTGAATGTTGCAGTATGGAGAAAAAGTCAGTCCGACAAAAATGTAGGCAATTCTGAGTTCAGCAATACATCTTATCTACTTCTGTTCCCTGCTCCCTGGGTTTTTCACAAGATAATTTCTTCTGCATATTGCACATTGTGTTCTCTTCCTGCCTCCTCCCTGTGGAGTCAGGTCACTACTATAATTTTGGTCTCCTGAAAGTTTTTTATGACCTCCAGTATCACTAAGTGAAATATTTGCTCTCTGTATTCTTGTCATTCCTTGCAAGGAAGCACTAAGGCTGGAATGAATCAGCCTTGTAGAGGGAGTGTAATACCCAGAAAATGTTCGACAAATTGATCGATTCCCTGTGCCTTTATAGTGTGTAACCCTCAGTACTCAATGTCTTTCCCTGACTGTGTCCATAGGGCTTCTACTGTGGATTGCCTGGAGTGATGAGTTGACAAGACAAGAGCACCATCAAACACTGCGGCTTGCATTACTTTTGATCAGAAAACCTTGAGAGGCTTGAACTGATTACATTTTTGGATTTTTGAGGAACAATCAAGGCCATATCAAGTTGGCTGATCCCTTTTTGACTACTTAGGTTACATTCTCCTGTTTGTATTTTGGAGATAAGCTATACAAGCAACAGAAAATCATGGATTATGAATAAAGTTCATTTAGGAAAATAGCAAATAAATGTGGAAGTTGATGGTTTTCATGAAATCTGTATAGATTACAACTGGTGGGTTTTGTGTTTGGTTTTTATTTTATTTTATTTTATTTTATTTAGTTTAGTTTAGTTTAGTTTAGTTTAGTTTAGTTTAGTTTAGTTTAGTTTAGTTCTGAGACACTAATGAGGTCTGCAGACATTGTGAAGTGTTAAGATAAAACACCTATCTCCATGAAAAGATTGAGAAATTATATGATCTCTGTTTTATAAACATCTTATTGCCTGTAGGAAAGACAAATTTCCATACATTGAATTCCACGAGTCTAATGCTGTGGAAAGAACAGTATAATTAAGTGAGATTCTTCATTAACTGAAACTGATTGGTTTGGGTTATCCTCTTGCCAACTCATACCACTAGTCTCTTCATAAAGTAATGAGTACTTTTTCCCTGCTCTCATTATCAAAGCTAATATGAGTCAGCGAATGTAGAGGGCTATTTTCTACTTCTTACTATGCTGAAAAAGCAATTTGTTACATGTTACCAGCTCTGCCTGTGTAATCCTGCTGGTCAAGAATTATTAAGCACTGCCATCAAATGACATACAACAGTGGCTATTTCAAAGGTCTATCAGATATATAAACAGCAATAATGCCAAATAAAATTTGGTGTGTTCATACCAAGCAAACAGCACCTATCTCTCTGAAAAACCCTAACATTCTTTCCAAGGCTATCCTCAGGGATTTACTCTGCTGATGCACAGCCCTGAGAACAGTACAGACGCTAGGCAGCCTGTTTGTAGAGATGAACTCAGTAGTAACGATGGCATAGTTTATCTTCAGTGTCAAAATGTGGTAAGTCAGGTTTCAAAATAATCCAGTGAGTCTACATATTGTAAATTAAGAGAGTTTCTAAAAGGGTTTTTTACCATCAGGTTTTTAACCATCATTTGGCAGACACAAAAGTGAATGTATGAACATGTCATAAAAATTTGGAGTCTGAACTAGTAAAAACACAGATTGTCCATCTGCTTTCTCTATCTATTCTCTTACTTTCCAGGGATAAGCTATTGGTTTGCTTCCCTGACTTCTCACTTGTCTGCTTTTCTCCTTTTTTCCACTGCCTATTTCCTGTCTTGTGCCCATTTTTCTCTTCTCATGCCCTCTGTCTCTAACTTTGTCTTTAGGAAAAAGTATACATTTCACCTTGTTTCCCTGAGACAAATTTTTGGTCATAGCTTCCAAGGATCTCCATGGTATCCTAGAACTTCATCGCCAAATTTAATACCTTTGTTATTTGTAAGTCAGGGATCTATGAAGCCTATGCAAAGAGCTAGTGAATGTGTCCAGAGTTTAATTTTTCTCATACAGATATCCTGTATATCATCTAGTCTAACAGGTGACTAGACTGGAAATGTCTGATCATATTGCTGTATGAGAATAAAAGACAAAGAATGGTTTTCTTGCATCTAAAATGTTTAAAACAATTTAAAAATTAAAAAAGAGAAAAAAAAAAAAAAACAAAAACCAAACCAAATGAAACCAAACAAAAAAATAAAAAAAACAACAACAAAAAACCAACCAACCAACCAAAAAAACAAACCAAAAAAGAGCAATTACATGAAAACATATGCTGAAGATATGTCCATGTGTCCTACCTGCTTAAAGAAGATGTTATGTAAGCACATACAGCTTTGTGTTTCTGTAAAAAACTACAAAGGATTTGGATGGTATTTTAAACAGCAGTCAGTTACATAGTTTTACAAACAAATGCCAGCATTCCAGTATGAAGTATGGCTCATTTCACAGTCAAAGGAAGTAAAAGCTACTACTAAACTACAGATTTGTTGCTGTCGATCAACAGTCATTCATGGTGACTTTTTGAACAATACTTGCATTATTATGCAACTCACAAATATAAAAGAATATTTGTGAACTGAAGAGTGGTAATGTACACTAAATGCAATCACTATAAACTTTATTCATTTAAATGTATTCACTTAATGCTATTCTAGACCTCTAAGGGACTGTCTGGAACAGTTTTGTCCTTCCTTCTCTGCATTTCTTTATATTTATTTTGCAATGAAAATGGAAGAAAATTCCCTTGAGATGCAGAACTAAAGCTTTAGTTAATTTTCAGCTGTTCCATTTGTTTTCCCTGTAATCTAGAGCAAGTTACTCTTTAGTCCCTTACTTTATCCCCCTATCTTTAGATAGATTCCATTTTTTAAATGGAATTCAAAGCAGTTCAATGTGCAAAGAGTTGTTCCTTTGGAGAAAGTTGTAGAAGGCTTTGCAGGAAAAGGCAGTGTTAATTTCTTTCCTCTTAGCTAATTTTTCTGCATTTAGGACTCAGCATATGCAAAAGCACCTATTGAATCCTCTATAGTGGATATCTAGTAATCAATAGGCAATTGTGGTCTTGCTGAATCCAAATGGAAAATGATGCAGCAGAAAACAAAATGTGCTAGTCTGAAACTTGAATTCCTTAGTTGTTCTCACATTTCTTTAGTCACATCTCTCAGTAAGCCAGAGAGGGACTGCAGGATTTAGCCTCCTGCATTTCTTTTATTACTGAGTTTATCTGGGAGGTTATTTCACCCTCTTACATACCAAATATGAAAGAGGCTGCTATCAAATTAACATTATCAGTCCTAACTAAATGTTGCAAATTTGGAAAACACTGACAATTACATTACACCAGCAATGTGGATAATGGGCCTTTAGTAACAGGTTTCTAAAAATATATTAATAAAGAAATCCTGGGTGCAACAAATTATTTTCATTGGATTATGAAAAAAAAAAAAAAAACCCAAACCAAACTTGCAAAGGGATGAGGCCAGTCAGAGTAGTTCTCTGATCAGCCAGGAATTTCAAAGAAAGGTTTGAGCATTGCCATCCTTCTCTACACCTTCTCTACACCTTCTCTATAAAATCTCAAACTAAAAAATTGCAAGTTCTTGTTTTTAATGAGCTTCCTTTAGTTCTTCTGTGGCTTAGAAAGGCTTTTTCAAAAACAGGAAGATTTTGAAAGCCTTTTAGTTGGAGATTGAGTGGGCAATATGAAATTTTCTTCATTTTCTTTTCCAAAGAGGCCCTATGAGGAAAACATTTCTTCAGAGTTCAGAAATTTTATCACGCTATTTCTTCCGGTATTTCAGAAAACTTCCATTCTTCAGTTACGGCAGTCATGAGCTTCCTTCAGAGATTAATAAAAGGGATTTCAAATATATTTTTTTTTCTTGGTCTTTCCACCAACATCTGCCAACCATTGCCTCCAACTGTGAGACATGCAAGACTACTGAAGCTTTATTTTAGCAGACAAAATGAACAGAGTGAGGAGAAAAAAAGTTCAAATGAGACATTAAGATTATACACCTGAGTTTCAGCAGGGCCTGAGGCACCTTTAAGTACAGTGGCAGACAATCATCCATAAAATGTGTGGCATAAAAGTACTATTTAAAGTAACTTGAAAGTGCATCTGGCCTTATAGATGTGAACTGTTCCCACAGAAGTCCTGAGACTCATGTATCAGAACTGTTGATTTACTTCAACATGTAAATTCCTGTGTTTCTGTTTGCAGCTTATTAAACAAAAATATTTTTAAGAGAACAGGAGTGGGTCTTATGAGTTGGTCTCTGCCAGTCCTGAGGAGAACACAAAAGCATCAGATCTCCAGTGCATATCTCCTGCATATCTATGGGTATGGATGCTCTTACGTATTTCCAGTGAATCTTCACATGACTGTATGTCTTCTGACATCTTCCCAGCTCCTACCTCAGATACCTGTTCATGGTTCATTTACAAACTATGTGACCTTATGAAGGCCTGCTTTTCAAACATGGGGACATAATTAAAACCTCTGAAATTTGCATTTGTACACTTGAATCTGGCACCAGAGACGTTAGCAATTGCACATGCAAATAGAAAGAAGAGTTGTGAGATTTAGTACAGCACCTGTCTTCAGCAAAGGTGTCTCTGCTATGCCAAAGAGAATTATTGCAGATAAGCAGAAAGCATGTTTGTGGTTTGGAACCTATCTGTCTCTTCCCATCTGTCTCTAATATAAACATAAACTTCTCCACTGGAATTTCTGAGTGTGGAAGTTTGTTGCTGCTGTTTGTTGGTTAACAGTCATGATGATCCTGGCAAGTACACCCAGAAACTCAGCTCTCCGTGTTGAATTTAACACATTTTTCCTGGACTGGGATTCATCAGTGTGAAATGCCTGCTTAAAGGAAAGGTTGTTAACAATATATGGCACTAGGAAGCCTCCCATCAGCAGTTACTTATGTGATGAATCACTACATTCCACATGATCCAAAGTACCCAAGTGGAACCAGCTTTCCTAGGCACAATAGCGAGGGCTTAAAAAATCTAAATGATCCCCCAATCAAACACAATTGGCATGACACTGACATATGCAGTCTTATCCCTGTGATTAGTGGGGTGTTTAGAAATGGAACCTCTCTGCCTCTTCTGACAACGTTTTCCACCCAAGTTTTCCTCCATTTGCAGGTTTCAGGCTTAAGCCATATTTCTAATCATAACATCAGGTCATGCTGTGGCACCAATTTGGTATGGATCAGAGCACACAGTCATGTTTCTGCCAAATTATCCAAGCACTGACAGAACTGAAGCTGGCTTTCCGCTCTTATGTCAGCTGTGGGAGGAAAGACAAGATTTGATCGGGCATAAACTCTGTCCATATGAGGTGGATCTGACAACACTGTTTTTACCAAATAGTAGTCTTTATGGGAGATATATAGATAGCTAGATATAGATATTTTTAAGGGTGTTATTTTAAATACAAATCCATTGTGCTTGCACACAACCACACAAACACTTGCGTTGATACAAATACAACATGGAGGCAGGGACAGCTGAAAATGCACGGAGCTGGGATTCCTGCTGCTGATGATATAGTGTACATTTATGACCTCATTTTCTGTATGACAACACCTTTAATAAGCTCAAAGAAAAAGCAATCTCTGAGCAGCTTTCCTCCCAAACTTAAAAAAAAAAAATTATCTGCTACAGCAATCTTTCTGACTCTATCTTAGAACACTGACAAATTCCTAAGCCTCTGCTATTGACAGGGGAAATTAATCCAGGTGCGTTAATTGTACAGGTGGAATCATATAGATCACAATTAATACATTTAAACAGTAAATATGTTACTTATGTTTTTATATTCCAGTGCAATCATGGGCATTTTAGTTTCAGTTTCTTTTTCAGGATAATAATATATAATGAAGTCAGGGTGGAAATGAATGCATAGTAATTTATAGCTTTGCACCTACAATTTCCAAGAAGATTGATAGGTAAGTGGGAGATATCTGGTACTGTTACAATTGACATTAGTAACTAGAGTTAAAGCATGTCCTAAATAATTGTCTTATTAACCTTCTCCAATTTCATACATTGGACAGGGATATGACAACAGCTGACAGAAAACATCTGGTAAAGAGAGGAAAAATAGAAAATCATTTGCAGGCTTGACCTAAAAATCCTAAAGCTGCTCTAACATACCAGAACAGGTATGTGTCAGTGATAGTGGAATTTTGTGAAGACTTGGATGTTACTGATTTCATTAGGCCTTAATCTAAGTTTGCGGTGGCCTGTTTTCATGAGTATCAAAAAAAAAAAAAAAAATAAATAAAAAAAAAATTAAAAGAAATGTGGTAAAGGAAGTGATTTAGCTAATAACAAAGTAGCCTTTAAACAGAATCCAGCTATTTAAAATCATCTATGCATCACATTGTCTTTATATTGATTACCAGTTTTTCTCTTTGGCTCATTAATTTCTGCTCTTTTACCATGGTGTGAATTCCCATGCATCCCTGCACTTCTCAGAGTAGGTAAAACCTGATGTCAGACATACACTGCCATCTCCAAAGAACTTGAGCAAAAGATCCTACTGGCAAGGTGATGTACTGAAGGTTTGCTGACCACAGTCCAGGTCTGTCTGGAACTCAATCTATGAACCATTAAGTAAATGAAATCTAAAGTTGTTTCCCTATTTCTCTGAAGTATGCAGTCTGCTTAGGCTTCAAGCCACTAAAATAATAGAGTTAGGAGTACCCACACACTCATCGTTTTCAGGGAATTCAGACTCATGCCCTGCTTTTCTCATTAGAAAGAAGACAGATCAAATATGTCTTCTTTTCCCTTTTATTTTTTTTTTCTTCTGTTTCTATTGCCCCATCCTTCCCTCTGGAAGCATTCCCAGAGTAGTGTCCCCTCTTCTCACCTACCTGGAAGTGTGTCTCTGCCAGCTGGCTTCCCAATGGAGTTGAGGCAGTCAGATTTATTGCAGCAAGACAACCCGAGCCACTCTGTTGTCAGGTCTGTGAGTGAACAGGAACAGCAAAGTCTTTCTCATCACGTCTTTAGACCACAAGTGCATTTGGGACTTTCTGATCACCTAATGTACCATTTAGCCAGTGGAAGCATTTTGCCTGTAAAATCCAGAAAATTAACATTAACAGATAAAACCAATTAATAAAACGATCTGTGATAGGTACTTATGCATTCTCTGTTATATCTCAACAACCCACAATCCTTCACTTACTTATCCTCACAATGCACTAAGAAGATAGTCCAAAATTTGTCTTTGTTACCTTATTAATTTAGGCAAACTGTGATATTTAGTTATTGTTAAACTTTTTTTATTATTATTTTTTGTCTTTCTTTTTTTTCTATTGGTATGCCAAAGATAAATCTGTGGGGGAAATCTTCATATTTTTATTACCTCACCAACTTGTCTTAATGAGGAAAGCAAAGTTTGGCCTTACCATTTTCTGTCCTGTAATTTGCACACTTCTTTTCTTTGCACTGCATTGTCACTGAGGTGATGAAAAATTACTTTCCTTGTTCAGGCTTTGACTATAGTTTTCGTCATGCTCAGCTTGTGGATATCTTATGGAGATCTTAGCCTGGATAGGAGAAGGTGCATGAACAGGGATGAATGCCTCTCTGTGGGCTTGCATATGCAGCATGACCCAATGGGAAATGGCTTCTATTCACTTACTAAGTTAAGTTACCTGGCTTCTCCGTGATTTATTTATTCCTTCTATAAAATGAGGGATGCTTACCTTCTTTGTCTGGAGCAAACAAACTCTTTCTTTAGCCAGTCTTGGATCTTTTGATGTTTTCCTGGATCATTTTTCCTATGTTATTTTAAAGAATGTCTGTATTCCCTTAGTAAAACTACATTTCCATTGTTTCAGAACCTTCAGTCAAGTTATTTCTTGGTTCCATTACTGAAAAACCTAAGTTCAAACTTGAGTAAATTCTGTCATGATTCCTGCCAGCTCCTCCAGGCTACTTCATACTACATGCAAACTAGTGTCTTGGAATGGGTTGCTCTAAGCCTATTTATTTCAAGTGTAACTAAAAAATTCTCATCTTTTGGTCATTATAAGCTTCTTTTCTTTGGTTTGATTTCCTGATTCCCTGAGGCTGCTACAATAATTCTTAGCATCCCCCCAAGATGTGGGTTCTGGTTTATGAGCTGTTGAATGACTACTCAAGCAGTAAAGAAATCACAGATTTGGATTATCACTTGGTAGCAGGTAGCTGAAATGTTGCTTAACTGTAGCCACAAAAAAAAAAAAAAAAAAAAAAAAAAAAAAAAAAAAAAGAGAGAGAAGAATTAGCAGTTTTAAAAGCAAAAGTTTAGCTAAAGAAAAAAAGAAAAGGCAAAAGGCTTTATCATCAGTAAGTAGGGATTACTCATCAGTAATAATTAAAAGAGCCATTTTGTACAGTATAGTTATTCTCCAGCCCTGCTTCCCTTCACTGTCTCCTCCAGGGTACTTCTGATAAAAGTTTTTCCTTGGCTTTACCCCAATAGTTGGCTTCCTCTCAATGCCCATTTGAAATCAAGTCAGATAGCTGAAACACTGGCTGTATCAAATACAATCTTCTACAATACCTGGTATTTATTAGACCCTTGAAATTACTTATTAAACACAACAGAGTTGCTACTTGTTATTTTTTATTTTAAATGCAGAGAACCAGAGTTTATGATATTACCTTGAAGAGGAAATGTCTGGGTGCATCTGAACTTACAGCACTGACAGGACATACTTGGTTGTCAATACATTCACAGTCAGGCTGTTACTCACTGTTCCCATAAAACAATAAGGTCTTCTCATTGGGTCACTATAGCTGTACTATGTCTAGGAATGGTGGAATTGATACTTTCTTTCAAAAATAGCCCAGTTCAAATTCTGTGCTCATACCAGCATAACTACTAAGGTCTGAAGTAAGTTCTGAAGGCAACAGAAACGTTTCACAGTGAATGATGATTGAATGGAACAGGATTTGGTTCAAGCAGGATCATTTCTGACATTTTGACATTTTTGACTAGCTACTTGGTAGTTGCTGAAACTGGTGTTAACTGTTGCGATTTGTACGGATGACTGGTTGTTTACTTCAAATATGTTTTGCTATAGGTACTGTTAGTTTTCAGAAGTCTCTACAGGGCGTTTTCTAGATGACATTAACTTCCCATCCCTCTTTCAGAGACTCCAACAACACCCAAATACAAACTCTTGAAATTCTTTCTTTAATTTTTTTTTCTGTATGTTCATTGCTACATCTTATTAGAGCCTTTTAAAGCATGTTATAGCCATTATGAGCTTCTAGTTCTTTTTTTACAGTTGAAATGCGAATTAAAACTTAAATTTGTTCTTTCATGATAATTTAATCTAGTGCTAATTTTAGAATTACTTTGAATTAGAGATTATAAACTGAATTACCCATTTAGAGAGGCTGGTTTTCCTTCCAGAGCAGAGAGCTTCCAAAGACAGTTTTTTACTTAGACTTAATTTCACTCTGTAATCTGAATTTATTACCGGTAGAAATGGTAGCCAAACGCACTGAATAGTAAATGTGCTGTTTATCTATAAAGCCCCATGAAATGTTCTTGGCAGCTACTCTGTAAGCTTTTTAGATGAGTCTAACATTACCTTCATCCAGGTGGGAAGGTCAGACCTCATCCTGGAGGGCATGGGGAATTTTGCTTCTCTAAAGGTACTGTTTCTATACATGACTTTATCAAAACTCACCTTCTGTAGCTATTTCAGGTGTCTTCCTTGCTCTGCTTATTTGAACATTGAAGTGATTAACTCTGAAAAGCATGCTTTGTCAGATTGTGTTGTGACTCTAAGAATGGACACAGCAAACCACACCAAAGGCAATAGGAAGCCCTCACTGGTTTCAGTGGGGCTTGAGTTAGATCAAGTTGAAAGAAGTAATGCCTTGAGGGCTTGTAGCAGATAAATTTTGTTTATTTTTGCGTTAATCTCCCTGTGGCTGAAAAACAATCCTTAAGGAATAAGCTGACTTCTGTTGGCAGGTTTTACTTGCACAAGCAAAACATGACATAATGCCAAAATACTCTAGTGATGTTTTATTTGAAGTGGACACCTGCACACAAGGAGCTGGCTTGCAACGAATGATTAAATCCTCAATTCAGTTCAATTCAAAATGATTCAATTGGCATGATAAGCTGTACAAGTGTGGTCAAAGGATTAAAGAGGCAGATCTTTTAGATACATGTTAGACAATGGGTCCAAGCTACTCGTTTAGGAGCTATATACTTGGAAGAGCTTGGTCTCTGGCACACATTTAGCTACTAGATTCCACACCTAATCTGATACAAAATTGATGTACGTTTTTTTCTCTACAGACTACACAGACTTTTTCCTTGGTTTATGTGTTCTGGATATTACAATGAAAGTCAGATCTTAGTTTTCCCAGTGTCGCTTTGCATGCAAGGCCAGTAATGGCTGGTTTGATCCTGTGGGTTTCCTGAAGAGTTTGGAGAAGTCACGGCCCAAATTTATACATTCAGAAGGTAGTATTTGAAATAAGTGGTTCTGTTTCTCATGAAAACTTGTTTTGAGTCAGGAAATCCTTTCCTAATATATATCAATATCTTAATTCTAAGGAGTTCTTCCCAATGGAGATTCATCTCTGAAATATGAACTTAAACATTTCTAATCTTTTTAGAAAAATATTGTTCCTGAAGTGAATGCCAATTGTGATGGTAGGCCAGAATCGCCTTTAGCATGGTAAAATCACTGAAGGACTTTTTGAAATTCACAGTTCATATACTGCATAATATGGATGAAATATCATTTTAGTTTTCTCTTGGTACCAAGTGTAATCTTGAAATACTGGCCAGTAAACAAAAATGAGAGCACCAGGAAAGAAGATTTACATCTATGTGTGCCTTATATTTCCCCTGGGTAACTAATTCTTTTCCCTCTTTCCTACTTTACTGTGTCTTCAACGGCTTCAGCTTCTTCAAAGACATACTGGGTCAAGTACTTTGGCTGTAGTACCTGCAAACAGAACAACTCTTATTTCTGAACTTTAGCCTTTCCATACTTTTTGAAGATGTCTCCAAAAAATCTGTCCAGACATCTTAACTGACCTAAAAGTGAACATGAATACTCTAAGGAAGAATCCCTTGAAGAAAACAAAAAGTTAAATGTGGAAAATACGTTGAAATAAATGCTAGGAGTGTTGCTGCTGAACTGGCTGCTAGAAGTTAAGACAGATCATGACAACCTCTAAGAGAAGCACTCATAGGAAGAGAGCTTCTGAGAGCACCTAGCATCGTTGTACATTACTTGCTGTGGCCTCCCCACAGGACGCATGGTTGAAATTTGTCTCAGCTGTCGGCTTTCGAATCTCAGCTTTCGGCATAGGGCGGAAAGGGGAGGCAGGGTGAGGGAGTGTGTATAGGAAGGACAACCTTCGCTCTGTTTCCAGGAGGATAAGCTCTAAATTCAATTTTCTTCTCATTTTGCTGAATGTGTTCTCCAGCTTTGCTTTGTGACATTTTAAAACCAGGTTTTTTTGGCTATTAAGTCTTGTATGGAAGACTACCAAAAGCAGTCTTCCCTATCTTCACACATTTGTGTAGTAGCTGAACCAAATATCTGTTCCTGCATTCTACTTTTAAGGCAGTTTCTCTTCAGCTGAAACATCCTCCTCATGTAAACATTTTTTCTGTCGGTTTTGCTAGTGCCTGTAGACTTCAGTCATGGATTAGAGTCCCACTCTACTATGCTCTATGTAGATAAATAAAAGGAAATTCCTACACCTACAGATTTAAACTTTACAGGTTTGCAGCTCTCAAAACAATGTTTGCTTTAAGAACACAGCTGATAAACTTCAGGAGAAGGAAACTGTCCTGCAATCTGCTCTTTTGTGTCGTGTCATCTGAGTCTGACTGATAGCATCCAGGACTGAGTAGGAAATTATTTTTCACCAAAGAACATTTTAAATTTTTTTCTTCCATTTTCCTGGAAACTTCATCTCTGCACCCCAACAAGCATAGAATAACCATGAGATAGGGAAGACTGGGAAACACTGTGCTTCATAGCTTCCTGAGACAGAGCTTGGATGTAAAATGGGACTGGTCTGAAACGTGTCCTATGTCTGCAAGGTCTTTATGAAGAAAGTTCTTCTGGAACTGATAATTCCTTGCCCAAGAAAATGTTCTGTTTCAATAAACAAGTTGGTGTGGTTGTTTTCTTCCAGCAAGAAAAAGAAAGATTCATTATAATTACACATGATTTCTATTGCAGAACTGACACTACCTAGTGTATTTCTTAGGCTCTGCACATAGGAAAGTATCTTACATATGGAGTCAGATCTCTTCATCTCCTAATCAAGAGATAAGCTAACCAAACTGAAAAATAGAAGGTTAAGTAGTGTTAGACACCGGGTGAGTGGTTGAAATGAATGCAAGTATATAAAAGCAACATTGAACAAAGTAAAAAGCACAAGTACAGTAGGGTACAATGATGTTAATTTAGAAACACTGAGACTTGAAAGAGATATCATAGGCTTTGAAAGTTGCCTCTCAGACTGCTGGATGTGGAAGCTCTCTGCTTTATTAACATTCTGATAACAGCTCCTGCATCTGCCTTGGTAAATACTGCAGAGAGAGGGCAGCTGCAAGATCCTATTGTATGCTGCTAAAGTGAATGCTAATGAGGCTCCTGAAGCAGTCCTCCTAGTTCCAGTTGAGGATATTAAAAACATGAAACCTGTTCTGTAAATAAGAAAAAGGAAAAAAAAATAAGAAGAAAGAAAAATCAAAGGGCTAATTTAACAGCCTTCTGTTATGAATTGTCAAAATAGTGTTTCCCAAGGGTTTTACTCCATGTCTAGTTCAGCTTCCTAAGTACTAGTTCTATTGGAAGAATCCATGTGTGTGGGTGGTGGAAGAAAATAAACAAGCCAGTTATTACGAACTATGTTGATAACCAAATGTTGGAAATTTTCTTGCAGCAAGCTGTATTTAGTTTTCTTCCTGACACAAGCTGAGATTTAGATGCCACAGAGTCACACTTAGAGCCTCATGTTCTGGTCTTATGTCATTATTCCACAGACATAGGTATAATTTTCCAACTCCTTTTCTGAAAAAAGCTTCCCCCCCATCCATTACAGTAACATCTGCCCACCTGCAGAGATCCTAAACAATATTTTCAAGAGGAGTTGCTTGATCCTTCACCTCAAAGGCCGTTCAGCTCCTCATTTCCCATCACCAGCAGACATCTCAATGTAGGGCAGGACTGATGAAGGACAGTGAGCTCAACCAGCCCTCCAGTCTAAGCTGCTGGGGTTTCCCTTGCTGCCAGTGTTGCCTTTTCCCCAAGAAGGGAAAGGGTAGAAAGGTCTCCAGCTACACTTAAGTGGGAGGTGCTAATTAAAAATAAATTACTAAAGAGCAGAAAAATTCTTAGTGGAGGTGTGAACACTGAGTCCATGACTGGCATGGATCAGTATCCAGTGATTAAACCCAAAACCATATTCATTAGTCTGCTAATGGGCAACTTTTCCCACTTACTCTTCTAACTGTTGTGGCTGGGAATCATTAAAAGTGCCATCATTAAAACCTTATGTCAATTGATTTCACTTCTAGTATCCTCAGAAACCTGTGGATCAATGCATCTTTTGCTCTGATTCAAAAAACCCAGCTGAAAATTTAAAGCCACTTGACCATTTTTACCTGGTCCTTACAGTCACTCACTATACTACCAGTCCTATGCTGTGGGAAAACACCAACATGGCACTGTTTAAAAATATGTCATGTGTTTTGACCTACTCTTACAAGTAAGTTTTTGACTAGAAGATTCTTGTTCTTTGATATCAGGTTAGCTGTCTGGCATTCCCATCCTGGAAATCCCAGACCACATTCACCTTTGTTTATATTGCTGTAATTCCATTCACCTGATGTTTTACACTACTGCAGCTAAGTAAGGGAAAATAAAGCTGCCAGAGATATGTATGTAATCTTTATTTACCTATAAATTGCTCTGTGAATTGACAGATCTATCACCATGGTAATGATTTCCAATGATTCAAAAACCTTTGTCACTGAGAAACTCTTTGCATCTGTAGTGCTTTAATAATACCTCAATAATTCTATTTGCCTTCTAAGGACATTTTTGTGCTTTAAAGGTGTAGTATGTTATCCAGAAAGACAGAAATATGTAACGACTGAGACTTGGGAGATCAAGAACAGCAAAGTGAATTTTTGAGAATATCAGGATGTAAGAAGGCATCCTGATCACACCTTTTAAGTTATGCTGAAAAAAAGAAAGGATTTGAGGATGGACAGAGTTCTGTTTTTGAAAATAACAGCCTGCAGGTGCATTCATCATCCTGTTTGCCTCTCTCAAGAACTACATCTGAACAGAGGTGTTCATGCACTCAGGGCGACTAGTTTTACATTGACCATAGACCTCATGCTCTAATAAAAGATTATATTCATTATGTGAGTGTTATTAACTTAGAGGATGCTTCATTTTACACTCACCTTCAAAACTATTGGCAATCAGCCTGTCCCAGGTGGCTCAGTGCCAAGTCCAGCATGTTGTTGGATTTATTGTTCACAACTACGACTTTTGTCCAGACTTATCACACCTCACTGTGACCGTTAGCACCCTTGATTACTTCATCTTCACTGGTTTTAAACATGAGATTGATGTATAAGATCTCCTCAAGCAAGGACATTTCCTCTCTAATGGCTATACTGAACTGTACACAAACAACTGGAAATATCTCATCAGCTTTTCAAATGCACCAGGTTTGTGGCAAGACTTTCACTCAGGTCTCTGAATTTTATTTTGAGAATATTGAGGTGTTTTGGTTTTTTCCGATGACTATTCCATTCTATCTAGTAGCCATCATTGTATGCCTATGTTTTGCCCTTAGGATTTGCCTCAGAAAAGAGAGTAGTGATGTCTAGCTACCAGAATGAGAAAAAAAGCAAGATTTCTCAGACGTTTTTCCTTCTCCAGCAGCAATACATAAATCAGTTTCAATAAATTTGTGAAGTGTGGGCTTTTTAAGCCAGAATAATCCAGATCTGGGACAACAATATTAAGTAATGATCAATAAATGGAGCTGAAGTTTACCTAGAAGCCACAGGACTTCTTCATTAATTCTTCAGTCAAATATCTCCTCCCATACAACACCCTGTGCTTTGACAGACCTACCCAGAAATATCTGCAAAGCTCTCCTGCAATTGTCCATAAAGTGAACAACAGCAAAGAAACAGGCTGACAATGTTATATTGAGGTGACTTTTTTCCTATTGACACAAGGCTGTTTCAGGTTCTCCTTGTATTTCCTTGTCTGCCTGAATTCAGGCATTGTCTCTTTCTGCAGGCTACAAAACCACATAGAGTGAGAACAGGTATTTTCATCCTGCGTGTAGACAATACCCAGTAAAAGTTGATGCTAGGCCATAGCTATGTATCCAGTGGTAACAGTAACAATGCAAATTCCTCCAAAGCATATTACAGAATAAAATGAATTCTTTTAGTGAGTTTGTTGGGAGAGACCCTGGGGGACTGAAGCTCCTGCTTCTCTGCCTGGCATTGACGGCAGTTAAGCTGTTTCATAAGACTCGTACAGGATTTGCATTTGGATGTTTCTATTCTTGAGGGACATGATTCATTGACATGCTACAAAGGAAAAAAAAATGGCTGGAGAACTATGAACTTTCAGAAGGTCCTGGGCCTGGCAGTACAGGAGCAACAGATCAGTTCAGTCACCTTGCCTCAAACAACTTGCTCTCCTGTCTGGCACACCAAAAAACCCCAATGATAGTGGGCAATGAACTGTCTGTGAGGACAGCTACATGCAGGCACAGTGCTTATAGAAGATGATGGAGACAGCACATTTACACCACTTTGTATGAAATAGGATTCACAACACGAGGTAACACTAAAACAGGGGATACTGGCCTAGTGAATTCAATTCTGGTAAGAAGAAAAGCCATAAAAATTTTCATAGCATGACATCTGATGACCTGTGCTTCCTTCACTCTGCCTATTTCAACTGCCTACTCTTCTCTTTGAGTTTTAGAACTTCCTACTTCTCTCTTGCAACACTGAGTACCACATCTTAAAAAACTGTTGTTTGAGAACAACTTTTCAACCAAACCTGGTGCAAAAAAAAAAAAAAAAAAAAAAAAAAAAACAAAAAAAAATTTTATA
>VZRU01003017.1:135032-162841 GCA_013398155.1 Pedionomus torquatus
TTTGTTTAAGAACATTTTTTCAAAAAAACCTGGGAAAAAAAAAAAAAAAAAAAAAAAAGAAGACACAAAATCATCTTATTAGAATACTGTAAAAGGCAGACATATTTAAAAAGGGCACCCCAATGAATAGCAACATGGTAGAATAGGCTCCAACCTCTCTGGAGATCAGAAAATACAATTGACAAACACAGTGCAATAGAAATACAGTTGCAATGACCTTTGCAGTATTTGTTTCACCATCTGGTTACATGGAATCCTTGCCCATCTTTTTTCTGTACACCTTACCTCCAGCACACAGAATCACTTTATTGTCATTCTAGATACTTCTGCTTTTGCTCCACCCTCTCCTTCCTACCCTGGCCTTCTCCATAGCTATAAATAGTCACACTGAGGTTTGCAATGCCCTGTTGCCCTGTCAGATGGCATAAAGATTACAGCTGATAGATAAGGAAGAGGTTCAAACAGTAATGAGTCCACCCAGTAGCCTGCATTGTCTTAGTTCACTTGCCAGTTTGATCCTAACAGCCACCAGACAACCTGCTTTCTGTCACTGCAGCTCAGCTGTTGTTCACAAAATTCAGATGTTTGTGCCAGTAATTAAATTGTGTCAGCAAAGCACTATTAAATTTAGTTATTGCAGAGAGGAGCTAAAATAATTGATCGGATCTGAGTGGATCATCAATGTGTTTTTGAATATAATGAAAATGAGAACTGGGTCAGCAGGAGGAAGAGAAGACATCAATTAAAAAATATATCTATATTGGAGTCTCAAAAGCCATTAACATTGATTTCAATCCAGGACACAGTACCTGGCTGGCAAAACGTGTGGAAGTATAATTAAAGAGGCTTTTTTTCTTTTTTTTTTTTTCTGTGGCAGAACACAATAACAGAGCTTCAAGAGGTGGAAGTAAGTAGGATGTAATCACTCCAGAGAGCCATAAAGGGTTATGGGAAGCTTTTGATGCTACTGCTTTTGTTTGGTCTCCTTTTCTATCTTCATTTGTTTTTGGTTTTTTTTTTTTAAGGTTGAATATTTACTTTTAACAGGCATGAATGCAGGATTGGAGCTGGAATTCCTTCTGCCCCCTCAGACTGCTCTTTCCACAGTCTCATTGCTGCCCAGAAGCACTGTGAGAGCTCCTGTTGCTGAAGATCATTCAGTCATGCAGGTTCCTTATAGCTGGATCCTGTTCAGGTAGGAGTGGTTACATAGACAGTCTTGATTTACTTAGTTTGACATTTATAATATCCTCGCCATAGATAATTTTATTCCTGAGTCAACAATGTGTTGCTTCTGAGTTAGCCCACTCCAGTGGAGACTGCAGGTGACAGATGTACTTGCATCTTCCTGCAAATAAGCCTTACTCCCTGTTCTTTATTTTCAGGTCTGCGTGGCCTGCCTTCATTGACCCAAACACAATCAACTTGCCAGGATTAATTAGTCAGAGACCTGGTAGATGATCATCAGGATGTCATTGCAGATTGAATCCAAGATTTTTGGGTCTGCTAGCAGCAATCCTTCTGCTTGTGTCTGTGAAGAATTTCCAAAATTACAGCTACACAGCTACTAAAGCCAGTTTTCTTTCAGCGTGGCATGGTAATAACAGTCAAGTCACAACATAAAGAACTGAATTAAAACTTCATCTCCATAAAAATGTAAATCAATTATTTCTTCCCTCCCGTTCTCTTGAATATGTGGTTATATGTCTGTCTTCACATCATTTTTAGACCTTTTCTGATCTGATTCAACCTGTTGTTCCCGCAGAAAATTCCAGGATCGAGGGAGTTGGTTTTTTTGATAGCTTTCAAGGGTTTTTTTTTTCTTCAGCTAATAAATTGAGGTAGCTCACAGCAAGTCCAGCAAGTACCAAGCTTCCACAATGGAAGTAATGCAGGAAAGAGGCAAATGGCATAGTTGTTTTGGCAACAACATGCAATTACTTTTGCTCAGAGATATTGTGCAACACCTCCTTGAGTATTTGTTACACTCTCTTTTCTGACAACCTTCTTGCAAATAAACCAATTCCTTGCACAGATGTGCTTGAAGAGCTTGACTGAAAATCCTCCAAATACCTGCTAAGTAACTTACTTTTTTTATATTCAGAATGCAATTTTTTCCTCAAAGGCATCTCTCACCATTTGTGATAACATTCACTCTTTTTTACCAAGTTTTTGGGCAGAGCTTTCCTACAAGCTTTAGATATCAGAGCATTATCCGTGTGTGAAATAGACATTCAATAGGAACACTGAGTCCAATATTGTTATTTCATCAACATGATGAAATAAAGTTCCAAGAAGGCTGAGCTCCAAATATTTAATTTATATTTCTAAAAAATTATTAATCCCTAAGAAATAGCATGACTTAAGACTTGTTTATATCCTACTTTAAGTGTCTAAGGGAACTTTAAGCCATTCATTGGTGTTTGCTGAGTTGTCATAGTAATATAACTTTCACAAAGAAGGAAGGTTTGTATTCTTCCTAAACTTATTGTGATCAGGCTAGAAAAAGCAAAGCAAAGCAATTCTGTATGTCCTCATGGTATGGTCTTTGTTGGCATTTTATTAGCCCTCGTTCCACTGCTTAGTGGAAACCAGTTGTCCAAAGGCTCAGATTATTCTCTTCTATAAAAAGAACAACACTTGAAAACCTTTTGGTGCTACTTCAGGCACACAGGTTAGCTAGTTTGTGTGAGCCAATCAAGTTATGCATCAGAACCATAATATATTTCTTTTCTGAAAATGGTGATTTACTTCATTCAGATACAAATGTAATTTAAAATGTTGTTACTACTTATATTGGAACTAGTTATCAGAAGACTGCCACACTTTCAAGAGGGATGTTGTTGGTCTAAGACCTTAAAAATGATGGCCAAACATCTTTTGGGGATCACTTTATTTTCTTCCATCTATTTTTCTCATTGGTTGCCAGAATCCAAGCTAAACAGTATTTAAGAATTACTGCAAAACTTGTAGCACTGGCCAGATTGCTGAATGTATGTATGGGAATTGGAGATAGTTGTTATTTTTGTGTCTAGTTATTTAATATCAGCAGAGTCATTAAAAAAGATGAATACCCTGAGATGTGCATTCAGGTAACTTAAGAGAAGAGTAATTTAAACACAGTTGTAGTTTTGCAAGGCAAACATTTCCTGATGTCTGCCTGGTGGATACATTTGCACCTGTATGCTACCTAAAACATTTTTCTATACAGGCACGAATTCTGTATCAGATGCTCACTCTTTTAACTTGGCTTAAAAAAATACCAGAAAAATTACCCAATATTACTAATTTTTTTTTTTCTTCTCTTAGATAAAAATCAACTGTGGTGTCACTACTGTATTCATTACATTACTGGTCAGGCAGTAACATGTTGCATATAACTGTTAGACATTGTTGGGAAATAAAACTGATTGTACATAAAATGGACAATTGCAGCATAAGTGGACTAAGTAGGAAAATAGAGAGACGGATACTCAAGACAACATCATCCTTTGGCTGTTGATTTGGAAATTAATTTTGCCAGAGTATGACTACACTTTTAGCAAAATTGCTTGACAAATAGATGGCCTAGCCAATACTATTTTACAGTTACAGCTGAAGTCTCATTAAAGCTAAACTCTCTGACAAAACAAAGCAGTACTTTGGTGCAGATCACAGGTACCTAATGTCATGAGGAGGTTCTGCAGATCAGTCAGAATTCAGCTCCTCTTGTTCACTTCTACCTGTTTGCAGCATATTTTGGCATGATTCCTTGTCTTACATTTACATTGATCTAAGAAGAACAGATGAGTGATCCCTGAGAACTCTGGAGAAAAACAAATATATTGATTGGTCAGTCTTGTTTTGTTTTGCTGTCTGGAAAATTAGAAAGTTCAAGGGAGTACTTTACTAAGAATTTATTACATCTTAGTAGAATTTTTATCTTTTGATCAAAATCAGAGGCTTAATTTAAAGACTGTTGGCATCAAAGAAGTGACTTTTATAGACTTAGTGAGCACCAGACTGGCCCCTAGATCAGCTGTTATAGAAACCATTTCATTTCTGTAATTATTTGCTTAGGTAAGTAAATTCACTTTTAAACACTTCTCAATGTTGTTATCTTGCATAGAAATGATCTCATGTTAAATTTGAGAATAAGGCAGGAATGGAGAAAGTAATGCAGGAATATTAGCCCTTCACTACGTCTGGAAAAATAAAATCTCATGAGACCTCACTCTCAGTCTCAACGATACACCTTATGATAGCCCTTTGATCACAGTACTAAGATATTCTTCAGTTATAACCCCATCAGAACAGAACCAAGGTCAAATCAAATGAACAACAGCGGGTGTTAGAAGACAAAACTCTAGTTTTGGGGGTCATGTACAGAGGTCGGGCTTCACAGGTTAGAAAATGAACCTGCACAACTTTAACATCCTCTGATTTTACGTGGGCAGATCCAAGCATTGAAGAAATAAATTGGCCTGAGGACACAGTTCTATTTGTGACTGTAAGTCTCATATGCACATCTAGATTTGTATGTTCAATACATTCAATGACTTTAAAAGTCCAGATGCAAAAAAAGGAGTTATGTCTAAAATACAAAATGTCCAGAATATCAGTTTACTGTCTGCTAGCCAGCACTCTATCACAGGGAAGGCACTAGGAGGGGTACATTAGAAGCACAGCAGGCATAGCAAGGGAATCTGAAGAGACACACCAACTGACTGGCCTTAAAGATCTGAGGGGAATTTATTGTCATTTGGACCCACCCTTATACAAGCTCCACCTGGACTTAGTATAGGTTATGTCTGAAGGTAGACTATTGTTTTGTCATTGTTGGTTTTTTTTGTGGGTTTTTTTTTTATTCCCTGTAAAATTCCAAGTGTCTTTGTTTTAACTATAGAGCCTCCCCAGGGCTTTTCTGCTTCTTGGTAGCAAGCAAAATGTTGTCCACTGTCTTGTACTTGTCAAACCAAAAATACCAGTTCATATCCCCTCTGTTTCCAGAGAAATCCCTGAGCCTCCTGTTTGTCTTAAGCACTGGCTGCAAAATGCCTAGCTTGTTAGTGCACTCACAGATCTTGCATTGGCTTCCCTTGCATCCTCCCTCCACTCATTTAACACCAGCTTCCTCTCTGTCCCTCCACATAAGCTCTTGCCATCTGGAGAAACCTTCCAGTATCTCTCTGCCTCATCAACTCTGCATCTCTTTTCAGATCTCATCTGCAAACATCTCTTCATTCCCCTGCCTGCACTTAATTTCTTTCACTCTTCTTTCTGTTATTGGCTTTTATGTCTCTTTAATATATTCTGCAGGTATCATCTTTCTACCGCTTTTTGTCTGTAATTTATACAATATAATATCCATGGGTTTTTATTATTTAAACTTGTAAAGCATTTTAGGATACAGTTCACATGAAAGGAGCTATGAAAAATAAAGTTGTATTGCATTATTAATACATTGCTAAGCTGAGCTTGTGCTGTAGCCATTTCTTTTCTTTCCTTTTTTTTCTTTTTTTTCCCTTCAGTATACTCCTAGGACAAACTATTTCTCAAAATATAGACAAGTGTACATACACCCACACATTCATACACTTTCTGATTTCAACTCAGTTGCAAAGAGTGCAAATTTCAATAACTAAATTTTTTGGAAGCAGGGACATGTATCCTGGGAAGATTATAGGGATGTTTTCCAGTTGTGTAGGGATGGAATCAGGAAGGCCAAGGCATGACTGGAGTCGAACTTGGCAAGGGATGCAAAAAATAATAAGAAGGGCTTCTACAAGTATGTCAGCCAGAAAAGGAAGGCCAAAGAAAGTGTACCTCCTTGGTGAAAACAACTGGTAAACTGCTAACAATGGGTAGGGAGAAGGCTGAGGCACTCAACATCTTTTTCGCCCTCATCTTCACTGGCAACCTCTTTTCCCACATCAACTGGACCTTTACACACTTTTCCCGTAAAGGGACTTCACAGAGGGAGCAAAGTCCCTTCCACTGTAACAGAAGCTTGGGACCACCTGAGGAACCTGAACATAAATAAGTCTATTGGACCTGGCAAAATGTATCCCAGAGTTCTGAGGAAATTGGCTGATGCAGTTGCCAAGCAACACTCCATGATATTTGAAGTCATAGCAGTCAGGTGAAATCCCTAGTAACTGGAAAAAGGGAAACCTTGTACTTATTTTTAAAAAGGGTAAAAAGAAGGTCTCTGGGAAATATCGACCTGTCAGCCTCATCTATGCACCTAGGAAGATTGCGCCTAGAAGCTATACTAAGGCACGGTGAGGTGGTTCAAGACAGCCAGCATGGCTTCACCAAGGACAAGTCTTACTTGACCAAAGTAATGGCCTTCTGTAATGGAGTGACTACATCGGTGGACAAGGGAATAGATGGATAGATATAGATATAGATATAGATATAGATATAGATATAGATATAGATATAGATATAGATAGACATAGACATAGACATAGACATAGACATAGACATAGACATATCTGGAGTTCTGTAAGCCCTTTGACACAATCCCCCACAACATTCTTCTCTCTGAATGGGAGAGATCGATTTGATGGATAGACTGTTTGGTGAATGAGGAATTGATTTGCTGGTCACATCCAGGGTAGTAGTCAACAGCTCAATGTCCAGATGAAGATCAATGACAAGTGATGTACCCAGGGATCTCTACTGGGACCAGTACTGTTGAGTATCTTCATTAATGACATAGAGAGTGGGATCAAGTGCACGTTCAGCAAGTTTGCAGATGATACCAAACTGAATGATGCCATTCATATGCCTGAGGGATGGGATGCCATCCAAAAGCACCTCGACAAGCTCAGGAATTGGGCCCATGGGAACCTCATGAGATTGAACAAGGCCAAAAGCAAGGTGCTGCACCTGGGTTGGGGTAACCCCTGGTATGAGTACAGGCTGGGGATGAAGGGTTTGAGAACAGCCCAGCCAAGAAGGATTTGGGGGTATTGGTGGGCAAAAAGCTGGACATGAGCTGACAATGTACCCTTGCAGTCCAGAAATCCAACCATATCCTGGGCTGCATCAAAAGAAGTGTGGCCAGAAGGTTAAAGGATGTGATTATACCCTTCTTCTCTGCTCTGATGACATCTCACCTGCAGTACTGCATCCAGCTCTGGAGTCCTCAGTACAGGAAAAACATGACCTCTGAGGAGGGGCATAAAAATTACTAGAGGGACAGAACAACTCTCCTGTGAGGCAAGGCTGAAAGAGTTGGGGTTATTCAGCCTGGAGAAGAGCTTCAAGGAGACTTTATTGTGGTTTTTCAATACTTGAAGGAGAGCTATAAGAAATATGGGACTAGACTTTCTAGTAGGGCCTGTTGTGAAGGACAAGGGGTAATGGGTTTAAACTAAAAGAAAGTAGGTTTAGGTTGGACATAAGGAAGAATTTTTTTATGATGAGGGTACAGATTATCCAGAGAGGTAGATGCCTCATCCCTAGAAACTTTCAAGGTCAGACTGGATGGGATTTAGAAAAAGTTCATCTAGTGAAAGATGTCCCTGCTCATTGCAGGATGGGACAGGCTAAATGACCTTTAAAGGTCCCTTTCAAGCCAAACTATCCTATGATTCCAGTCAGGAAATCTTAGCTGATTCTTATTCCCTTATTGCTCTTTACTCTTTGGACTGCTAGAGCCCAGGAAGTGCCCCAGAAACATGTTTTATCTGAGTCCAGAGTATGCACATCCTATTCTGAAAAGTGATGACTTCGCGTAATTGAATATGTGTAACTGATAGAATCTGAAAACAATCCTGTCCAGGAAACCACAAAGAAAGGATGAAACTTTGAAACAGACATCACCAGAAGAAAATGGGAAAAAAAAAAAAAAATGTAATGTTATTCTCAGGGATTTATAGCCTTGGAGAATCAAAGTGCATAGTCACAGTCCTGGGCACAGATAAAGCAGCAGGACACTAAGATTTGTTAACTTGCAGATATACCAGCATCTCAGACCTAATATGAATGAGCCAGCAGATTGGGCACTAAGGAAAGATGAGGAGTACAAATCTCTTCCTCCTTCCTGAAGATCATGTTTGGGGATTGGAGTTTCTCCAGGCCATGATAGTCATCTGGTTTCACATTGAAAGCACTGGCCAAAAACTTTACAGTTACATTGTTGCCCATAGCATTGCCAGGCCCTTAATAGTTGGCAAAGAGTCTTACAGAAAGGGAGAAGGTGCCAGATGAGAATGAAATTTAGGAATGAATCTTGTCCTTCTGGTCAACTGAGCAACGCAGTTGGATAATTACAAAGCAGCAGCAAATGCAGTCAGGCAGAATAATTTAAAAATATATCTTAAATTTATTCTTTTCATTTCCCTTCCAATTCTTTCTTCATGAATTGCATAAATATGAATAAAGTCATCAATTAGGGTAGAAGATCTTAGAATTCTTTCATCAAATTCTCATTTCAAGTCTTCATTTTCATTTTGTCTTTCTGTTTCTCTCTTGTGTGCTCTCTTTTTTTCTCTTTTTTTTTTTTTTTTTTCATCTTGCTTGCAATTGTCTGGATGAAACTTATTTATATGTTTAATTTACTTTACAATTACAGGTACATTCTCCTACTTCCAGGTAATTATTGCTAAAGCGGGATGTGATTGGCATAGGTAATGATGACTAGTCTCAACGAAAGAGTCTGAGGTTCTCTTCCTTCCCCAAGAGATTACATCAAAGTGTTCCTCAAAGCTTCACAATTAAAAGGGAGTAAGGTCACCTCAGTCCAGAGGCCAGTTGTTATCATAGGTTGTAAATCAGGTCCTCAGCTGGGGCAAGTCATTGTAACTTTGGGTTACTGTAAGTTACAATATCTGAAGCGCTGCTCCCTTATTTTCATGTACTGTCTTTCCCACTTTGTTAATATTGTTGAATATTTTATGGACACTTTTATGTTCTTGAGGTAAATGAGATGTTCTGAGATGTTCGGGGAAACTAAAAAAAAACAAAACAAAACAAAACAAAAAACCCACCTCTCATAAAGGTAACATTTATAGACAGAAATGCATAGGAGTAAAGGGTAAAAAAGCCAAATTGCCACCAAAGAGAATATCTGAGCAAAATATGCTCTGAGATTTATTGTCTTAATGTTAAGAATTTTAAGAGTTATCCCACTATGAAAATTGTGTCCTCAGCCAAAGGATAGAGAAAACAGCACCACTAGCTGTACCAGGTGGCTGCTAGAGAGCAGCGTGAGAAGAGGCAGCAGGTAGGGAAACAGAGAGGAAAGGATGTCTGGTGTTAAGGAGCATAGGATTGGTAGATCAAATACAAACTCAGACAAGAAAAGTAAGAGACATCCCAGTGTCTTGGCCAACACTGCATCCAGATCTGATTGAGCTGTCCCATTTGCTACTGGTGGTTTGTATCCCCACTCCAGTGCTGGACCGCTACTACAGGAGAGGCCCAACTGAATTTCAGTCTAGGAGAACTGCCTTCAATAAAATCAGGTGGGTTTTGTTTCCCAGTTGAGTAATACATTTAATGAATAAAAGACTAGTTAAGGGCAAATGATCTGGTATTTGCATTCAGTGTTGCTTGGTATAAATCAAGAAAAGGTCCTTGTTTATGACTCCAGGCAAAGCACAGCCTAATTGGTACTACATCTTCTGAATTTGCATTTGAGGACAAAGATGATGGATTTTTTTAACAATCATGTAACAGAACTTGTGATGCAACAAATAAGAAATAAGGCTACACAATAGTTTGTTACAGATGAACTGCTGTGAGGACAAATTTTTAGATGACATTTAACCTATGCTGACACTTTTGTTTGCCCTTAGAACATCACATAATTAAATATGAATTTATTCTGACAAGCCAGATGTTTCTGTGGTTATTGCACAGGAGTCATGACATACTAGATCTATTCCTGGCTCTGCCACTTATCTGTTCTATGACCTTTGCAAATAACTTAACCTCTTAACACCTTCAAATTCTGTCTGTGATACCAGAAGAATTATGACTTTTTACTGTGCAAAGGCTTTGTATACTTCAGCGAATTAAGATCGCTAGCTGTTTCACAGTTAATGAGAGGACAACAGACTTAAGTCTGTGGAACTACATAATCAGCTGCATTAACTGGTCTACCTCTCCTGACTTAAATGGACTCTTTAGTAACTCATACTGTCTGAGGACTTGCCTTATTTTGTGCTCTCATTTAATTTGTAGTCTAAGTATTTAACTGGCTGCATTTTTGCATTAAAGTCCCATTCTGTTACAGTGTTGTTAATAAACTATTAAAAAATTTGTTAAAGGGTAATAAATTTTTATGTAGGCATATAAGTGAATGACATACTTATTATCATTGCTAATGGATATCTTACATTTCAGTAGTGTGCTTCCAAGGTATTTTATCAAAAATAGTTATTGCTATGTCAGTCTCTATCAGTAGCCTTTAAAATGTTTTAGAAAGTAACGTACATGTTTTATACAAATATCAAGGTCTGAACCTTAATAGAACACTTCAATTAAAAAGAAGATAATATTTCACAAGCAGCATTTTTTAGTTAATACTTCAGATTAAATTTTAGACTAAGTATATTGGTAGATACAATGGAGATTTAGTTTTGATCACAGAGAAAACAAGAATCCCATCTTTACAAAGTTTTTTTTCAAATTGCCCTCCATCTTAACCTCAAAAAAGAAGTGGTAAACTGAAAACAAGCAATAGCTTGTTCTATTGATATGTGTTTTTAGCAATGTTTTTCACTTGGGTGTCTTTCTCTTAAACAATAATAAAATAAAATAAAATGTTAAAAAATTCAATGACTTCCTAACATTAAAGTTTTTATGAGATATATCTGTACCTTTGAAACTTGTGGGGTTTTTCCCCTTCCAAATTGAGACATTTATCAGAACCAAGAAACCATCAAAACCTACCCTTCCACATTTCTCATATTTTCCAAGGGATACTAAACTTACTCCAAGTTTTGTGTCTACTAACAAGCTACTGTTAATATAGTAGCATTTGCTGATGAGCAGGTGTACAAAGTGACTGGTTTTTAAGGAAGGAAGTATGACCATAAAGTAGTATGCATTACATGATGCAAGTACAACATTTCATTAAAAATTCTCTCCTTTCCATCATACTTTGCTTCCCTTGGAAACAGGACCTTGGGGATATTACTCAGGCTTACATAAACATAATCTTTATAAACAGACTAAATATGCAAACAAGGTAGAAAGAACTGATAGACTTGTGTCCTTCTTCACTCCTTCTGTCATCTTCACCTCTTACATTTCTTTTTTTTTTACATACTTTAACATGCCATTGTATGTTTGCAGATGATTTCTTTGATCTACAAACTTCATCAAGTGACCTAGCATCATTCCAGCAACAAATGAGTCCTTCACAGTATTCTGTGTTTAGTTATTTCCAGCCCTTCCAGTAAAGATGTGTAGTCTGCAAAATAGAGGCAACTACTGTTTTTTACATGTTTTGCTGATGTTGGAACTTTCATTTTTTTTAATTTTAAAAATATAATTTTCATATTTAATTATTTACCTTTATGAATTCAGCCTTTGTGCCTGCATCTGAGGAACCTGAGGTCTCTAAGGCATGCAATTAATCATCAATACTTATCTTTTAAACACTTTTTCTGTTGAGTTACTTGTTAGAAAGTGATGGTGATATGGATGTGTCTTTTGTATACCAAATAGCAATAGCAAAGTTGATACTCTTTCTGGAGATAATTCCTGCCTTCTTGATGTTGTGGATTCTTGCTACAAACTCTTTAATAACAGAGGTGGGTTTTAATGCATCTTTCACAATAAAGGAGTGCAAAATATGAGCAAAAGGCATTATGGCACCACTGTTGTGTATGGGATGGTAACTGCAAGAACATAGCTCAGTTTATACCATATTTGATTGGAATTGGCTGCTGGAACTTAAACTAGATAGAAATTGACAGGGTCAGTGTCAGATTTGATATTTCTATCAGAAATCTCCGTGCTTCATCAAGTAGACAGATGGCTACATTTCTGCAGGGGCCCAAGACGTATAATGGAGTTTAATAATATCCCGAGGAATCCAGTTTTAACAGCTTGATTTAAGACTCTAGGGAGGCAGTCTTTCCATTGGCGCTACCAAGCTTTCAATCAGTATGCTCACACCTCTAGAGAGCCTTCATTTACCCTGGATGTAGTAATTATGAGTCACTGCACTAGCACTAGATTGCTGGCACTGAGCCCAGGCAGCAACTTTTGGCTTTAGAACCAGATTTACCTCAGGCTGGAGGATGTGTAGATACAGAGTTCTGACTCAAACTCCTACTTGAAATATTATTCCTTCTTATCTCTTAACTGTGATTCAAAAGTATTAAAAGATGATGATCGCATGGTCTTGGTGCCCATCATTAGCTATGCAATAGCACACGATTCTAGCAACACTGAGATACTCCTTCTTTGCATATGAATTCTCCAACCCAAGACCCACAGGGATTCTCCCGTTGCTTCAGTATTATGGGCAATTTTCAAAGTTGCACCTTTCCACAGCATTCTCCTGGACTCCCAAAAGCCTTTCTCAAAGGCTTGCCTTTTATGCTGTACTTCCTTAGAGTAACTGCATGTTTGTCTTCCCCCCTGACAGTGGCAGCAACCTCACTTTTCCAGGGAGAGCTCTGACATTTGTGAAAAAGATGCACTCTGATGACACCAGATGTGTTTCAGCAGGTACAAAAAGGAAGGTCTTTCTAGGGCTCTTAACTATGTTTGGTCAGTCTACACAGCTCTGTACTGGAACTGGTCGCAGGGTTTGTAAACAGATTCCAAATTATTTAACCGATTTATTGAAGACTTCTCAGTTCAGACATGTGTCTTTCTCTGGTCTTTCATACATTTCAGGTGGATGCTTGAGTCCTAGATATGTATTGTTTAAATACCCATCCAAACATGAAAACTAGGATATTTCCATCCCCCCAAAAAGACTGTTCACTCTCCTATTTGGTGCACATGATATGTCAATTGTAAAATGTTCACAAATTCAATCAGGGAGCACAAACCTTATCACGTGACTTAACTATTCACCCGCTGTGAGCAACAAATATATGTAAACAAAGCCAACTATGTGTGGAGCTACCATACGCTGGAATTTACTGCTAAAAACTACTGGATGAGAGCTACAACTAACGGACAGTTACAGTTTACTTCTCAGGCAGACCCAGGAGTAACATTTATAGAATGAATATTTTTGACCAGCTTTCCTAATATTGTACCTGGGTATACAAAAATATTGTCTACGGAAAACTTCTTTAGAAATATGAAGTAGGACTTAAAATTCAAAATAAATAAAAAAACATCCTAAAATTTTTCATCTTGCTTTTTTTTTTTTTTCCAAAATAATATACTCAATTAATTATTTTGGTGAGTTTATTGCTCTGAAAATGTGATTCAAATTCCATGATGCAGGTTACAGCAATATTCTGAACAAAGAAAACTAAACATCATGATTCTTGCTGAAAAAGCTGTATAAATTTTAAGTCCTTCCAGTATGAACAACAGTCTATGGGATTATAAATAAAGAGGTTAATTTTGTTATGTTCCAAATTATATCTATGCAAAACAAAGGAATAAAAATGCAAGTGAATTTGTCATGGTTTGGAAAAAAAAAAAAAAAAAAAANTTTTTATGGTTGGGAAAAAAAAAAAAAAAAAAAGCATAACCCAAAAACCTCTTTAGTTCCTGTGTTTGTAAACAGAACTAAAAAAATCAAGAAGTATCTTTTCCATGACTATGGATGAGCAAATGACCCTATATAAAACAATTGTGCACTTTTGTAATTCACATTAACATAGCCAGTATTTGACCCTCTAACCACAAAGTCAAGAAAGTCTTTTATGGGTGTGTCATATGGTAAATTTTCTGCTTTCCTGCAAAATGCAAAAGAAAAGGGGGTGGGGGAGGGAAGAGCTGGAAGTAAAAAATCATTATTTTTATTTATTTTTTTAGCAAATTGATTTCTTTTTCTTTCTCTGTTTCTCTGAACAGAATAACCTATCCCTTCAGTTTAATTTTTGGGTATGTTTTCAATGTGGGCAAGAAATTTCTCTTTCGCAAATGACTTTCTGCACTGTGGATCCTGTTTCACTGCCCTTATAGAAAATAATGTCATGGTAGCAAGTGCAAGAAATATTTTGTCTTCTATTCTCTGGTGCCAACATGCAGAACTATCCCTACTTCGTATCTTTTGAAGATGTTATCAGAATGTGCTAATCTTTCAGCAGTACATCAATTTTTATTTTTTATTAAATCTTTGAATATTTATTCTTCTTTACTTGTGGTTTGTGGTCACTTTAAATGTATGTTGATGTTTATTCTGTGTTTGAAGGAACTGAACTTTTATGAAGATGCAAAGTGAAAGAATTTCCAAAGACATAAATGTAAAGTTTCATTGTACAAGCTTGCATGTTAGTTATTATTTTTGTGAGCCTTTATAAGATGCTTTGTTTTGGCAAAAATGTTATTGCAAATTAAAGTAATGGTGGATACAATTAAGAACGATCTAGAATGGAACCAAAAGTATTTCAGGAAGTTTTTTGAACTTACATAAAATATTTTGTATGGCAAATATCTGGTGGTTATTACAATCTCTTCTCAGACCAAAGTCCATGTTTCTCCCTTCTCTTGTATCAGGACTAGCTGGCAGTAATTACCTTAATTACTAGCTGCCCTAGTGAAAACCCAGTGTAATTGGCAGAGAAATCAAGCTTCATAGATTTATGTTCATTCTTTAATAATAAAATTTCTTGATCTTCTTTTAATTTCTGATTCTGTTTTCAAAGCTAGAAGAAAATGACCTAAATTGTTTCCTCACACACAGAGCTACAAGCTTCTTAAATTGATCTCCACACTGGTACAAGCTTCAGAAACTTTACCCTCATGAGCAGAGAATTCTCAATGAGGCCTTGGGAACATCCAGTATCTGTCTCAAACAAATTAATCCCTTGGGAGATAAGCATCCAACATTTTAAAAGGAATTAAAACTTATTTTTAAGTGAACGATTTCACTGTCTATTACAGTCCTTGTATAAATTTACTTACTGGATATTTGCCTAGGGGCCACTGACACCTTACATTTTGTGCAGGTGTTGATATGTTTTCTGGAGTTGCAGGAAACTGCTATAAATTTATAGAACAGTTTGTTCTGATGTGTCCTAGCCATAGCATGTGTGTATATGTCATGAGTAATTAGGTAGGTGCAGGAGCTGTGCAGAATATTTTTACTCCTTTTAACCAATGATCCCTTTTCAAATTCCCTCCCATTGCCTCCTCAGAAGGTAGCATGGAAGTTTCCAATAGCACATATAATTAAGCAAAGCATGGATTAGTTAAGACCCCTCTGGCTTGTTGAAATTAAAGCACATTCCTCCTAGGGAAGAGGCCACATAAGTTTTCCTAGACCAGGTCATGATGTCCTGAATGCCTCTGCTTTGTGCATGCAAAGGCAAGGTTTACTGGACTGGTGTGAGATGTACGGTGAGAGTCAGTGACTCAGATGGTGGCTGTTGGCATTCTTTTCTCAAGTACTGCCAAAGAAAGGCTTTCCAGCACAGGTTTCAGGTGTATCCTAGCTGGAGTCATCAGTTTCCAAACTGAGGCTATAGTACCTGCTCCACAACTTAAAGCTCCCCTGGGGGTCTGGGCAGTAACGTTCTTCCCTTGGAGGGTTTGTACCCACTCACTGCTGCCAGTGGCAGTTCATCCATCGAGAATACGGCTCTGAGAGCTGCGCTCCTTCAGGAGAGCTGGAGGCTGGCTGAAGTATTTTCTTTCATGTGGACTGACTTCTGGACCTGCTAAAACACTATTTATACTTCAGTATTTTAAAAACACCTGCCAACACACAGGGAGAAGGCCATAGGTTGTGAGGCTCTATTTAATGGTGCATTTTCAATTTTACCACAGTGAAAGAAATGAAAGAAAAAACAATATGTCAGATATGGAAACCACTTCCCTTTACAGTAACCCAAAGCTTATATTTTTCACTCATTGTGGGAAGCTATACCCTTTGGTTTTTAATCAGAAGCAAAAAAAGAGTTAGTGTTTATTAGATACAATTAAACACTATTTTAGTCTGGACACTGCAGAATCAGTATTCTAAAGATAATTTTTTGGGCGCTTGTTTCGTTTGTTACTTCTGTGGAGTTCATGAGAGATGAGCAATAGGTAATCTAAAGCACTCCAAATCCATAGTCGTTTCAATGAGCGACATCATTCTACTAGATAAACATGGGTTTCCTTAGAGCTTTCTGATCTAACTAATAAGATCAGTAGGGAGGACCTCACTGGCAGATAAAGAAGAATTGTTGTTAAGAATAGATTCAAACTTTTCTACCTTCACTCACCCAAGCTGTTACAATAGCTGAAGTGCAATGCAGTAGTTTTTTAGCGAGGTTGAATATAGTACAAAGAAATTTAAGCTAGAAAAATCTAGAACACCTAGTGGCATTAACAAACAGGGAGAGCAACTTGTTTGTAAATGTCCCACTACAGCTCCAACAACAGTCACATCACTGCATCTTCACTGCTTCTTCCTTTCACCTTAAGGAGAAAGTTCATACTGTCTTCACTGCTTTTGCATGGACATTTTAAATTTCTTATGAAACTCAAGGGGAACTTCAGAGAAGGCCTAACCTCAGAAATGTCTACTGAAAAGTCAGGAGCAATTCAGAACTAGGAAAAATACAGAAGACCTTAGGCCATAAAATACATTAACTATTACAAGGAAAAAGAACTAATCCTACCTCATTCAGACAACTGAAGCTGTACGTGCATGTGTGCATAGACAGAGAGAGATCCCAGAATGATTTTATCCAAGGATTCATCAATGCATATATTTGCCCCTCTGAAGCCACAATTAAATAAGCCTGGAATTATTTATCTACATTTGATTTGAAATATAAACAATAAACGAGTCTGTAAATCTCATTTTTAATTTCTATTTAATTGTAGCCATATTTAATCTTGAAGTGTGAACTCTTTCTGAAAAAACAAGTTCAAGTGATGTGATTTTATATTCAGACATCTTAAATAGCAACAATAAGCACTGTCTCTTTCATAAATCTATTTCACTACAGCAAAAAGCCATCTTCTGAGGGTGACACTGAATTATTTCTGAATTATTTCTCAGCTGCTTTTGTAACTGATATCCTACTGAGAAATGTAAATCTGAAATAATTAAATGAAAAAAAATATTATATGCTACATTAATCAACAAGTACTGATCTTGTAACTGGTTTAAGCACCATATAGACCTATCTGCAACTTTCACTGCATTTTCTTAAAGGTAGAGTCATAATAGACAGTGTACTTTGATTAAGGATACAAAACCCAAAAGAAGTCTCTTGTTCTTCCAATAAAGAAGAATTTTGTTTATTAGGTTGTTGTACATTGTCTACTTTAAGACACTGAGATATCCTTCTACTAGCTTAAAAAAAAGCTGTGTTATACTCCTTAGTTTACAAATGCTGTTTCTCTCTTTCTGTTGCATGTCAGACTGCATCAGCACTCTTCCATAAGGTATGTCTTGCTACCATAGCCTTACATACATGCTGACAGAGGAGCCTTAAACCCAAAAACCCTTCTGCTGAGATAACACATGAAATTTTGTTTGACTCTAACTTCAAGATATAAAAAAAACCCTCATCTTTGATGCCTCTGTTTTCCAGTTGCTCATTCACAGCCCCCTGGAGATACTTTGGCTATTTCTAGGGAAGACAGGAAGCATAGATAAGAAAAACAAATCTGTTCTCACTAGTCTAATATTTGTAACTCCATAACACAAAAGTTTGAAAAATTTGCTCTAGGATTTCACAGTCTAGACATTAGCCACTTGGCAGTACACGGAAGGACAAATAACAAGCGAACTGGGGAAAGGAGGATGCAACTAGAGTGAGCAAGATTCAGTAATTCCTTACATTAGAAATGGTCATCTCGGTGATCCTGTCAATGGTGGTGTGGTTTATCTCATGGGAAAACATATGTAGCTTATTCTGTGTCCTTTCTAAAACTATGAATATTCTAATATTCTAATATTGTTAGAATGTGCTATGACTAAACAGGCTGTTGATTTCAGGTGGGCTTTTGTTCTTTTTCAAAAACAACTGTGTGCTTGAATCTGTACCATTGACCCACTTATTAAGTAGATTTCCCTATCCCTTAAGGTATAAGAACAAAGACATAAACTCCTGAGATTTTCAGGGTGGGGGCTGTTCTTTTCCTAATTCATGAAGGTGGGAATCCATGAAATTAACATGGATGCTCTTGTTATTATTGTTATTGTTGTTGTTATTAATAACCTAAAAAGAAAACCATAATACTTAAGGAGAAAAATATCAATGCAGGGAAAATGTTCCATATGCTGGTGTATAAATAGATCTGCCAGAGAACATAACAATAGCTCTACTGCTGCTCTATCTCAGAGGTGGGCTGATCCTAATTAAAACAATGGGTGATTGCTTCTTGCTGTCTTTCATTGGAGTTGAGAGGGAGCCATCGTAATGATACTGCCTATTAAAAAGCATGTAACTCAGTGAGGTAAATAGTAATTATACAACAGGAAGAACAGACTGGGTATGTTTGAGTGTGTTCATAAATAGGTTGTTTCTGTTAGAAAGCAGTGGCAAGTCCTGCCTCTGCTCCACAAATGCTTACATGGGAACTGAATGCTTTATCACTGCAAGTGGTTGCTGCCCTGTGCTGTGCTGTTTATCCCAGCATTACCACTTTCTGTAAGCAATGTCTGTAGAAAGCAGATTCTTGCTTGGTACACCAGTAGTTGGATGTTTTGATGTTGAACAGCCTTGCAGCTCATGCCTAAAGATTGCATGGCCTGCCTAGCAATGGTGAACTTTAATAAAAGGCAGCGCACCTGCACTAGCTAGGGCCAGGAAATAAAACAGTCGTCAGTGCTGGCAACAATGTATTTGTTGACCATGGTACCCAGAGCAAATGTAATCCTGTGCTTTGCTATTTTGCTTTGCTATTTTGAGAGGCTGTACTGCCTAAAGACTTTTAATAGGGAACAAGTATCAGTTACCTAGTTTCCCTGGCCTGTACAGTGGAGCTGTCAATACTAGCTGCCCATTACTCAACTCAGGCAGCACAAATTAGTACATATTAGCTCAGTTCTTTGAAACCATGCATCTAATTATNACTTTTAATTGCCAGAGTTTACCTCTTATATCTAATGGAAGTACTGAGTGCAGAACATGCTTTTTCTGTTTTATTGAAGCACATATTTATTTGTGTGTGATTTCTAGACAGATTGTTTTGGGAATGTAAATCTTTCTGCTGCCTATTGGTTAGTATTGGTTAGGGAGAAAGACCCTTCCTCCATTGTCCTCCTGAAAGGCTGACTTCTTAGATACATAAATTGATGTCTTGACACAGCTCTCTCAGAATAACAATTTGATGTCTTGACACGGCTCTCTCAGAATAGCAATCTTTTTTTCAGTGTTTTTATCTTCATGGTGCAGAAAAAAAAAGAAAAAGAAAAAAAAAAGAAAAGAAAAAAAAAATTGGGAAATACTGATGGATGTCACCAAGTGAAATTTGCATTCTTCAGCCAGCTGTAATTCCCACAGTAGACACATATGTGACTATTACTAGCCATTTGTGAGTTCATCTAATTGTGACTCCCTATGTAGCCATATTCAATCAGCTGCCCCACGTTGTTACTATGTCTTAAAATGGCTTCAGTGCTATTTAACTTCAAAAATTTTGCCCAAGAGAAAGATAACCTATAGTGTAGATTATTTTTCTGATGACATAAATGCTGGACAAAAAAAAATGGTCAAATATAATAACTTTATTTCTGCTAGATTTTAAAACATTAACAAGGAAATTCTGCTAAAATCAATCAGGAAATAATATATCTAGCCTCTCTCCTGTATATTGTCAATTCTACTGAAAAAAAACAGGTGTCTTACCCAAAGTCTGGATAGGATGAATCCAGGGGTCTAAAGTACATCAGCAAACATCTAGAGATTCGAAGTTCCTCTTCACTCTGTGGGCACTATGGCTAGCTTAGTGTTGTGGTTTAACCCTGGTAGGCAGCTAAGCACCATACAGCCCCTCATTCACTTCCCCAACCAGAAGGATGGGGGAGAGAATCAGAAGGGTATAACTGAAAAAAATTGCAGTTTGAGATAAAGATAGTCTAATAAATTAAAAAGCAAAGCAACAACAAAAAGAAAACCAGAAGCAAAACAAACCAACACACAACAACCAAAATCAACCCAAAAACCCCCACAAACAAACAAACAAATAAAACAGAAGAACAAGTGATGCAAGAAACCCAAATTGCTGAATGATGTCCAACCAGTCCTCAAGCAGTGCCAGCTCCGGCAAACTACTCCCACAGTTTTTATTCCTGAGCACAATAGCATATGGTATGGAACATTCTTTTGGTCAGTTGGTGTCAACTGTCCCAGCTGTGTCATCTCCCAGCTTCTTGCCCATTCCCAGCTTACTCACTGGTGGAAGAGTGTGAAAAGTACAAAAGGCCTAAATGCTTTGTAAAGCACCACTAAGCAATAGCTAAAACATCAGTGTGTTACCAAGGCTGTTGTCATCACAAATCCAAAAGATATAGCATCATACAAATTAATATGAAGAAAATAAACTCTATCCCAGCCAAACTCAGTACAGTTTGCTACCAACTAACCCATATAAACATACACCATGTTGCCCATAAACACACAGAGGCTGAAACTCAATCTAGTGTTATATAAATATCCAGAAAGATTGAGACAGAGTCATTCTTTGTCTGGATTATTATTAGTCATCTCACACAGTTGATTGCTGACTAAATTATCTTCTGTGTATCTTACTTCTTAAATCTCTACAGAAAGACTCAAGAACCTGGCTCAGGCCTGTGGAGTCTACAAGTTCATGTGGTACAAACCAGCTCATTTGGCAGGACTAGACCTATCTGCTTATCCTTTAAAGGCCTGGAGAATGGCCTGGGATGATAAAATAATGGCCTCTGTCTTGTCTCTTCTGTATATTTTTCCTTGTTTATTACTATTGCCTGGAAGTGAAGAGATTTTGGTCTTTGTTCTCCAACATGCTTTTTTCAGGGTCAGTTCAGATAACAGCTTGTACAAAAAACTGGAATTGATATAAGGAACACTTTTCTAGGCATTGTCATTTTCTTTTCATAAAATCATACTCAATGTAGACTAGAAGTGGAAATCTCTGCCAGAAAAGACTATTAGAGAACATTAAGTCTGTAAAATGTGTTGATATTCACCAATGCATTAATATAGGGAAGACTGAGGTGGGATAAGGGGGGGAGGGGGAAGAACAAGAACAAAACCACAAGAAGAGGTGGCAAAAAACCCTACCATAATTCACAGACCAAAAAAAAAGAAAAAAAAAAAAAGAAAGAAAAAGAATGGAAATTTGCTGACACATTTTTCTTCTATTTTAAAGAACAAACCACATTATCCATGTTTCCAGTTACTGATACAGTGGATGGCCCTGATTCAATGAAACACCAGTGTAGAGTTGTAATATTAATCATGTGCTTGAATCTAACCCTATTTCATGAGTATTTAGACACATAAAGTTTAACTTTGTTTAATTAGAGAAATGAATAGGAGGAACAAATGACCCATCTATTAAATGAAATAGATGCATGCCTGGTTGCTGTGCTCTTAATAATTTGTGTTATAGCACCTTTTCTACATGTTCCTTGAAAGACTTTAATTAGTAATGTCTCATAACTCCTTTGAGGGAGATAATCACTGTAGCGATTTTGCAGATTAGAAAAGGAAGCCAAAACAGATTGTAGCCTAAATTTCTGTTAAGTGCTTTGGGTTTTTAACAACAAACTTGAAATACCAAAGTCCTGATTCTCTGTGATAGCTCCTCTGCACAACAGCCATACACACATTAAACATTCAGCGGTTCAGCCAGAGCAGCCTCGTGTCTGGTGCTATGTATGTATACTTGAAGGAACTATTTGGAAAGCTGGTGCTTAAATCATTCATTAATGCAATAATCCTGACTCCTGAGTTTGGTCTTTAATCCCTGAGGTCCAGTTCAGAACATAACATCCCTATTCAGGAAAGCAATCAAAGATCTGTTAACCTTTAAACCAACAACTTTGTGCTGAACACTGAGAACCTCCTTAGGTGTTTTCATGAACTGGTATTTCTGATTACACCATTGGTAATCACCATAGATCATCCCCAGGTGTTACAGAAGTTATCAATAAATGCAGACCCTAGGTTTGTCTTTCATATGAAAATAGGAATGAAAAAACCTTCCCCCTCACACTACATGAAAGCAGCACTTTTATTTGGGTCAAATGGGTCAATTGCTGTGCACAAATTAAGTTTTAATGGAAGCTATAATAATTCAAAACTGCCCGTGACAAATCAGTCATGCAAAATTAAATAGATACAATTAATTGGAATAACACACTGGGCTAGGCAGTTCAGGTACATGGCCATAGTTGTTCCCCAAAGAGACAAATCAGGAGCAGAATATTAGCAGTCTCAGTTTGCACCAGGGAGTGTCTTTTTCTAAAGATTCTAAAAAACTTTGAGGTGTGCATATTCCAAGTGACTCATAATTAAATGCAATTAAACTTATTTCTACATGTTTATATCAACATATCAATGTCAAAAACAGTCTATTTCATTGCTCTGGAGGACAAAACATACTTTATTTTTCCTAGGGGGCTTACACAAAGATCCACTGCATCACCTATCGGCTCTACAAGTCATGCAAGAAGGAATTGCTCTTGGTAAAGGATATTCAGTTTTTGAAATGTGTGTGATACAGCAAGGAAGAGTACAAATTATACTAATGTGGTATTGGTGGTAGAAAAGATGGTTTGATGAAAAGACACTGTTTTGACCCAGAAGTCCCCATTGATAACTTTGAAGGTGAAAGAACATACGAAAAGATTTTAGCTATTTCTTATTCTAACGGTTCATATGAGAATAAGATGACAACAGATCCAGGTCTCCATTTCCATGTAAGATTACAACATGTTGTGACCTATAGTCTTGCTGAATCACCAAACAATACTAAATATATGCCTGCAAGACATATTTCTAAAGTGCTCCAGATCTTATTCAGTTTGCTGGCTGAACTTGACTGCACATGATTGATTGCTCTTAATAATCATTGCAGCAATGTAGAACTTCATGTAAGACCTTTCTCTTTCTAATTTAAAAGCTTATTAGAAAGCCTGCTTATACTTGATTTAATACCAGCTTGAGCTACAAAGCTATCGTCTTGTCTCCTCAAGAATCTGTTCCTTTTCATGCAAACAAATTCAGCCAATGGGCTACTGCACAGGAACCTAAAACTGCGTAATTTTAGGATATAATATATGTTAATTCCACCAGAGGGTTTGTATGCTCTATGTCTGCTGAGTCAAACCGCATTAAAAAAAAATTTTGTTGTTGCTTTTATTAATATTATCATTATTATACAGATCCTATTGTCAGGAAATTACCTAAAATAATAGAAGGAAGTATATAATGGCTTCTTATTGTCATGTTTCATAGGCATGTATTACCCTTTCTAGATGGGATTAATGCACAGTTTCCAACAAAGGGCACAAGTAAATTCTCCAGGGTGCTTACGAATATACTTAGTTGTTTGGGTTTTTTGGGTTTTTTTCTGTGATGATAATAAAGATGAGGAAGGAAAAAAACATGGCAGGACTTGTAATGTTTATGGAAAAAATGTTATTGACTACAGTTCAAAAATGCACAGGGAAAAAAAAAAGTATATTTAAGAGTAAACAAGTAAGTTATGTAATATGTGACAGTAACTGCTAATAATCTTGTCTTGATTCTAAAAATGAAGTTTGAAAAGCTATAGATATACAGCTGGTATAAGTCAGCACACCACAGTGGTTAGAAATAGGAAGAAGGGGAAGTCTGAGCAATGCCATTTGGTGAACTTTCTTTTTTCTTTAAAAGAATAAGCAGATAAGAGAGGTATGATATACTAAAGAAAGTAGGAGTTATAATTTAGTGCTCAACCATGCAGTAATAAAAGTGTTTACAAATTAGTTCTGACAAATAGACTCCAGCAGCAGTTCAAAAGAGTGCAGTGAATTGAGAAAGGGTTTGTACTGAGCTGGAAACAATAGAAAAAGTGAAGGTGAATACATTAACAAGTTTGGTAGTGGAACAGCGCAGTGAATGAAGATTAGTGTTGATAAATGCAAAACATTAGATGCTGGAGAATTAAAAAACAAACAACAATAACAAAAAAAAAAAACCCAAACACCAAACAAACAAAAAAAACCCCAAACCTGACAGAATTTGCTGAAGTTTTTCAGTTAAAATGAATGGCATGAGTATAACTCCAGACAGATGAGCAAAAACCTGTATTCAGTGTTTGGCTAAGTAAATAAGGAAGAAAAACCTTAAGCAATGTGGTTTACACTGATTTATGAAATAATATTAGGCAATCATATTAGAATATTATAGGAAATTGTATTTGAATATTATACAGGTCACCTAAGTGGTTTGGTTTCATCTGGAATAGTATCTGCTTTAAAATAAAATGTCCCTGTCTTAAGGAAGGTGCTATAGAGGGGGCTCAGAAAGGGAAATAAGAATTAGCAAAAAGAGTGGAAAAACACAGAGAATCTTAGCTGAACAGAGGGTGAAGAGAAAATAATGGATTCCTAACCCTTAGAGAGCAGGGACATAGGAAAGAGTATGGAAACGTATAGATCCAGTGTATAACAGCAATATGTGATCTGGCTGTTCCAAGATGGGAAATCACTGATCTTACCACATCTGACAAAAAAGCCCCAACAAAGTAGAGGCCATCAGTTGAGGTAAAAGGTATCAATTTCAAAACTCTTGAAATAAAATACATTTTTAACTGAACAGTAAAACACGTAATTACACTGTAGTTCTCAAAGTCAAGGATTACCCTGAAAACCTCACCAGATTGAAAGAAGAACAGGACATTCCTAGACATACCAGCAATATCCTAAGTTATGGTAACAAATACTAAGACAAACAGTAGAAGAGACAACAAAAATCATGAAGGAGAACTTATGCAGCAATAATTCTCTGTGTTCCAAAGGAGACTTCTTGGAGGAGGAAGATTATCTCATGTCTGGGGGAGAAACTGTTTTGCTTTTTCCATAGAGATACCCGATTCTGGCCGTTGCTGGAGAAAGGCTGCTAAATTTACCAAACTAAATTTCCCAGATTGGGAATTATTTCCTTTCTTCATGCTACGAGTCTGAGACACATAAAAAACTTCAAAAGAAATTCCAGCTCTGAAGGAGAGGAAGCAAAAGCTATAGAGATGATGAACTCAATTTAAAGAGCAAGGGAAACAAAGAAACTGTAGATATTCCTAAAGCCATATCTACAGAAGACAGTGGAGTACACTGCAGAAACTGCCAAGCTGTCCCTTAGAGAGCTGGCACACCACATAGTACACTGTAATGATTTGGGAGATACCAGTTCAAGTACTGAAAACGGAGTACTGACAATACGGAGTTTTCAATTGCCAGTAAGTCCTGGTCCATTAAAGAGTTAATTAGAGAATATTGCGTCAAATTGCAGAAGCATCTATCTCTCTGATGGCTCAGAACTCCTGGCACTGCAGCGCAAAGCTTTGGTGAGTGTGACACTTGTGTTCACCAGCAGGTGAAAGGAAAAGGATAAAACAGTGTGGTATTGTTCCTGATCGTGATGAGTGATGTTTGCCCCAGCACATATGACAAATGGAACTATTCTCACCCTGATTCAAATTGGCAGCTCACCAGGCACTAAGGAGAAGGTGCTATCCAGCATAGCTAATGGAAGGTTATTGTTAATGTCTGGTTTTAAGTGAACTGGTTGTTGTTGTTGTTGCTATTATTGCTTGAATTCTCATCCCAGCTGCATGTGTGACCACTGTGAAGTTAGGCCATTTAAACTCACAATGTTCTTCTCCTGCAAGTGTCACTCCATCAGTAAGTGACAAGAGGAACAAAATACAACACTTTCAGGAGGAAAGAGGCAGAAAAAAAACAAGAATTCCATAGGAAAATACTCACTGAGAACCTAAGAATGTGGACTGCACCCCTCTATCCCCCAAATTGTATTTATTTTCCTGTTTATATTTTCTACTGGGGTGGATCTGAGATGCCAGCAGAAGCAGCTTGATAAAAAAGTGGTCAGAAACTCTTATTTTAACCTTTCTGTTTCTAAATTATGGGCTTCAAAAAGCCATTCACTTCATGTGTATGTTTGGATAAGTAGTATCAGTACTAGAGAGAGTTTCTACAAGACCTGTGGCAAAATCAGAAATACAAAGAAGAATTGTCTACAGAGTTATGCTGCAGGAGAACTTGGTTCCTAAGCCTGAAAGTGCTTAAAGAGCAGCCAGAGCCCTTGACTTCATGGCCTGTGAATATGAGCTCTTGACTCTATTTGCAAAGTTATATTTTGGGAAAAATATTTCCTACAGAACTATGAGTCTCTTGAAATCTCTTCACCAAACCAACACTTCTCAGCACTCCCCTGGCATCACTAGAGATTTGCAAATGAAGTTACCATGGGTATAATGCCCTCAGGAAAATTTGCATTTGAAATACGTCTTGGTCCTTCCCTAGCTAAATAAAATAAAAATAAGTGTATGGCCTGCCTGACATCTGCCTTCCTATGTCCATATACCATCCCTGCGTATAATGCGAGTGAAGAAGACAGGTTTTCAGTGACCAAGGCTCTCTGCAGAAAAGTTCCACTGACACATTTGCAATAAGACAATTATTTACTTAGAACCTGTACTGGAAGGATCTATTCATAGTCCTGAGCTTCAGCTTACTGTGTTCTTAAGTGTGTGTTAAAGTTTCTCCAACACTTTTAAAGGACACGATGAATTCTTCCTCATTTCTATCCACTGACTCCAGCTAATGGGTACATGCCATGCATAGAAACAGCCCTCTCCAGGTTACTGCAGGGAGCCCTCTTCCACGCAATAAAGCATTAAGAACAACAGATGTGACCTCAAAGAACATCACACCAGGTGTGCAGCTCACTGCTGGTTTGCATTTGCTTAAACAGCTGCAAACACACATGCGAGCAACGGCCGTAGGTGCAAAAGTGTGTGTGCCCCCGGACAGACACACGGACGCACAGACATGCGGACACCGGCCAGGCCGCTCTCCAGGGTGCTGCAGGCGGCGGCCCCGCGCTCCTCCCGCGGCTTCCGCGACTCTGCCGGTTGCAGGATTTTCCTATTTTCTCCCTGTCAGGGCCACCTCCGTCTATAAATCCCTGAGTTTCAGGTCAAGGAGGGTCTTCGCTTCTAAGGTCAACGCCAAGTAAAAGTTTTATGTGGTAAATATCCCACTCCATGCTCATGCACACAATTTAGAGGATTTTATTTAACTCTTGGCCTATTAAGAGCCTTGTGTCACCGCTATAAAATGTGTCCTGTTATAAAAACAATAGTACTACTGCTTGCTCCCTTCCCAGTGCTTTTTAACTCCTATACCACATAAATTAAGAAAATATGTTTCCTTCTTGTTTTCTTTCTCCTGAAAGTCACTTTTTTATCTGTACTCAAAGTATGTCTAACAGCCTTAAACACATGCAATGCTGTCATTTTCAGTGGCTGTCTCTCCAAGTCTGGACAAAGGTGACACCATGCCTCAGCAAATACATTTTACAGATTGTTCTGGAGCTTTGTTCAGATCTTCCTACCTATATATTTACTCACCTGGGACTCTGCAACATTTGCAAAGAGCAATTATTCCTACAGGAAAAGAAATGAAGGAACGAACAAGAAAAAACAAACAAACAAACAAACAA
>VZRU01003018.1:6518-21619 GCA_013398155.1 Pedionomus torquatus
CCGCTCCGCTGCCCCGGCCCGCTCCGCCGCCCCACCGGCCCGCCCGGGCCGCCGCCACCCCGTGGGCCGCTACGGCCTTTGAGCCTGGGTGGGATGGCGTGTGTTGGAGACACTGCAGCTCCCTGGGAAGTCTCGCTTCTCACCAGCCACCGCCAGTCTTGGAGGTCCCATTGGGCCACCCTGGCACTGCAGGAGATGCCTTTTCCACCCTGGCACTGCAAGGAGATGCCTTTTCCACCCTGGCACTGCAGGAGATGCCTTTTCCACCCTGGCATTGCAGGAGATGCCTTTTCCACCCTGGCACTGCAAGGAGATGCCTTTTCCACCCTGGCATTGCAAGGAGATGCCTTTTCCACCCTGGCACTGCAGGAGGTGCCTTTTCCTCTGGCCACTGCAGCCACAGTGGTGGCCACTGGCCAGCAGAGAGACCCAGGAAATCTCAAAGCCCTCCCCAATTTTCCTCTGGGCCGAAGTGAATTTGTCCTTGCTGAGGAATGGCAGCATGCCTTGAATATAAAGGCTTCCCATGGGGACTGACTAAGCAGCCCTCCGTCGTCCTGAAGGGAGTGGTGGAAGAGGCACAACCAAAGATACCCTGCCTAGAAGAAAGGAGGTGTCCTTCGTGAATGCTCTGGGTGAAGTGGGATTCATCTAGCCCCCCGCTATTGCCTGCACGCCGGGTCTCTGTACACAGTTGTTGTCCTGGTCCAGGTCCAGCCCTGTTGTCCAGCTCAGTTACTTCAATAAGCCTTCAAGTTGCTTAACAAATACCACACAAATGTTTCAACCCTGAGAATTTGTACTCTGGGCACAAAATGTGATTTATCTTCATCTATGCGTGCAAGATTTATCAACCCCAACTTAGGGTATGGCTGAGCTCTTTAAAGTGTGGTTCTAGTCAGAAAAACCAACTGGAGTCTTCTCTCAGTGAGTAGGACACATGGCCAAACCAGAAGGGAAAAATTGAGAAACGTTTTTCTAAAAAAAATCCTTGTGATTTTTGGTCAAAAAGTTTGAAGTGTGGCCGAATTTAGAAACATTTGACCAACTCTGTAGTGAGCCAGGCATTGGGAAAGTAATTGTGAAAATTCAGTCAGGTTTTTTTCCTCTGTTCTTCATCAAAATTTCATATTCTGATGCCATTTTTCATCAAAAATTGCTGGCAAGCGCTATGCGGCACATCTGCCTAAGGAAGGCCAGCTGCAGACCGCCACCCCCTTGTAATGCGGATGGGAGGTGTCTCTGTGAATGTGCACACACATGAGAGTAAGAGCACTTGTTCATGTGCTCTGGGCGAGTCCGTTGTCGCATGGGACGTGCAAGCTTAATCCTGGGCGTAGCGGGGTGCGCTGGTAAATATGGCAGTAATTTCGACTAACGAACTCTGCAGATTTGCAGTTCCAGTCATCGCTACCGCGCTTCTTCCTTTCTTCCTGCCGTGACACTGAGCTCTCAAGGCAGGAGGCTGGATCTGCTCTGCCCTGAGAGCCCTTGGAGCAAAGGCAGAAAATCCTAACGCCATGGACAGCTTTGGAGAACATGGGGTCGGTTCTCCGCTTTAAAAGCTCTTCCATTTGATCTCCAAGGTGCAGGCCATGCTCAGAAGGACAGGTTCGAACAAACCCCAACCTCCAACAGCTTAAAACCTCAAACCAGACAGAGCAGGTCAAGAAATACAAGACGACGGGCCATTAAATAGTTGTCACTAGGACCTAGGGAGAACAGCGTTGGAGCCAGATGACATTAAGTTAGAGCCATGCTGATAAATGCACCTTGCCTGGAAGTGGGAAGGCATGGAAGATGCGTGTGGAGACCTGTGCTGGAAAGGAATAGCCACAGCAACTGGGTTTGCTGTTGGCCAGAAACTTTTTGACACCAAACTTGCCTTGAAACTGTATTATTTGTCTGTCTGTGCACTTTCCCAGCAAATTGAACTGTAGCAAGAAAGTCATAGTCATGATGGGGCATTCTAGAGGTTTCTCTCAAACAGCATCACAGCCTTTTGACCCTGTTTAACTCCCCAGACTCTGTACATTCAGATTATGGTGCTGGTGTCGCTGCAGTGGCACAAGGCAAAAATAAATGAGCCAAAAGGTCCTTTCAGGCTGGATGGTGGATGTGATCCTTTCCTAGTAAGTGCAAGGAGAATGTTTTATTGCTCACCAACTTGCCTGGGTCAATATGTTTTTCTTTTTCAAAGGAAACCCTTTGTAATTAAGCCTTTTCTGTGCAGTATTTCAGGGAGCATAACAAAAGGAATTTTCCTGCCTGGAAGCAGTGTGCTGTTGGACATTTCTAGCTATAGCTTTCGGGTTGGAGGCACAGAACAAAAATCTGACCTTTTATGCCCACTTATCTTTGAAGCTGAAAGGATCCCGATTTCAATCTCAGCAAAAAAGGGCACGTGTAAGTCTTGATTTAAAAGGTCTGAAATGACTCTCATCATCTCTGGCTGCTTGTCTCATCCAGCCAGTCTCACTTCATCCCGCCTCACCTGGAGTCAGGCACAGGCAGCTGGATCCCATCCACATCACCAGCCCGGCCAGCCCGCGGGTGAGATCATGGGGGCCAGATGTCCTGAGGTGGGGGCTCGAGGGGCATTATCCCCCTGTTTGTACCCATGTCACATGGCACTGCCATGCAGCTGTGCGGTTCCCCAGGCCTCACCCAGTCTGATTGTTGTCCATCCCAGCCGTGCGAGAAGCCAGGAAAAAGCCCCAGGACTGACTCTTTCCTGAGGCTGAGCCAACCCCATGATGAGTGAGGAGCCCCAGGGACACCCTTGTTTCCCCTGCCACCATCAGCAATACATTCTGCAGCTAAAGATCTGAGGGTGGCTCGAGCCCGCTCTCTGTGGTCCCCACGTTCTCACCAGTGATGCCTGGTACCAGCCCTGCCTGTACCTCAGGGAGGACGCAGCAGCTGGCATCCTACTGTCTCTGTCTCACACACCGTTTGGCACCCAGACAGCAAAGGGCTGAGATGATGTGCAGTGACTAGTCTGTGGGGGTTAGGTTGCCATTGCCTTTCCAAACAGTTTTAACTAAAAAGACATGATAAGCTGCCGACTGGCAGATGGCTGCCAGCGAGCAGAGTCCCTGCACAGTGCTTCTGGCACTTGGAGTGCAGCAGGCAGTATGCTCTCCACCGAAGAGCATCAGCTGGAGGTGCGTGCTGCTTTTCCCCAGATGCGGGGGTAGATCACAAGTGCAAAGAGTGCTCCTGATGCTGCCAGTGCCTCTGAGACACCAGGTGAAATAAGAGCGTGGTCATGATATCTGTTATCTCAAGATCTCTCCTGTGCAGGCAGGCATGCCTGGGCAAGATGTAAACGGTTTAAATCACAACAAACAACGAGATTTCCTCCTCAGAGGATGCATCAACTTGGCTACTGCTCAACGCACTCTGAGAATCTCATTGTGGCATTGTAGCCCTGTGCCTTCTGTCAACGACCTAAGAACTGCAGCCAGGGCTGCGCGGGCACCTCCCCAGGACTCCCTGGGTTTGTCATAGAGCTGTCCCTAGGGTGGCTCTTTGCCCTTGGCTTTGTTTAGCATCCCCAGGCCTGTCCTATCTGCTGGAAGCGTGAATTTCCATGCCTCCAGACTGCCCGCTGGAGCACATGCACTTCAATAACCAGTGGAGCAAAGCACAAGGTCCCATCCCTCGCTGTAGGTGCAAAAGCGAAACCTGCCTCCTTCTCGTTGCAGAGTGTCCTGCTGTGGGGATCTGCAGCTCTCCCATGCCTTCTGGTGAGGAACAGAGCTGTGGGGCTGTGAGGACCTCTTTGCTTTCATCTGCACACACATGGGCAGGTTTCGCTCCTATCTGTGCTAGTTCTGCTTTTGGACAAGCCAGGGGACCGTCTGATGAGCTGTTGGGGTGTTTGAGTCCTAAAGCTTTGTCCTGGGCTACAACTCCTCCAGGTCTGAGCTGCTTTACTCACATCTGTTGCCCAGGGCTGAGAAGAGGTTCCCAGGCCTGCTCAGAAGAAAACCGTCGCTGCCTGCTTGGCACCGGAGCTTGGACGGGAATTCTCTTGTTTTTCATGAGCAGGCTGAGCGGTCAGCACATACCACGAGCAACAGTCAGAGAAGCAATAAATAGCCTACCCAGACCAGAAGGAGACAACCTGTTCAGACTGGGCCGCTCATCCCCTGCGCCGGGCAGAATGACTATTGCTCTGCGTCAAGGTCCTGTGCCTGCTGGGGAAAGCAAGCCTCTTGCCTGGCCCAGACTGCACCCAGCGAGTCCTCTGAGAGGAACCGTGCTTACTGCTTCCATCTGCACGTCTTGAGGATGTGGTAGGCAGCCATCAGGGTTGTCTTTGCTCCAGTGAGACATTTCTCTCCTGCTCCCAAAGCTGTACCAAGAAGCAGATGCCATTGCTTTAGGCTGACTGTGGACTGCTCCTCCAGGGCTGGTTCCAGTTTGGGATCACACCCAGCCATACTCCTGCATCCCAACAAAAGGCCCAGCTCTGCGTGTTCTCCAGGAAAAGGAGCACTTTGAAAACGTTGAGTTTCTGTAACTCACCCCAGGAAAACCCTGTTTTCCCAGATTTTGTTTCTTTGTGGTCTTACAGCACCGTAAGGGAAAAGGAGAGGTCCCAAGTATCCAGCTCAGGCCCATCACGTAGTGTTTCCCTTTCTCTCCTTTAAGGTCTACAACAGAAACAGGCGTGAAGGGTGTTCCTACTGCCACAAGCCAACATTTCCTCCTAGTCACCTCATGCCAAGCATCAAATCTGGAATGACCAGGGGCTGTAAAGTGCTCTGAACCTGAAAAGTGCTAACTTAGAAAATAAAGCACAACACGAGTGTTATTAATAAAGGCCAGCCGCTGTTATATAACTCCTAATCATGAGCCGCGTCTTTCGGCCCCCATTGTTCCATTGTCAGGCCCCATTATCTGGGAACTCTTACCCACCGACCACAAGAAATAGCCTGGGCTCTGCGGGTTTGAAAACTTTGTTGTTGGAAAGCTTTTCATGCAATTGTTTTTGCTTTGCGCTGTTGCCTTCCTTATTGTACAGATGTGGGTGTGTATCGCAGCCCACACCCTCTGTCTTTTGCCCCAGGATAACTTTGAAAATGAGCTGATCGTCTCAGCGAGTGTTTTTCCTAAGAATTCGCTTTAAAAACAACAACATTCAAACCAAAAAAAAAAAAACCACGCTCATTTTCCTGAAGTGAAGCTTGTGCTGGGGAAGGATGCAGGCCTGCAATCCCAGCAGAACAGAGACTGCGCTTTATCCTCAGAAGAGACTCCCTGCAGGAATGGCAGCGCCTTGGCCCAAGCCTGAAGGAAGAAGGGAGCATGGGGTAACCGGGTCTCTGGGGCTCATTCGGAGCAGGCCATCTCAGTGGTTTCAGGGCTGGGCTATCCTTTCCTTCCCGCTGGCCTACAAGCTTTCAGCAACGCCCCTTCAGCGCTTCTTGTCCGGTTTGCCACAGCCCACCTCAAGGCGTTTCTACCTGGGAGTCAAGATGAAGCTCATCTGCCACTGGCACAAGCTCATTAGTGAGTCTCAACTCTTCTTAAAAGCTAATCCACATGTGAGCAAGCATTTCCACATGCCAACAAGGAGCGTGTGGATCTTGGTGGCATCTTGGCACTGGTCAGCATAAGATACAGTGGCGTGGGAAGCTCCGCAGGCTGGGTCCTGGCTGTTGGGGTTGGTTGGGTCACGGCTGCTCAGGTTAGAAGTGCTGCCATTTCCCAGGGCTCAGGATAGAATTGGCCACACCGAAAAACGGCTTTCTGCTCAAAATGAAAAATTTTACTGAACTTTGTCTGGGTTTGGAAGAAGAATTATAAATCAAAAACAGAAAATGCCGGGCAAAAAGCTCTTGGTGTTCAGTTTCCGAGGTCCTGTATTTTCTCTACCAACAACATGTTTTAAAAATCAGTGCATTTTTTTCCTCCTTTCACTGGAAAACTTGAAATGACACAGGAAGATCAAAATAGTAACAATACCCAACCAAGTCATTGGTGTTTTTCAATCAGCTCCAATGCAAACTTCGGTGTTGGCTTGGACAAGATTTGTTATTTTTCTGACCAGGGCCTATACTAGGTTCTTGAATATATCCAACCGAAATGGTCTAGAAAAGCAACCAACCCATTCCTAAATGGTTTTCCCTGGAGCTCATCCAGCACCTCGCACTTTTAGGCAGCAACCCGCAAGCGCAGTGATGCTCTCAGGCTGGAGACAGAGGTGAGGAACACCCACGTCATCGCTGCAGTGTGACCCTACGGTGTGTTCCCCAGGCCTGGAGCTGTGGTCACCTGGGGTCACCGTCTCCCTCACTCTCGGGAGAGATGGGCTCTGGGACACTGTTCTCATAGGACCATCCTTGGTGATGTCTCCTCCCCAGATGAGTCCTGGCTCTCCGAGGTGGCTGTCCTCTGGCCTGTCCTGGGTTTTGCAGCGGGTGCAGAACATGGATGGCCAGCACTGGGCATCTTCTTGCCTCCTTCTGCCCAGTCAATGCTTTCCCTTTAAGAGAGAGTGAGACACAAAGCACAGGGGTTGTGTGTGCCATTCAGGGAGCTGGGGCAGCCCAGGAGACCACTCTCCTGGGACCTCTGTATGGTACAGAGACGTCTACCTAACAATTGAGGGAATATTTTCCACCCAATGAATCCATCTCGTGGTCCCCTCTTCATTTGTGACACAAGGGAAAATGTGAAGCAGCCAAGACGCGTGAATCACTGTCCCAAACAACATATAATGAACTCATAAAATCAAAGGCAGGGTTTGTTTCAACCCGTGCTGCCAGGGCTTCTTGGACATTGTCTGGAATGAATTTAAGTTGTTACAAAACTCTCTGTGCCTCTGTGTGTCTCTCTTCCCCCCAACCCGTCTTTCTTCTTTTCCTCCTTCATGCTCTGCTTCCCTATGAGCTTCTTCCCCCTCCTTTCCCTCCCACCTTTCCTCTCCCTCCCTTCTCGCCTCATTCGCCCTGGTCCCTCCTTCCCAACCCTTCCCTGCCATTTCCTGCCCCCTCCAGCTCTCCCTGAGGCTGGGGGCCAAGTAACCCCACCACTTTCCAGCCGGACTTATTTCCAGAGCAGCTTCAAACGAAGACGTTTAGCTGGTTCAACAGGGCCCATAGTGCCTGCTTGATGAGACATGGCCATGCCAGGGGACCCCCTGGGCTCCCCCCCAAGCAGGAACTCACCCCGCTGCCAGCAGAGGCTGGGCTGAGAGATGACCGTCTGAAGCAGTACCTGGGCCTGGAGGAGCACGGCCACAGAGAACCAGCATGAACCCCGCTGTGAGTGCTCCAGCCGTTTGTAGCCCCAGCAAATGCCACACTGGGGGCTGAGGGGGGGGATATGCTGGCCCATGCCGGGGGCTGCAATGAGGGGCTTTGGCAACACAGCAGTAGCCATGCCTGGGAAATGCCTGCACAGCCTGCTTGCACACACTGGCTTCAGGAGAGTGTCCTGTTCCACAACGCTCCTCCTGCCAGCACATCAGTTTGACCAAGTTCTAACATTCCTGCTGTTTCCCAGGAATTCATCCCTACAGGCCTGCCCTTGTGCATCTCCATGCTGGGACTCGTGGTCCCACCAGCCGGCTGAGAGAAGACCAAGGCAACCCACGCCATGCCCAGCTGAGTGGCAGAGGCATGGCCTGAGCTGCTGAGGCTTTCTAGAATCCCAGCTCAAATCTACCCAAACGCTAAAGGCTGAGTTGTTCTGGAGCAAACGAGATGCAAGTCAAACCTCGACCAGCGGCCAGTCTAGCAAGCTGCTCCCAGCTCACACGGGACAGCCTCCATCTGCCCGGCAGGTTTGTGGACCTCTTCCCTTGGTGTCTCGCTGGGAACACCCCGGCAGCACCGGGAGTGGGCTGTGCTCTGATTGCAACATCAGCAGCTGCTTTCTGTGGTGAGTGCCTGCTTCTCCAGCACTGCAGATGAAGTGTTATCCACCAGCTGGGACGGCTCAGAGTCCTCCAGTGCATGAGGCCACTGCCCAGCTCCTCCAGATCTCTGGGGTAAGCCCAAGGTTGGCGGGCATCTGACTGGAGCTGGGAAGTGAAAGCAGACAGAACTAGGGTCCCTAACACCTGAAAATGATGAGGTACCTGATGAGGCTTATTAAAATTGCTCCTTGGTCCTACAGCCAAGCTTTGCTGTGGATTTCAGGCCTGCTCTCAGCGTTTGGGTTCCTGAAAAGCAGTGCTCAGAGGCCAGAGGAGATGTTTTCCAGCAGAAATCTTGGCTCTGCATCCACATAACCCCAGTCAGCAGAGATACCGCTGGTGGGTGGCCGTGCTTCCCCGATGGACCTGGCCACGCGTCAAGTGTGCCACAGGCTCCCCATGATCACACTCTCGAGCATGCAAGGCACCGCACAGCATCCCCCGCTGATGAAAACACTAATTTAGCCGTGAGCGCCCCAGGGGAGGGGTTTTTCATGAATCCCTCGTCCCGAGGCACCCGCTCCCGGGCCGCTGGAGCCTCTCACCGGCCCAAACCCCGAATCGCCGGGACCGCTCCGGGGCTGCGGGACCGCAGCGGCGGGGAAACGGCACCACCTCGTGGCTGCCAGGCCGGGCCCGAGCCACCTCCGGTCCGGATCAGGCGTCGCAGGGACCGGGGACACCTTCGGGGATGGCTAGGGACATACATCCCTTTGCCTACAGTGGGACAGAGCCGTGCCGGCTGCTGTAGCAGAGCAGGAGGTGACCACGGACAAGCCTGTAAAGCGATGGAGCAGCTGGCACACACAGCCACGGCGGTGATGCAGTGGTGGGAATAGTTTAAAAGGAACCGTAGCACGGCTAGAAAGGGCAAGGCTTAGGGCTTGCACCTCAGAAAGCTGCCAAGAGAGGGAAGGAAGCACAAAATCAACTCCTGACTCCACTAAACTGACAGCTGCTGGTCTGGGGACCTGTGATTAAGAAGGACATGCTCATCACATTGAGCATTGCCCAGGGCATGTCTTCACCATAGCAGTCAGCATGAGCAGGGACATGCCAGTCCCTTCATTGTGGAGTGAGGGCAGCCACAGGGGGACAACACGGAGCTGCAGACACGCTGGAAAAGCAGGACCTGAGGTTCTTGCAGAGAAGCAGCTTGCTGGGGGCACAGAAAGTGTTTGGAGAGGTGTTGCACATCTCATCTGGCCTCTGCACCCTCTTCCCACAGCCTCCCCCACAGCCCATGGCTGGGAGGGGCGATGGCACCAGCACAGGCTGCTGCAGGCTCAGCATCCCTCCAGCTCCATCTTGCTGGGGAAGCTGCAGGGCAGGCTGGTCCTTGGTCTGCCCCAGCTTGATCTTACACTGTCAGCTAAAGCTCCAGCTCCGTGCCTGACCTGTGTGAGGTGGGCAGGGTCAGGGCAGGTTAAAAATCTGTGTAACATCGCTCTGCAACGGTGTTTTACTCTGAATATTACAGTGATGGTGCACCTTGTTTCTTTTTCCCAAGCCACATTCATTGCACACCTTTCAAACAGCAATCCCTGTCCCCACAGGGGTCTGGCTCTCGTGCCTGCTTATGCTTGGAAACAGGTACTTATATCAGTGGTGAAATGACTCGTGTATAAATGAGACTCAAGCCCCAGATGCTCAGCTTTCCCCTGGCAGATGGCAAAGGTCTGTGTCTGTCTGTGGTTTTGCCTGTGGCAATGTTGTGCCCATTTTACACAGGTTTGTAGGGGCACCCAGAGCTGAAAGCCTCATCTTGAGCTGCCCCTATCAACCCTCCCAGGTGGCCAAGAAGAGTCATTATGGCACAAGTGCTACCAGCCCCCAGGAAGGGCCCCTTTGGGCTGCCCCTGTACGCCCATGGGGCTCAAACCCCAGACACTGCCTCTACCTGCACCCTAGGGTGGGCAGAGAGCCTGGAGAGGGTCTTGGTTCTCCAGCCATGCAGAGGACGGACCCAAACACGTCGTGTGTCTGCTGGGCCTGCAGGAAGGCTGGTGGTGGTGAGTGCGAGGCTGAGGGCTGGAGGGGACAGACCCACAGGCTGGTGAGCCATAGGTGAGTCCTGCACCGCTGGTGGGATGAAGCAGTGGCAGGATGGCTTGTGCACACCCAGTGAGGCAGGTGTTCATACATCTCTGGTTGCCCTGGGAAGACCACGTTTCAGTTCCTGGGGAGAGCACTCCAGATGAAACCAGATGTGGGGACAGGCTCTGAACACAGTGTGGGAAGGGGGATGTGTCTGTCAGGAGACTGGAAGCCCATCAAAGGAGGCAGGGGAGGTGCCCTTTGAAGAGTAAATGGCACAGAAAGAAAGGGAACGTGAGACTTATGGAATCACCCTGAAGATGACCCACTGTGTAAAATGCACTGGGGCAGGGACCTGCTGGCACCAGCTGAAGGAAGAAGTCCTCCCTCCTGGTAGCAAAGCTCTTCATTCTCTAGTGAAGAGATTAAAGAACAACTCAGGGAAGACGGTAAACAGGGTTTCTTTCCTGCCTGACCGGCAAGGTGGCAGGAACCTGCCTGGGAATATGAATCATAGAATAGCTTGGGTTGGAAAGGGTCTTTAAAGGCCATCTAGTCTAATTCCCCTGCCATGAGCAGGGACACCTTCCACTAAACCAGGTTCCTCAGAGCCCCATTCAACCTGACCTAGAATGTTTCCTGGGATGGAGAACCCAACACCTCCCTGGACAACCTGGGCCAGGGTTTCACCACCCTCAGCATGAAAATTTCTTCCTTATATCTAGTCTAAATCTTCCCATTTTTAGTTCAAAGCCATTAGCCCTTGTGTTACCACAACAGATCCTGCTAAAAAGTCTGTCCCCATCTTTTCTGTAGGCCCCCTGTAATTACTTTAAAGTCCTCAATAAGGTCTCCCTGGATTCTTCTCCTCTCCAGGCTGAATGACTCCAGCTTTCTCAGCCTGTCCCCGTAGAAGAGTAGATCCAGCCCTCTAATTCTTGTAGCCCTCCTCTGGACTGTCTCCCCCTCTTGCAGCCTTTCCTGCCTGCTGGGATATGAAGGCAGCAAGGGGGAAGGGGGGTGCTTAGCCCTTGTGTTGCTGGGCCCCCAGCTCTGGTTGCCCCTTGTCTTGCAGGAGGGCAGGGAGATGTAAAGATGTGCCCAGGTGCCAAAGAGGGCCAACAGCATCCTGGCCTGTATCAGGAATAGCATTGCCAGCAGGAGCAGGGCAGTGATGGTGCCTCTGTCCTNGCTGAGAGAGGGAAAGAAGCACAAAATCAACTCCTGACTCCACTAAACTGACAGCTGCTGGTCTGGGGACCTGTGATTAAGAAGGACATGCTCATCACATTCAGCATTGCCCAGGGCACGTCCTCACCATAGCAGTCAGCATGAGCAAGGACATACCAGTCCCTTCATCATGGAGCAAGGTCAGCTGCAGGGGGATAACATGGAGCTGTAGACATGCTGGAATTGCCCTCTACAGCTACCTGACAGGAGGGTGCAGAGAGGTGGGTGTTGGCCTCTTCTCCCAAGGGAATAATGACAGGACCAGAGGAAATGGTCGGAAGTTGGGGCAGGGGAGGGTTAGACTGGATATTAGGAAGAAGGACTTGACTGAGAGGGTGGTCAGGCACTGGAACAGCCTGCCCAGGGCGGTGGTGGCGTCACCATCCCTGGAGGTATTTCAGAAACATGTAGATGTGGCACTTCAGGGCATGCTCTGGTGGCTGAGATTGTTGGGTTGGGTGATTTGATTTGTGGAGCTTGTTTTTTTGTTGTTGGGGTTTTTTTGGTTTGGGATTTTTTTGTTTGTTTGTTTTTGTTTTCTTGGTGGGTTTTCTTTTCTTTTGGTGTGTGTATGGTTGGACTCAGTGATGTCGGAGGTCCCTTCCAACCGTGACAATTCTGTGATTATCTTGTCGGCCGCTTCACCGAGCGGGTTCCCACCGGGGAGGCGGTGCGGGGCGGTGCGGGGCCAGCCCGGCAGGGGGCAAGCGAGCGCCGCGCATCGCCCCGCAGCCGCCGGCGGGGCTCGGGGAAGCCCGGGCTGCCAGTGGTCCCGACCGCTCCGCCGCCCAAAAGCAAAGGCCGAGCAAGAACTCCGCAGGACGGGACCGTGCGTGTTGCGGGGAGAACGTGAGATACTCCAAGCAGAGGGGGTGTGAGAGGCGGGGTCGCTCGTCCTGGAAGACAGAAGGCTCCGGGGAGATCTTGCTGCAGCCTTTCAATATATTATGGGAAGGTTGTAAGCTCTTCTCAGTGGTTCCCGGTGACAGGATGAGGGGCAATGGGCACAAGCTGGAACATGGAAAGTTCCATTCAAATATGAGGAAAAACTTTTGGGTGAGGGTGCCAGAGCCCTGGAACAGGCTGCCCAGGGAGAGTGTGGAGTCCCCTTCTCTGGAGACCTTCAAAACCTGCCTGGATGCAGTTCCTGAGTGATGCCCCATCCTTGGAAGTGCTTAAGGCCAGGCTGGATGGGGCTTTGAGCAACCTGGTCTAGTGGGAGGTGTCCCTGCAGGGGGGTTGGAACTCGATGATCTTGAAGGTCCTTTCCAACTCTAACCTTTCTGTGATTCTATGATTCTGTGTGGCCTGGGCATTCATGCTTTAGCAGGGGAATTGGACTGGATGATCTCTAGAGGTCCTTTCCAACTCTGACACTTCTGTGATAACAAAGACAGAATGAGACTTTTTACCAAGGCCTGTAGTGGCAGGACAAGGGGCAATGGTTTCCAACTAACAGGGAGTAGGATTGGACATAGAGGGTAGGTTTACATTGGACACAAGGAGGAAATTCTTTACTATGAGGGTGGTGAAACACTAGAACAGGTTGCCCAGAGAAGTTAAGGATGTGGCATCACTGGAAAGGTGCAAGGTAAGGTTGGACAGGGCCTTGAGCAAACCTCATATATGAAAGATGTCCCTGCAGCAGGGTTGGAATAGATGATCTTTAAAAGTCCCTACAATGCAAACCATTCTGTGGTCCTGTATTTGCCCCAGCTGACTTGGTACTGGAGCCACAGCTTTTCCTCCAACAGCTCAGGGATGTCTGTGTCCTTCCAGCAATCCGTCATTAAGTGAGAAGCCTGGCTGACACCAGACATCATTCCTTCACATGGCACGAGAAGCAGGAATGGATGCGTACACAGGACAGGAGCCTGGTTCTAGCAGAGCTTCCTGCAGACACCAGGGTGACAGAAACCACACAGTGCATCCAACCTCTTCTCCTTCCAGCCCTCATGAATCTGTCCAGGAGTTAATGTGGCACAGTGAGCATTGGGTACCCAGTTCATGGTTATGTTGGTATCCCGTGGGACACCCAGCATGGTCATAGTGGTCTGATTCCTACTACAGTGAGTGACCCATCCCTGCTGATGTCCTCAGCACCCCTCTTTGCCAAATCCAGATACAGATTTTTCTCTCAGGCTCTCCATCCTTTGAAGAAGGAACGTGCAGGGAACAGTGGAAACGGGGAACCAGGAAACAGCTTCTGCCCTTCTCAGCTGAGTTTTCACTGATATGAGGCTTGTGGATACCTGTGCCAGGACTTGTCTGTATGGTGGCCAGTACCTTTAATGTCACGTTTAAGTTCCAAGACAGGAGGTCTGACACCATCAGTGTGTGAGAACAGCAGCACTGAGGTTGTGGTGACACAGCCTCCCAGCTCAGCACCACCCTGAAGCAGCCCAGCCAGGCCAGCTCAGCATCATGGCTCACATCCACAGTAATCCTTGTGCTTCTGGTGAGGCAAACAGCTTCAGACCCATCCCTGGGACAACTCCTGCTTTGTGTCACCTCAGGAATGTAGAGCCATACCCCTTTTTGCCCCCTTGCCTTGGTGATCCCAGCCTGCTCTCAGCCCCATGCACTACGTCCCATGCTTTTCGTACAACCACTGGCCGCACTCTGCCCCACGGTCCTACCTGGCCACATGCAAGACAAATGCTAGCCCTGCACTTGCTTCCCCTCTGGGATTTGCATCAGGATTAATGGTGTTTTGTGGCTTGTGGCTTGGCCTCCTGGCTCTCCAAATGCACCAGTGGCCCTGAGAGGGACAACGAGGCTGTAGGACATCGACAGCATCAGACTTACAGAGCCTTGAGGTTCCCGTGCCCATGGCCTGGGTCTCCTTTGCTCCTGGTGCCTTTGCCCTTGTTTATCCACGTTCCTGATGCTGGAGTAGGGGAGAAATGTGTGTTGTGCAACAAGACTGAGAGCAGCAAACAGCATTTCCCCTGGGACTTGTGGCCAGCTGGGGTCTCTTCCTTCACCAAGCATCTGCCAGCCGGCTGGGGAGAGCGCTTCTCCTGCAACCTGCTGCCCTGGAGCAACAGGATGTGGGTACCCAGGAGTTCTCCAGAAGCAGGATGTGGGGTCTCCAGTATGAGCACCATATCAGCACCTTGCCCTCCGCCCCCGCCTCTGGTATCACCCTCAGTCCTTGCATCCATGTCAAAGGTCTCTATCAGAAGGTTGTTCCCCAGGCCAAGCTGGAAGATGTCGGGGCTGCAGTGCTGCAAACATGACCCCACTGAGCAAGGGGATCCAGGTCCAGGTTTTCTGCTCTCCCCCACTGCCCCACACAAATACTGATTAAATTAGTTTCACCATTTTTCCTGCCCCTCTCGCAGGTGGCAGGATGACGGAGAAGGGGGGTGGGGGGTGAGGGAGCAGACCCTCCTGGGGAAGCCTGCGGGCAGCCTCTCGCAGTGGAAATGTCCCCATTTCTCTCCTCCCGTGACCAAAAATCAGAGAGCAAAGCCGGTCCTGGTGCAGCAGCACGTCAAAAACCCCCGCATCACGGGATGGAGCAGAGACTCCATCCTCCCCCATAAGAGGAGGCTGCTCCCCGCCTGGTAAATCCCTCATTTCTTCTGCTTTGGGAAGCAGGGGAAGGATTATCGCCTGCCTTCCTTGCGGCACCGACTGAGCCCTTGGCACGCTGGGCTGCCGCTCCGGAGCCACCAGCGCGCCCGGGGTGATGGACCCGCATCCTCAGCACCGATCCCCGGGGTGGCGGTGGGGCTGGCCGGGCGGCAGGTGGGAGCCCGCTGCCACCGGGACCGCGGTTCCCCCGACGGGGAGGGTTGTCGGGCGGTGGGGCGGCCCCTTCCTCCCCTCCCGGCCCGTTCCGCCGCCGGCCCCTTCCCGCTGGGCTCCCGGCGGGGCGGCCGCGGCGGCG
>VZRU01003018.1:39693-51054 GCA_013398155.1 Pedionomus torquatus
GTTAATGTGTTTGTGGGCACAGGAGCTTGTGTGTGTGTGTGTGTGTGTGTGTGCAGGCACGGCTTGCTCTGTGGGCACACAAGGTAGAGCCTTAAAGATTAAGGAGTTTGGGGGCTCCCTTGCTGGCAGCCCTGAGAGGCAGCAGGGGCAGTGCTGTCTGGCATGACGCGGGTGGTCCTGCACAGCTGGCCGGGCTCTGACACCGGAGCTGGCTGCCAGGGAAGGGACTGGGGGACAGAAGGGCTGCAGGTGCCCGGCTGGTGCTGTCAGACCTCCCGGCTGCACCCCTCCATCCCACACATCTCTGCCTTCAGCCGAGTGCTGCCCCATCTCTACACGTTCCCTCTCTCCTCCGCCCTGACCTCCCGGCACCGGCACCGTGGTGTGGCGGATGCTGAACATCTGGACAGCATGTTGGGGCCAGCTGTGCCGTGCCGTGCCCGTCCCGCTCCCCTGGTGCAGGCAGCCCCAGCCTCCAGCAGCAGTGGGGGGGCAATGGGGCAGCTCCAGCCCACCCAGGGGGGCTGCCAGAGTTCTCATCCAGCCCTCACGCTCTCCCTTTGCCTCGCAGCCTGCAACTGCAACCTGCATGCCCGGCGCTGCCGCTTCAACATGGAGCTCTACAAGCTCTCGGGCAGGAAGAGCGGTGGCGTCTGCCTCAACTGTCGGCACAACACCGCGGGGCGGCACTGCCACTACTGCAAGGAGGGCTTCTACCGGGACCTCAGCAAGTCCATCACAGACCGCAAGGCCTGCAAAGGTAAGCTGGAGGTTCTTTGTGTGGGCAGTATGGATGATATAATCTCTCTTGGTCTCCTTGCTCTTCCTTCCCATGCTTGGGACATCCCTCTGCTTTGCTCAGAGCCTGGCTGCTCCCTCTGGCAGCTGCAGGTCACCTCCAGCTTTCATCACCCTGGTCACCAGTGCCACCTCGAGGGCACCGGGCAGGAACATCACTTCGAATGCAGAATCTCCTCAAGGGATGAGGGGGATGACAGGCAGGGAGCGAGCAGGTTCCAGGAGCCCCGTTCATCCTAAGAAGGTCCGGGTGTAGCTGCAGTTATGGTCTCTGCAGTCAGTGTTTGGAGATGTGCTGGAGAAGGGACATGACTAAATGTGCTGGAAACCTGTCTCTGGCACTGACATGGTCTGGGCCATACACACACTTGGAAGCATGTAAGCTGCTTCACAAAGTGACCCATGGTGGCCTCCCTGCCTGGGAATTCTGGAGAGGCCAACAGAAGTTTCCATCTCCCTGCTGGGCTGCGGTGCGGGACGCCAAAGCATGTATTTCAGCTACGGGGTAGCTCTTGGGAGCTGTTTCTGGGGAGATGCTGACCACCGTGTCTCCTGGTGTGTGTGAGCAGGGTGGCTTGTCCCAGAGCTGTCCAGGAGCCCTGCTGGCTCCAAGCCATAAAGCTGCAGTTTGACTTCAGAAGGTCCCCAGCCTGTGCCAAAGGACATGGGACCTGCACTTCTCCTCTAGCTCTTGGCCAAGTCCATCTGGTTTCTCTTATCTCTCCCTGCTCAACCCCCTCCATGGAGCCTTTTTCCTCTGTGAAGCTTCAAAGCAATAGCTTCACCAAAGAAACCTTCACCTTGCCCATCCCTAGGGACTGGTGGTGTCTCGGCTGAAACACTGGAGAAGGCAGAAGGTTGGCCACAGCTGCTCTCGGGCCAGGAATTCATCCCTGATGCCTTTTTTTTCCAGCAGTTCTAATTCCCTCCCAGAAGGGAGGGCGGTGTCCCCTCCAGTGCACAGTGGGGTCTGGGCACCTTTGCTGCAGCGAGGACACGGTGCTGGAGCTTGTTTGTGTAGGGCCTACAAGAACCACTGAGGCTGGTTTCAGACCAGCCAACGTTGCGGCTGCAGACCTGAATTGGGGGATTTGGTCTTTGGGGTTCCCCTCTCTGGTGCATTGGTGTTGTTTGTAGGTACGGCTTGTTTGGGTCCAGGATATAATCGGTAAAATCCCGCCGTTGCCCATGCTGGGTGAGCCACCCCTGCCTTCCCCATCCTTCTTCCCACGGGAGCGGTGGAGAGGACGGAGCAAAAGGAGAAACTTCCCACGTTTTACCGACGCCGTGGTGGCAGCGGGAGCACGGCTGAGTGGGCACTGGCAGGGGGAGCCCTGCCCGCAGCCAGCTCATTAGCAAACAGCAAGCTAATCATTTTTAATAACCAGAGCAGCTGACTTGGCCAGTCCCACCTCGGCAGCTCATGTCCCCAGGGGACCATGTGCTACTTCCCAGCCCCATGGCCGTGGCCAAGGCATGTCACAGCTGTGGCTACGGGCATGGCAGCCCCTCGGCTGCAGCAAGGGTTTCCCATTGATGGGGCTTGTGCCAGGTCCCAAAGCTGTGCTAGGTGCCAGCGGCCTTGGAGTGACACTGGGAGAGAGGAAGAGGAGGAGGAGCACATCCCCAAGGTTGATAGCATGGCGTCCTGGGTCATGTTCCATTCCTGCGAGGAGTCCTGTCTCTGACTGAGGCCGAGGAGGGATGGCAGCACCCCCCACCTCCTGCAGCAGCACTGCCAGAGTGGGGCAGCTGCAGCAAAATTCCCTTTTCCATTAGGATTTTCCTTGAGCACTGGGGGGTGGTGGGCAGCCCTGGCTCACCTCAACGGGCACTGGGCCTTCAGGGGTGCTGGGGTGTCCGTGCCACCTCCATCTCACCTCACATCCTCTGAGAGAAGCACCCAACCTCCTCACACCTCCCTGAACATGGAGTTTCTGCTTCCTGTTGGTCCACCAGCTCTTTCTACTTTTGCCACCAAAATTATCTGATAAAACCCCAAAGAAAGTGGAAGTCTTGTAGGCATTAACTCCTTGTGGGACCTGGGGTCCCCAGTGCTGCCTCTGGGCTGGGCATTGAGGTCTCTGTTTCTGCTCCAGCCAGGGAAGAGAGCATTTAGCAAAAAACAGTAGTAAAAACCAAGCAGGATTTGGCTCTGTGCTGGAAACAGGGAGGAGGGTAATGGAATATGACCCAGCTCGACCTGTGGATGGGGGTTTGTGGGACCGGGGACACGGTGGGTGCAGCTGTTCCTGCTTGGGCTGTGGCTCGGGTCCCTCTGTTTTTGGGGCTGAGGATGGGGGAAGCAGAGGGGCCCTGGCTGCCTCCATCCACCTGCTGCTGCCTAAANAATCACAGAATGGTATGGGGTTGGAAGGGACCTCTGGACCTTGGACCTCATCTAGTCCAAGCCCTGGTGGCTTCTCTGGAGGGGATGGGGTGGCAGAGCATGCTGGGCTTCTCAGGAGCTGGTGGGACAGGGTAAGGGCAGACACTGCAGGGCAGGGGAAATGCCAGCGAGCGATGCCCAGGCTACAGAGGAGCAGGGGGGCTGCAGCAGGTCCCCCCAAGCAGATAAACCTCCTTCCCCTGCCTGTTCCCGTGCCAAGCCCCAGCAGGTCTCTGGCCTGAGGGTGCTGTTTCCGGAGGGCTGGCAGCGTTTGCCGGCGGCTTGGAAATTCTGGGCAGGTTCAGCCCCGCCAGATGAACATGTGCAAAGGGCCATTCCCTGCCACGGTGCATATGTTGAGGAGGATCTGGCAGTAAAGGCGATACCCTGGGTCTTGGGGACCAGTTCCTGGCTCTGCCTCAGGGAACTGAGTTAATAATAAAATCCCTGATGCTTCTGCTTCTTTGGCTGCCCCTCCTTCAGGAAAGCAGGGAGTGTTTCCTCCCCTTTCTTGTACTTAGCCAGTGGTGGACCCTTTGGGACTGGGAGCTCCTTGGAGCAGCACCTGGGAGCCTGCCCAGTGCCATGAACAGGAGCTGGTGCTGCCAGAGAGATACATAAATACACAGAGATGTGGTGAGAGAGTTTGAGCTTGGTTTTCCCAAAGATGTGTCCTGTACCTACAGCTCAGATACCTACACTCCTGCAAGAAAAAACAGAAAGAAAAGGAAAAACAAGGCTCACGACAGCAGGTCTTAAAAGCAGGCGTGGAGCAAGCTGCTGAGAACTGACATGTGCAGCCTGAAACAGAGGTCTTTGTACCCACGGCAGCGCTGGGCCAGGGCAGAAGCTGAGCATCCCAGCAAAGGCAGATTTTGCATGCACTAGGAATGAAGTGTAGTTCATATTCAGGAGGCAAAATGCTAGCCCAGAGACCAGGAACCCTTGCATTTTATTCAAACAAACCCCAAAGCATGTTACTAAATAATTATCCAGCCATGGTTTGTCGCTGCTGGGAGGCAAAATCTTTGAAATAAATATCCAAAAATACCAAAATATTGACTTCAGGTTGTACAAACCCCCATCTCCTGCTGGCAACCGAATGGAGCCCTCAGCCACCGGCCGGCAAGTGGGGAGGAAAGCTCTTCCCTCCAGCTGCTGACCCGCCAGCAGCCGGCGTCACCGCTGGACGCTGCGAGACGGAAAAGCTGGGAGGATGGAAAAGGCAGAACAACCTACAGGATTAATTCAATGGTGGTAATTGAAAAGTCAAATAAAGAATGGCTGTGCATTAATCCCTGTAATTTAAACAAAGCTGTAAACCGTGAGCTTTCTCCAATGAAAACTGGTGAAGCAGTAGCAGCTAAGCCTTAAGACGCAAAAATACCCTCAATATTAGGTGCAAGACAGGCTTTCTGGCAAGAGCAGCTCGATGAGTTAAGCTCCAAACTAGTGACTTAATCCACCATTCAAGCACTGTGGGCCAGATCCTGGCAACCAGCGGGGCTGCGAGCTGCAGGGCTCGGTGTGTGGGCAGCGGGCAGGGACCTGTGCTCTGCCTGCTCTGCCTTCCCCGCTGCCGGGATGGGGTCCTGGGCTATGACCCACCTCGGTGGGTCATGGCAGAATTGGGAGGGATGGGGATGCTCCAGCTGAAATGGTGGGATGCAGCCATGCTGGGATGCAGGACTGGTCGGGTAAGCACTGAGTGCTGCCTGGGATGCTCTTCCCATTGGAGCGACAGAATTTTTGTGGGACTGCAGGAAATCCCACCACGGTGGGGTGATGGGCCAGGGGGTGGTCTGGCAGAGACCAAGCTCATCTGTTGCAGGTGTACGATGAGCAAAACTGCCTTAATTGCTGGTCCAGGTAAAACATCAGGAGTCAATGAAAGCTGCCTTCTACTGCAGGAAGAGAGATCTGCTTAGATGAATTGGATCCTGACTCTGCTGAGATTTATGCCCATCCTTAGACTTTACACCAGGAATACACCACTGAGGCCCAAGAGATTATCCACAAGGTGTGAAGCTAAGCACTTGTATAAATCTTTGCTGGAAGTGTGCCTTTGGCCATAAATTTTTTTCGGGCACGGACTGTCTGTCGCAGTGTGTACAGAGCAGGAGCAATGGCTGCAGGGACCTCTGAGCTCTCCCTGGGCAGTTATGTCTCTTAGACGAGCTGGTGTTTAGCTGTGCTCGTGCCCAACCGCTCTGGGGTGGGTTGGACTTCAGTGGCCGGGGATGGATGCTGCAAGCCCCAGAGGTGGGGTGAGAGCCCCTTGTTCAGGGCAGCACCAGGGTGATGCTGGTGGCACCAGGCTGCCCTTTCCAGCATGGGTGGTGATGAGGATGGGTGATACTTCATGCCCAGCCCCACTAACAGAAACCCAAGCCTTTGCTATCAGAAAAGAGACAAAGCAATGGATGGTTTCCAGGAGGTGTACCTGCCAGCTTGTCAAAGGCACCTGCTTCCTCCAAGTGCCGCAGGATCCAGCCAACGCTGCACAGAAGAGCCCTGAGGAGCAGAAAAAGGGAGATGATCCAGATGCACCTGAAGCAGCTGAAATGTCCCAGAGCACAGTGGTTCAAGAGAGGGTGTTAGTCCATTGTTCTCCTCCAAGCAAAGCAGTAGGACTGTTCCCATGGGTCATCCAGGGCTGGCTGCGCACCGTCCCTGCTGGCTTTGCTTCCTTAGAGTCCAGGGCAGGACCATGCCTTGATCTCAGGACCTTTGGGGGTCTCCAATGACCTGACGGTGGGTGTTTGCAGGAGAGCTGGGAGAGTCAGCCACCCTGGCAGGAGACAAGCCTGTTGTGGCTGAAGAAAGACCCCGCGTTTCCGACAGCCTCACGTCATGCCAAGACTCCCTTGCTCGCTGCCATTTGTTATCACAGCTGAGCCCCCAAAATATCCTTGTCAGAAAGACGTCCGCTTCCAGTCCCAGCCAAGATCTGATAAGGATGAAGCATCTGGTCCCCATTAGAGGCTGCTTGCTCTTGTTTCTGGCCAGGCAGGAGGGGGCCTGAGGAGCAGCGGCGTGGTGCTCCCACCAGTCCCATCTGGTGAAAATTAGGGAAACGATAACATCAGGGGGCTGCGGGGGCAGGCAGGGGGGGGATGTTTTTGTTTTGCTTAAGAATCACGTTCAACTCTTACACTGATGGAGGCTGAGATAACCTTCTCCAGCCCTGAGCAGGCAGATGGGAAGATCCTCTCCTGAATGAGCATCTCCTTCCCTCATGGGCAACCCTTGGTGGGTCCCGTCATCCAGTGCTGTGTGATGAAGAGTCACTTTGGCTCTGTTCTGAGGTTGGAGAGACTTTCACCCACCCCAGGTGTGGCTTTTTCCTGGGCAAGTTGTGGTGGAAAGGCATGGGGATAACCTTTGGCCTCCAGGAGGCAGGATGGGCATTGAGCCTCATGAGTTTGGGAAGCATCAAGAGAATTGTCTTCAGACCATCCCAAGACCAAAAGAAGGCTGAAGTTTGTGTAAGAGCTCAGTGTTGGTTCAGCTCCTTGGACTGGAAAGCTCAGAAGTAGGGGAACAAGTGGAGAAAATGCCTTTTATTGCCTTGACAGGAACATTGCCCCGGGGTTGAGTTGGGGGAAGAGCAGATCTGGGCATGTTACTTTCCACCCGTGCACTGGAAGGACCCACGTCCCCCTCACCTCTCCAGGGGCAGCATCTCCTCCACTTTCTGTCCCTACAGTATCCTCAGTCCCACCCTGGCCATGAGCAAGGGTTTGCATGGCCCCATGTGCGCCCCATTCCCATTGCTTGGACAAGGCTGGGAGGAGGTGCAGGACTACCTGTGGAAATTCCTCCTCCTTCCTTACGCCTGCAGAGCTGTCCCCAGAGCAGCTGCCTGCAAAGCGCGCAGGAAGAAGCTGTTCTGCTGGTGTCCAGACCTGAAATGCCAGCTGGCAGCCGCAGGTGCCTGTGTGAGCTGTGGGGTCTCCGGGGGCTCATCCTGAGCATCCCCAGCAGCAGAGGCGATGCCTTGGCCAAGCCCTTCATCTGTTCTCCCATGCTGCTCGCCGCACACATGGGGCCACTGTCCAGACCCACAGATCTTGGCTGTGCTGACCCCGGTGGCCGCTTTCCACCCGTGCACTGGAAGGACCCACGTCCCCCTCACCTCTCCAGGGGCAGCATCTCACGTTCAGTTTGGGATTTGCCTTGTGCATCACCTCTCACGTAACCTCTTCTCTCTCTCCCACCCAGCCTGTGACTGCCACCCTGTTGGTGCTGCTGGCAAGACCTGCAACCAGACGACGGGGCAGTGCCCGTGCAAGGACGGCGTGACCGGCCTCACCTGCAACCGCTGTGCCAAGGGCTACCAGCAGAGCCGCTCACCCGTGGCCCCCTGCATCAGTGAGTGCCACCGTGCCCTGCCTGCACTCGGGGACCCTTGCCAGTACCAGGATATGCTCTCCTTGAGATGGCTTGTGGTGGGTGGGAGGAGAGCCATGGAGCTGCCCATCCACCTGGTTGTGCTCCAGGAGGTGGTCAAGGCAGGCGAGTTGCGTCGCTTTCTGAGGGCACCCATGCATTTTTCCCCCAGCCTGGGAGGCTTCGAAAGACCCCTTGAGTTAGCGCTTCAGCCAGCTGAAACAGCTCTGCCAGGACTTGTCTCCAGCTGCAGCTGAGTCCTGAGCATGGTCGGGTCTGGGGCAAGGCCAGATCCTGTGGTCAGTGTAAAACCACGTTTATTGTTGCAGTGGTTCTGAATTTGACCCAAGTGGCAGAGGAACAATTTCTCACCCTGCAGCGTCCACTAGCACTGCTGGAATGCTGGCAGTGGGGATGAGCTGGCAGGGCTGGCTCCTTTCCCTCCGTTGTTCCCCAGATTTGTGGACAGAATTAGGATAGAACTTTCCCCAGGTTTTGTTGCCAGGAGTCCTGAGACAATATGATCTTTGCCTACGCTTATCCCTGTGCTGTGCAGCCTGGAACACACTCAGGTCAGCTGAGCATCCATCTGATGCCCAAACTGAGTTCACATGAGCTGAGCATCTGTGGAGCATCCATCCCTGGAGCACGTGTCCTCTGCAGCAGTGACTTAGGGTTTTGGGGGGTTGCAGCATTTCAGCCTGTCCCAACTTAATGAGCTCAGTTTGGGCATCTCTGGCCTGTGATATTCAGATCTTTTTCTGCATCCCACTTCTGCAAGGTGACATATCCAGATCTCACCCCCCAGAGCTGGGGACCCTTTTCCTTAAGACATCTCTCCTTTTCTCTTCCAGAGATCCCTGCCATCAACCCCACCTCCCTGGTCACCAGCACAGAGGCACCTGCAGGTGAGTGCTCCACATCCTGCTCCGAGCCCAGAGCCCCAGCCCTGCCCAGAGGTGTTCCGTTCTACTGCCTCTTTTGATCTCTTTTTAATAGCAAACAATTTTGGCAAAAAAAAAAAAAATATTCTGAGATTTTGAATCCTATGTATTCCTGGGAAGTGACCAACAAAGCTTGAAGGTTTCTCCATTCCTTCCAAGCAGAAGAGCAGAGATCCAGCCTGCCAGAACCTCACACCACCCCACAGCAGATTCTGGCAGGGGCTGTGGCATGTGGCACCTGTGGCTCAGTGGGTGCTTGGGGGCTGGCTTTTTTTAATCTCCTTTTATTTGTGGCAGTGAGGGAGGTTTCTCCTCAGTGCCTTTTTCCTCCGCAGGGCAGTGGCTCTCTGGGCAGTGCCAGGGCTGCCAGGTCTCTCCCTGGGACACAGGTGGCATGGGACTCACCCCACCCAGGTCTTGAGGAGTGATGTGTCTGAGTCTGAGCTGCTTGTCCTGGCTCTGAGGTCCGATGGGACGATGGGACAACCAATGTCACTGCCAGTGGGAGAGGGGGACAGTTCTGGTAGCAGGCTTGCAGGCTTTGCAGGGGTGAAGGAGCCATTTCTGCTGCTGTTCTTAGAGCTCCTCAAGGGACCACCTTCCCCAGGCTGGAGCAGCAAGGTGCACGACTCCATATGTGCTGCAGCTTCTCTTGTGCTCCTGCAGAGGCTCAGCTGGGGCAGGACACTGGTGGGTGAATGGGTGCTGCTGCCTGCACCAGTGGGTCATGGTCCCTCTTCCAGCTTGGCCACAACTGCCAGGTGCCCTCAGGTCTCACCCTGGCACTGCACATGCTGATAGCACCACACGGTGGTGGTCTGGTCTCTGGACCCTGTGCCACTGCCACCAAGCTCAGCCCTCCCCTGTGCTGCAGGATGTGGCCCAGCAGATGCCATGGCAGAGAAGTAAAGCAGCTGCTCTGCATCTCCTCCCCGACTGCCTCTCTTCTGTCAACCACCCCCTGCCATCTTAGCTGTCTGCCTGGCACCTCTGTGCCCTACATGGTGGTCACAGCAGTGGGAGCACATGGGCTGTGCTGGTGCCAGCCCAGCTCTTCAGAGACATCCATGGCCCTGCATCGGATGGGCCCATAGCAGGGCTTTTCTCTCCTCCCTCTCCTTCTGCAGTCCCACTGGCACTGTAGCGTGGCTCTTCCCAGCCATCCCAGTGTCTGTGCCTCTGCAGGGATCCCAAACTGTGTCAAGGCGGAGAAGCTAGGGAAAGAAGCAGGCCTTTTCCTCCCTGGGTCACCCTTCACCCTGTGGTCACCAAGACCTTGCTCTTCTCCCTCATGCCAACGTGGGGGAGTAGATATCCTGCATCGTCCTCCAGTCCATGCCATGGCATGTAGTCCTGGGAAGAGAGCAGGGGCACCTCCAGTTCCCCATGCCCATATTTAATGAGGAATTTCCTCATGCCCTGTTTGGGGTACGTCCATCCTGGGAGAACCAGCACACTCCTTGGAGACTCAGTGCCTGACATGCATCCTTCTTCCCAGTTCTTCCCACAGCCGCACTGCCTTGGGGGTGGGAAATGCCAATAGCCCCTTCCCAGGCTGGTGAATGCCTGTGATGTGTTCCTCAACCTTTGGGGAGCATCTTCCAGCATGGTCCCTGCAGCTGTTTTGCAGGCACTTGGTGGCCATAGGAGAGGGGTCTGAAACCAAGGGCTGTCAAAGCTGTGACAGGAGCTGGGGATGGAGGGGTGAGGATTGAGGCCAAGAGCTCGGCTCCTCATGGAGCAGTGCTGGCTCCTGTACACACACAGATCACACGTATTGATGCAGAGGCTGGGAGTGCAGCACAGCCTGGCTCTGGCCCCGTGCCCACGGGCAGGATTCGGCCCTCCCAGCCCTGCTCCGCAGAGACTCCAGGAAACGGGAGGTGTTATCGGGATGTGAGTGGAGCAGCCCTGTGTGGATCTGGCAGAGGGTGCACTCCATGCTGCGGCAGTGGAGGAGACCTGGTTCTTGGTGGGGTTTAGGTTTTGTGTGATGGGATGACCTTTAGAGCTGAGCTGTCTGTGATGGTAACGCTGCTGGGGAGGCTGTGTGGGACCACGATCGCCTCTGCTCCTGCCTGCCCTGCCTGCCCTGCCTGCCGCGAGGGAGGGAGCTGGGAACCCCAGGCTTTGTGAAAAGGAAAAAAAAAAAAGGGAGTGGAAAGGGGGATTTGGACGGGTTTATTGCAAACAGAGAGTGACACGTGGAGCAGAGTTAATCAAGGTGACTCCCCTCCAGTGCTTTATAAATAGGAACAGTCTTAGAGTGATGTCTGATATTTTCAGCTGTGTAAAAATAAATGGCACTCACTGGAGACCTGGGTGTTTACTTTGTTTTAGCAGAGCAGGTCTGCCTTAAACTGCTTCTAGTTTTATCTATGGGTTTGTTGTTTTAAGATTTCTGGCTTCTAGCTCGAATATCTTTAATACTGAGTAGCTCGCCTCTGCCCAGGGTCTGTGCCGGGGGGAGCAGGGGACCCGGCTGGGCTCCTTCTGCCTCCCGTTGCTGGGGGGATCAGAGATGGGGCAGGTGATGCCGCCCTGCCCAGCTCTGCCTGAGGCACCCTGCCTTCAGCGTGCCTGTGCTGTGGGCAGGACTGGCCTCAGTGCTGTGCCCTGCCTGCACCTGGCTCCCCTGGGAACCACCGGGCTCTTCCACAGGCACACCACACCCCAAGGGGGCTCCAGCCCCACAGTGCCCCATGGTTCTCCCACCCCGGGCCGCCTCCAAGCCCTTTCTCCCCTCCTTTCCCTCCCTCCCTGCCTCTGGCAGCAGGTGCCGGGCTGTGGGAACAGGAGGACATTGTTTGGGGCTGCTGTGCTCAGGTGCTGGGCTTC
>VZRU01003018.1:52825-71516 GCA_013398155.1 Pedionomus torquatus
CCTCCCTGCTGGCGCCCTGTCCCTGGCTGCGTCCGGGCTTTTCGCTGACGTTGCCATCCTCTGCATCGCTCTTCCCAGCTTTCTTCTGCCTTTCTGACCCTCCCGAGCCTTTGAGGTCCGGCTTTGATCTCTCTGCCCAAGCAGCCAACTGGCTCAGCAAAGAAACGTCCTGGGTCCACTTCTTATAATTTTTATTATTATTATTTTAAAATATTTTCCACTTAGTGGGAAAAAAAAAAAAAAAATCCTTGTTCCCCGTTAGCAGAATTAACAAAACTTGTGGAGCGCAAAACAGGGCTTTAAAGGAATTCAAAGTCAGCAGTAAAAGATTTGCAGCCATAACACCTAATTAAGTTACATCTCTCTTAAACCAAAATATTCCTTCTTTTTTTCAAGTTGAGGAGAAGTAAACCAGATGTGCAAACTTGCCACCTCTCACACATGCTCTCCCCATGGAAACACGGGATGCCCGCGCTGGGCTCGCCGGGCACCATCTGCCTCTTCCCACCTCCCCTCTGGTGCTTGCCCCGCTCCCTCCATCTCTCCCGCTCCCCACCACTACCAGCCAAGATGTTGTGGGTACAAGGGGTGCTGCTGCCCCTACCATGGGCTGGTGCCGGACCGGCAGCAGCAGGCAGCAGTTTGGTGGGCACACGCCTGCAGCAGCCGTCACCCCCAGTGTCCGTGGAGGGGCCCGTGGGGTGAAGGGGCTGAGAGCTGCCCTGGGACACAAAGCAGACCAAGCTGTGGCACAGGGTGGGAGCTCCCTTCTGGAGCCCCCTTCACATAGCAGAATAGGAGAGGGCAGTGTGTCTGGGATGGGGCTGTACCACATCCCAGGGGATGCAGTGTTGTCTGGGAAGGAGCTGTAGTGTATCCCAGGGATGCATCAGTGTCTGGGATGGGGCTGTGGTGTATCCCAGGGATGCAGCAGTATCTGGGATGGGGCTGTGGTGTATCCCAGGGATGCAGAGGTGTCTGGAATGGGGCTGTGGTGTATCCCAGGGATGCATCAGTGTCTGGGATGGGGCTGTGGTGTATCCCAGTGATGCAGAGGTGTCTGGAATGGGGCTGTGGTGTATCCCAGGGATGCATCAGTGTCTGGGATGGGGCTGTGGTGTATCCCAGTGATGCAGAGGTGTCTGGAATGGGGCTGTGGTGTATCCCAGGGATGCAGCAGTATCTGGGATGGGGCTGTAGTGTATCCCAGGGATGCAGAGGTGTCTGGGATGGGGCTGTGGTGTATCCCAGTGATGCATCAGTGTCTGGGATGGGGCTGTAGCGTATCGCAGGGGATGCAGTGGATGGAAGCATCTTCAGCACGGTGGCCGAGCACTTCAGTGCTCTCAGCAGCCACCCCCCCCAGAGGGACCCTGTGCCACCTCTGAAGCTACCACCACTGTCCCAGAGGATGCAGCAGGGCCGGGGAACCACTGCCAGCCAGGCAGAGGGGCAGCATGCCGGCACAGGGGGGTGCTGAGCTGAGAATCAGGGCTCACACTCCTCTGCCAAGAATTAGCTTCGTGCTGTGCCACTTCTATTGATGACAAATTTGGAACAGGCGGCACCAAGTCCCCGATAAAAAGGAGCTGGGCAGAAAGGAGAGCAGCAGAGCCCAGGGTGAGTTCGTGCTCCTGGGCTTCTTTCTTTCCTCTTCTTTCCTCCTTCCCTTGGCACAGGGTGCTGTTATTCCCTGTCTTCCCCCAGACCCTCGCCTCCATCCCCAGTGATTGCTGTGGCAACGCGCAAACAAAGACAACTTCAGGGACTGCTGGCTCTGTCCCGGGACACGGGACACGGGGCCAAGCTGGAGAGAGAGCCTATGAGAGGGAGAGAAAAGAAGAAAGATGGGCTTAGAAAAAAAACATGCCACTTGGAAAGAGACAAATTGAGATGTTCAAAGGAAGATGGCAGGGGGAAAGAAAGGAGGAGAACTGGGCTGTTTCAGGCAATTGTTGGGATCAAAGCCTTTGAGGAGAAGGAAAGAGGCATTCCCTGCCCTCCCTCTGCTTGAGATGCAAATCTGGGGTCTTTAGAAATGCGAAAAAAAAAAGCCTCCTTGAAGACATGAGTCTGTCCTGAGAGCTGGGGAACAGCAGGGAGGGATGCTACATGGGTTGGAGGCCAGGCTGGTGGCCTCCCCAGCCACACTGGAGCAGCCTGAGCAGGGTATGCTCAGGAGTGATCCGACAGAGCAGAGCTGCTTCCCTTACACCCCTGCTTCTCCTGGCCTGGGTCCCCTGCTTTTGAGACACCACTGAAGCGCAGGTCCCTGGAGTGGCTGCCCCATCAGGGTGCTACCCACCACTCTGAGGATCATGACCTCTTTGGCCTGGGGTTGGTCCTCTCCCTGTGGGAGCAGTGATGGGGTTGGTGCCAGGTCCTCTCTTCCCCACATTGCCCAAGTTTGCAGGGCCACAGCTCTCCTGATTGACTGCCTTTGGCCACGACCCCTGCCTGATCTCCATGGTGATCTGATGATCACCATCACCTCACCTGCATTTCTCTCATCCCTTCTGTTTCCTGGAGGAGAGTCCCCAGGCCCCCTCCACCACCCCTGTGCTGATTTATCCTGCTGGACACCATCACCATCAACACAGAAGGTGACCCAGTTTGCTCTGTGGGTGCAAAGATGTTTGATTTCTCTTCCCAGCTAATGTGGTGTCTGTGTTAATGTTGGGATTTGAAGGTCCAGCCCTTGTGACCTGCCAGGGGTGCAGCTGGACTTACTGGACCCCCATCCCCAGCAACAGCCCAGACCCTGGCTCAGGAGCCTTCTGGAGGGCGCTGGGATGTGAAGCACCCAACAGCCTCTGCCAGACTGGATCTTGCTGCTGTCCCCTCCACCCTGTTCCCTCTTCCCTTGTGGTGGAACAGGATCCCATGTACTTCAAGACCTTTAGTGCTCAACTCTCTTTTTTTCCTTCTTAGACTGTGACTCCTACTGCAAGCCAGCCAAGGGCAACTACAAGATTAACATGAAAAAGTACTGCAAGAAGGACTATGGTAAGGACCTCCTCCTTTCCTGGGTCACACTGGGCTTTGTCGCAGAGTCAGCTGAGGGCCAGCCACAGGATGGCCATGGGTGAGGGAGATGCAGACATCCCAGGGAATGGGGGGCACCCAGCATGGAGAGGGGTCCCCAGATCAACCTTCCCAAAGGAGTGATGGATGAGGCAGGTGGGGCTGCTGGGGATGAGCAGTTCCCATTGCCAAAGCTTCCTTTGGGAACAAAGGCAAAGCATGCTTCCGTCACCATGCCTCCCCCTCTTTTCCCTCAGTGGTCCAGGTGAACATACTGGAAATGGAGACTGTGGCCAACTGGGCCAAGTTCACCATCAACATCCTGTCTGTCTACAAGTGCCGTGATGAGCGGGTCAAGCGCGGTGACAACTTCTTGTGGATCCACCTGAAAGACCTGTCCTGCAAGTGCCCCAAGATCCAGATCAGCAAGAAGTACTTGGTCATGGGGATCAGTGAAAACTCCACTGACCGGCCAGGACTGATGGCCGACAAGAACAGCCTGGTCATCCAGTGGCGGGACGCCTGGACGCGCCGCCTTCGGAAACTGCAGCGGCGGGAGAAGAAGGGGAAGTGCGTGAAGCCCTGAGGGGCTTCCACCCACCCCGCGCTCGGCCCCAGCTTGGCTGTGCGCTGCCAGACTGCGCCCAGAAACTCTGTACATATATATAGTGGGAACGGACTCTTCTGTCTATAGTGTATATTTTGGCCATGGTTTCCCTTTGTGTGTGCGTGTGCACGCGCGGGTGTTGCGTGTGGGTCTTTTTCTCTAAGTGTGTATTAAAAATAACACAGTAATGACAAACCTTTAATGAGGAGCAAAGTGGAGCGAGATCCTGTGGGTGCCTGAAGGAGCTTGAAAGGGATTGGTGTCCTGCTCCGGGCATGCTGTTCATAACACTTGTTTTCTAGGCTTTTCTTTTCCTTTTAACAAAGTCTTCTGCCCGGTATTATTGACATCTGAGTTGACAGCTCTCCCTTCTCCAGTGTCCAGGGCCTCCCTCCTCCTCGCTCTCTGAGAATGTGCTGCTGTCAAACCTCTCTGCCCTTCTGCTTGCCCAGTAGGAACAGGAGGTCAGAGTCTTCTGTCCTTCATCCCAATGTGTGTTTGGGCAGACTGAATGGAAACCATTCAACACAACAGAGCCCCAGGAGCTCCACCAGGAAGAACAAATGAACTGTTGCAAGGCCTCATTCTCTGGTGACCTCGGGTTTACACAGACCACCAAAGCTGCCTGGGACCCATGGGATGCTGCAGTGCCATGGGGAGGACTCAGGCTCTGGCAGTGGGTTGGTGTCTACCAGGGAAAAAGGGATAGACTGTGCAACCCCCTGGCCATTTCCTGTCCTGGTGCATAGTCCAAGTGACCCAACAGGAAAGACCTGGAGACACACATTTTCCCCTCTCATGTCCACCAAGGCCTGCCCTGTCAGCATGACCTGGGGTGGAGCTGACGGACTGATGAGATACATCATGTATCATCATCCATCCTCACAGGTCTAGGTCCCTGTATTCTCAGCTGGTACCAGCTGACTTAATTCCACCTATTTCTGTTGAGTGGACACCAAAGACCATCTGCCTTGGTGTGTGTATCCTTCAGAGTTGGCCTGACTGCATGCTCTCCTGGGAAGTATTGCTGTGGCTGAAGTTGTCTGAGGAGATGCACAAGGCAGAGGTGGCAAGAAGAGAGAAGAGCTTTCATTGATCCACCTCTAGTCTTCTATATCTTCTTCATCATGTATTAGGCTCCAGTTCAAGCAGACATCAGTATCTTCCCATGTTGAGATTGTAGTGGTCTTGGCATAATAAATGAGTAGAAATAATAGGTGCTCTGACAATAGATATTCCTTTCCCTACAAACCTTGAATGGCTCAGTGAGGTATTTAACCCTACATTGCAGTCTTCCAGTGCTTTAGGATGACGCTTAGATCTTTTGAGCTCATGGCAGCTTGTGTGGACTCCCTGTCCCACAGGTGGTTCAGTGCTTCTGGGCTCTAGCAGGGTGGTGCTGCTGCTGGAGCTTGGAGCTGAAGAGGCTGGTGGAACACTATCAGGCTGCAGGACAAGGGGTTTGGGGGAGTGAAGGCACATGGCACTGGGGGATGTCTGTGTGGACATGCAAATTCATAGTCATATGCTCCGTGCATAGGTGAAGCTGCTGGAGATACTGGAAGTGGCTTTTCAGAGATGCAGAGGGTCTGCAGTGCTATCTTTCAGGTCCCACAGATGCTGGGGTGTATACACAGGCTACGAGCAGAACTGGGGGGAGGCCAGAAGCTGAGAGGCAAAGGGTATGTGGTACCACCTGGGCTTGGATGAGATAGTGCCATGCCACACTCCTGACATAGACCTCCCCCTCCCTCCTCCAGCTGAGCTGAAGGGACATTCCTATGCCTGGTTCTTCTGGTTCTTCTTGTTCTGATTGTCACAGGCTGTTGGCCTCTGCCATGAGATGGCCCTTGAAGTTGGTGGGCTGCCCAGACCTCCTCTTCCTCCCAGGGCTGCTTGCACCCAGGAGCCCAGGAAGTAGACCTGCAGCCCTTGCTCCAGGCTCCCTCTGACCCCATGCACCCAACAGTCCTCATGCAAGAATCAGTGGTGGAACATCCTTTGGTTGTGCATGGCCAGAACTCCTCACAGCCCCAAGGGCTGCTCAGCATCACCCCATGGAGCGTGAGGGCTCTCCGACTCCTCCTCAGCAGCAGCAGCAGCAGCCCACAAAAGAGCAGGAGGACATCACTGCTCCGTGGGCATGGATGCTCATCAGGGTAGGGCTACATGCTTTCTGCAGGCAAGTACCGCCTTCAAGTGAGGCATGATGTGTCTGTGCTCCCCAAAAATGTATTCTGCACAGCCTGCTGCGGCAGGAGACTCCAGGGTTTCCTTTGGCACCTGATTTCTTCTCCCTTGAAACAGGCATGAGGACTTTGCTATTGGTGGTTGAAGTTCTCAATTTATCCTCCCAGTTGGCTCTTCCCTCCTGCTCTGCAATCTGAGACTGCTGATGAGGAGAGATGAATCCCAGCTGGTGTCCCAGTGCATATGGGTGTCCTGCTGGGGCAGATCAGGACCACCACATACCCCATGGGCTTTTGCTGAGGAGAGGAGCTCTCCCTGTTTGGCTGAGGGATGTCCTAAAATCCTGGCTGAAGGACTGGAGCAGGCCACTCTGCACCTTCCCTAACACTGCTACGTGGAAGAAGTTTTCCTGATTTCCCCTGCTTGTCCCCCTGCCAAAGTTTGAAGCAAGAATTCGTCTTTCTTATTCCTCTCCCTCTACCTGGTACGGCCGGCTGGAAACCCTCACATGCCAGTTCAGCTGTCCCTGGGTCACCAGCCAGGAACTGATGCTGGGGTGCCAACCACGGTGGTGGGAGGCACCAAGGGCTTGCACAGAGCTGCTGCTTGCCCTGCCCCACAGCTCAGGGCAGGGCTCATCACAGAAACATCACAGGCACCATTTGAAGGAGTTCTGCAAAACCAACCGGGGGCTGCTGTGCCATCCTCAGAGGGGTGCTGCCAAGGTGACTCTGCTGGCTGTCCCTTTCCATGCCCCGCTTGCCACAAGAGTGGGGAAAGGGAGCCCTTTGCAGAAAGGGCTGATGACACCGTGTCTGGCCTGGGTGCCAGCCTTGCACAGACCCAGAGCTGCACAACCCTGCACTGCTGTAACTCTTCTGGCCACGTTTCATCAAAGCTGGATACCAAATGCAGCCAGGGGCATCCCTGGGTGCAAGGAGGACCCCGCCCCAGATGGAGCACTCATTCTGCTGAGCCATGCCCAATGCCTGCTGCAACAGGTTTTTTGGGAGAAGTGATGCTGCCCAGGGGATTTAGACATGGAACTGCTCCCAGATGCCTTTTTAAATCCCCACACACATCCACGTGCCTTTTTATCTTCTTTTTTTTTTTTTTTTTTTTNATTTGCTTTGTAATTTAAATGTATGACATGGACAGGGCAGATCCAGGAACCTGGTGGGATCCTCTGAACATCACCATGTGCAGATTTGGAGGTGGGCTCTGCTGTGCTTCTTGGGGTGCCCTGGACCTGCTGCTGGGACGTGTCATGGAAATACCATCCCCAGGGTGCCCACACAGGGGGACCCTGGCCTAGCAACATGGTGGCATCTGTGAAATATGTACAAAGAAAAGCCAGTAAACATTATGGACCATAGTACATGTATGGTATATTGTGCATTTGGGGAGTTTATTGTTATTTTAATATTCTTTTTAATAACACGGGTCTAATAAGTACTTACTGCCTGATTCTGCATCTTCTTTGCCTGCACAAGCAGTTTGCCTGTGGACTGGGAAGCTTGGGGGGGCTTTGCCAAGGAGTATCTCTCTCCCATCACATCTGCAGATGGTTTGCAGGGTTTCATGAGCACTGCAGAAACTTCCCCACAGCTTCATATCTGGACATGAGTGGGCTCAGGGTGTGCCAAGGGGCTGGCTCCAAAGACCCCCAGGTGCACCAGGGGCTGATGGTCAATGGCCCATCGTGGCCCCCAGGCTTGGCTCTGCAGATGGCTAGCCAACAGTAGAATGGGGACAGCAGACCCCAGAGAGCTCTTCCCCCTCACCAAGACTGGGTTGCCAGCCTCCAGCTGCCTTCTTTGTGCTCACTGGATGCATCAGGCAAGCGGGGGGCTCTTCCCAAGCCCCCTGCCCACCTCTGCTTCTCTGGCAGCTCAAGCATCTGGAGTTACCCAAAACTGGAGGGCTTCACAGCCACAGAGGTTGAATAGCTGGAAAAATCCTTCCACCTTCCCATCACAATTCTCAAAGAGCTGTAACTCAAAAATCCAGAAACATTAATGATATTTCTCTCTGTTTATTTTATTTAGATATTGTTTTTTATATACTCATTAATGGCTTGTGTAATTATTTCATTGCTGTTCACGACACTAACATTTAAACAAAGCCACAGTTAAAAAGAGGAACAATCAAGCCAAATTTCCAGTAGGCTCAACTTATTTTCAAAGCTAATTTAAGAAGTGGATAAAAGGGATAATTATCAATCAAGTAAGGAATTGCCCTCCCGCCCGCGCTGATGCAACGGGAGGCTGGTTAGTGCGAGATCTGTCAGGCTGAAGCTGGGGCACTTCCAGGGCAGGACTGAGACCACCCCTTTGGTGGTGGGGAGTGCTTGTCACTGTGGGGTGCTGCCAGAGCCCATGGGTGACACTGGGGCGGGGGGACATGGGTGGCAGCAGGGAATGCTGCGTGGTCCCGGTGGCCACGGCCAGCAAAAGTAAGCTTTGCAAGGGCTGTGGAGCAAACCCACGCCGCCAGAGTGAAGGCATACTTTTTCCTAAAAAGCTTTTATAGGAAAAACATATTAATTCAGCAAAAGATCGGAAAAGACTTGGGCACGTTCCGGTGCACTCCCGTTTCCTTGAGCACAGATCTTGCCCGCCCAAGTGCGGCAGCTGAGCTCCGGCACGTGCTGGGAGACGCCGTGCTGGGACCAGCTGCTGCGGGTGGTGGATGCCTTGTCCCCACATGGGAAGGACCGAAGCAACCATGTGCTTTTTGCATGGGTGGTTTTCTTTGACAGACCTTTTCCTGGTGTTCAGCTGGGGCAAAATATCTGAGTTTCAAACGCAGCTGAAAGAGAGGCCAAGTTTGTGAGTTCACTCCTGCTTTGGGCCTGAATTTTGGAGCTGGTTGAAATTTTTCTCATTTCAAAATGCTGATGGACATTTTCCACGGAAACACAGAATTTTCCCAAGGAAAGAAGCAAAATGTGAGAATACTAAAGAAAACTCAAGGCTCTTTTTCTGGTTCATCCAGCCAGCTCCACCCATAAGGTATCACAGGAGCTCAGGCAGCAGAACCCCAACCTTAGTGGACAGATAGATGGGTGGGTGGACCAACAGATGGATGCCTACACAGATTATTTCCAATCACTGTGCTCTTGGTAACCAAAGTCCATATAAATAAAAATAGACCTGAATCCCACAGGAAAACACCTCCTTTAGGTGCAGCACAGTCAAGCAAAGAGCGCTTTGCTTGGCCAATGAGACACAGCTCAGTGGAGGGCTCTGGGAACATGCTTGTTGGTGAGGAGCTCTGCCTCTAAGCAGGGGCAAGACCTACTTGGTTGGTCCCTTGTTATGGCCTGTCTTGGTCTCCTTGTTCCTTTCCTTGCTCCCTTGATGCTCTCTGGTACTCGGAGCAACCTCTCCATCCTATGATGCAGATCCACATGGGTCTTAGTGGCTCCAGCTGTTGCAGAGCAGTGTTGGTGGCCCTGCCAGCCCATCCTTTCTATGCTTCTGTGGTTAGTAACACAAAAAGTGGTACTTTGTCTTCTGTAGTAGGGAATGGTGGCTTGCTACCATCCCTCAGGTAGCAGTAGTGACCTGTCCAACCACCCCACTCAGTGCTGTGTCCTCCATCCTGGCTCTGCCATGGCTGTGGTACCGCAGCATGCCGTCCATCACCCCCCACCCAAGCATGGTGTTTTACTCAGTGCTTTACAACCCTCACAAGCCTTGTTAACCTCCCAGATTTTGCTTCCTAAACAAACCTCAGCCTTTACATTTCCCAGCCCTCCTCCTGCCCTCCCAACCCTAACCAAGACTCTTCCACCCACCCCGACTCTTGCCAGAGGGGCTGTAAGACCATGGTAGGATGGCCTTTTGCCACTCGTGACCACGTCAGCCAAGTGCACAGGGAGTTTAGCTGCTCCAGCCACTCTCCTCCTTGCAAACTGGTGCGAAATGCACTATTCTTCAAAATGCCAAGTGTGTTTTTACAAGCCTCAGGGGCATTTATTACATCAGAGTTAATCACCGCGTCATTCATACGCTTGTTCATTTATTCCTTCATCCAGTCTATCTATCTCCCTGCTTGTCTTTATTAGGGCACCATTCACCAGTCACACACGCTCCTTGTGTGCACAGGATATTTAGCATCCATGTAGGGCACAGGGAGGCAGTGGCTCGGTTCAGCAGAGCCTGGGGAGCAGGGAGGCAGCTTCCCACATTGGCCACGCAGGGGGAACATGAGGAAACCATTAATTGATGGGCTGGCCCATGCTGTGTTTTCCTAAGGAAGAGCCAAAGACGGGGAATGGCTGGGGTCAGCGGGGCACCATCTGGAGAAACCCGTTGACTCCCTCCTGACAGGGTTTTCTCACCCCAGTGGCAACGGAGAGGATGAGGTAAAAGACAAGAATGGTACCCACCTGTGCCCTGGGGATGGGGTACCCTGCTGCACCCCGTGACCTGCATCCACGCTTGCGTTGGCCCTACGGCTTTGCTGCGATGTTTCACCACGATGTTTGCCAATGGCACAAAATAATTCATCTCATCCAGGGGTGCTGCTGCCCCAGCAGAGCTGTGCTGGTTCCCCTGTGACTTGGGCCCAGCATCACTGCATCTCCTTCCAGGCTTTTACCTCTCAGCTGCCACCACAACCTCACCCCCCGCCCTGTTTCATCCTCTGCCATCCCTGGCCCTGGCCCACAAGGCATGGGACCTGGGTGTGACAGCTTGGTCAGGGGGATGCTACATCTCCATTAAGTGAATGACAGGCTGAGGACCTCTGTGTGGGGCAGGATCAGGCCCTCACTCCCGAGCCACCAGCCGGTGTCCATTGAAGCAAGTTCTCTATTTACACAGCCATCACTAGACTCAAATAAACCACCGATGTTTTCATCTTGGACAAGATGCGCTACCCCGAAAGCGTGGAGAACAGGCCTCCCTGCTGTCAAAATAAACACCACCCGCCACTTCCCCCTCAGTGCACCCACACGATGAGGAATGATCGACCTTTGTTTATTGGGAGGAGAAGGGAGAGGTGGCACTTCCAAAAACGTCTGGTGCTGGGGGAGTTTGGAGGAGGGACTGGGTGCTGGAGAGCCAGCAGCAGCCAGTCTGGGCACAGGCTGGCACCAGCTGAACCCCACGTTTGTCACAGCCCTGGGGATCCTAGGGACCACAGTCCCACTCACGACATAGGGAGAGAGGGGATGGAGAGAGGGTAGAGCAGACCCAGCTCAGCACAGCCAAGGGGTCCTCAAGCACCTGGATCAAGTGTCTCCCTGGCACCAGCATCCCCACAGAGACCTCTGAAGCAGCAGTGTAAAGCCGGGTGCTGCATCCTGCCTCTGCTTCTCCAAAGCTTCAAATGCTTGCAGCTCAGGGGCTGTGCGATGGGTCACTAACCCGACCTCAGGGCCCTTTGAGGCTTTTGGTATGCAGTGACTCTTAAGTGTCCCTTCCCAGCACTGCTGGCCACCCACCCCGTGATCCCAGCGGCCCCAGAGCCCAGCCAGGATGGGTCGGTGCTGCTTGGGTCAGTGCTCCGGGAGCCCTCGATGCTCTCCAGAGCGTGATGGCGAGGGTTTGCTGGTCTATCAGGAAGCCCAGCAGAGCCCAGCGGGCTCTGGCTCATGCTTTAAGCCAGAAATCACGATGTCTTTGGCCAGCGTACTCACACAGAACTTCACATGGCCCGTTTTCCAGCAAAGCCAGACAGTGCCTAGAGCTGGGAGCGAGCAGGGTGGCAGAAGGGGGCCAGTGGGGTGGCCAGGCAGAGCTGCCCCCATCACTAGCAAGGGTGCCTGCCTGGGTCCAAGCCACCCAGCAGCAGCCCAGATGGTGCTGGTCCCTACCTCCATCCCCATCCCTCACTCCAGCACTCAACTCCTCTCCTTCAAGAGTGATCCCTTTCCAGCAGCCTGCCGGCTCGCCTGGGGAAATTCCCCATCTTGTCCGTTCTGCAAAATTAGCTCTCAGGAAGCGCCTGGTGAAATCGCAGGGCGTTTGTCTGCTCCGGGCACTTTCAGACTTTTCCCTGGCATCCAGTGGGACGACCATAAATCTCCGCTACTGCCTCTGAGTCGAACATTTCCTCCGAGCCCCATTATTAATTTTCTGAAAGATCCCATAAACCCCCAGATGGAAAAATACGGAGATATTTGCACATGTGCCGTAAAACACATTGCCCATCTATTTCAAATGGATGTGGCAATATATAAAACATACTTAAGGCATGAGCCAGGTTTCACGGTATTTAAACAAGGCGGCATGATGTAATTGGAATTTACAGTATAGGAGCAGATTGAAGGTGGGACTTGGTTGCGTACCATATATCTTCGATCTCCTGAAGATTTGGCCTGCTTTATAATGCCAAATGCCTTTTGTACTTGTCACCTATATTTTAAGTGGATGAACAGTTCATTTCATGAAATATAACAGTTGGAAAAGACATATTTTTTCCCATCTGAATTTTGCAGCCTCTTTGGAGAGGAGAAATGTGCCCTGTCCCCCTTGCAAACCACACAGTGACGCAGGTGTCTCGGAGCTTCGCTTCCCTTGTCCCCCTGCCCAGATGGGTCCTACGCCTGGGCAGTAAGGTGTGCCACCACCTCTCCTGTGCCATGGCCTTGAAACCTGGATACTCTGCAGGTGTGGGCTGGAGATGAGGACCTGCTGCCCACAGCCACTGTTCTCTGGGACAAGACAGGGTGGTGAGCCCCTGGTGCTGCTCCCTAGGATTGGGAAGAGCAGCCGATGCTCCAGGCACGGCTCACACAAGGTGCTCCAGGCAGAGAGCAGCCCCTGGAAGAGGTGTCACCAACAGGTCCCCAAAAAAGATGCTCTGGCAAAGCCTGCCAGATGTGCTCTCACCTCTCTGCAGCCCTTTCAAGCCAGTGCTGGAGGGAATAGGGAACAATGATAGGGTGACAAGAAAGACAGGGATGCTCAGAGGCCAACAACAACAGGGCTGTCCCCAGGCTGTCCCCATCACCAGTGCAAGCACCTCTCTGACATCCCTTCCCAGGACAGAGTGGGCAGACAGGCACAGCAAAGCTGGGATTTTTCAACTCTGGCAGCCTGGTTCCTCCTAGCAAGGTCCTGGTTTCTCATCCCCTCCCCACACTGCTCCTCATGCTTCTCACCAATGTAGAGAATCCCCAGCAAGGTGGGAGATCCAGAGGGGTCTGTAGGCAAGCCAATCCCTGCCTGCTGCACCCTCTCCCTCCATCACCTGCGCCCTTCCCATAGGGCCTGCCTGGCCCTGGGGGACCTGCCAGCACAGGTCGAGGTCTGCATCCCAGGGTGGGAAGATGGTGCAGCCCCATGGTTGGGACAGGGAGATAGTTATGTGCCCTGTCTGAGGCCGGGAAACCTTTCTCCCAGCTAAAGAGAAAGGCCAAAAAAAAAAAAAAAACCCAAACCAAAAACTGAAAGGTTGAAAGATATCAAAACATAGAAATTGAAATTTTGCTCATCGATAAGGTGGTTTCTCCATCCCACCCAGTCCTACAGGTGAGCTGTGGGCACAGGGCTGATGACGCCCTGTTCCCCAGCCCACAAGTGCCAGAATGCTGTGGGGCTCTGGAGTGTCTGTGGACCTGGTCTGGCCAAACCCATTAGCCCTTTCTCCATGCTCCTCTGAGCTTGCAGGGGGTTCGGATAAGGAATTTTTGAAAAATTAATAAATCAACTTGTTCCCTTTTGGCAGAAGGGAAACCCCTCCAAAAATGTCAGCTAGAAAAAATCCAAGTGATTTGTTTGGAAAATTTTGAAGCGCAGGTCCTCTCGAGAGCCAGGATGGCCTCTCGGCCTCACTCTCCAGAGCCAGGAACCAAGAGCCAAGACCCCAGCTCCAGGGCAGGAAGCCTAGAAACTCTCACAGCCACAGCTCAAGCTAGAGCCCAATGGAACTGCAGGCCACCTGCAGCTGAGCCAGGACTGGGACCTCACGAGCCCACCTGGAGCCAGGGCTGAGCCTCCCCAGGGCTTTCCAGAAACAGGGGTCCAGCCTCCCTCAGGGCTGGGCTGGATGCTGAGGAGGGGGCAGTCAACTGGCTCAGTTTGGGCAAACTGGCTTTTTCACAGGTTAAAATCAGTTTGATTGCGAATTTTCTAACTAGCTCTTGACCATCAAGCATGGTGCTGGCCACAGCTGGATGAGACACGGGGGCTGGTGTCCCATGCTTGAGAGTTTGGCTTTCATTAGGCCAAAGGATCAGCTTCACCTAATGCTGCTGGTGTGGAAACCAGGTTATTTCTCCACGCAGTCCCTGAACACGCCACGACAGCAGCAGACCCTGAGGTGTCATCTTTTCTGCTCCACAACTCCAGACGTAATTCCTGCCCATGAATGAGCTGAACTGCTCTGCAGAGTTGTGTTAGCAACCATCTGTTAGCTGGACAGTACTTGTGGTTTCTCCAGACCTCAAGAGACCTCTATCATTTTCTGAAGGGCTCTTACTCCCAGACAGAGGTCTCTGAGGGCTTCTCGTGAGGTTCAAGTGTGTAACAACAGAGTGAAAACTCCTCAACAAGGTGTTGTTTGTGTGGACTTCCAGCTCTTACCGCCTGGAGACCTGGCTATCAGCTGATGTGAGCATCAGCTCTTTGAAAGCCAGGAACCTCTCCATCACTGCCACAAGGGAGGCTAAATAGGCAGGCGTCTGGAGTCACTTTCCATGCTCAAGAGTTTGCCCTTCATCAGGCCAAAGGATCAGCCAGACCAAATTTCTGGCATTCAGCTAACTCTCATGGGATGTGTCCTGCAGAGGTGTTGGCATGATCAGGTTGGCACAACACACTGGGCACTGCATTAGAAGTGCTGGTGGAGGTGCTTGGCTGCTCAGTTTCCCTGGGGTCAGTGGCAGGGTTCTGGTGTGGTTTAAATGGCCTAGAGCTGCATTCTGACATCAGGTTGCTTCTCTAGGCCAGCTGCAGTGGTCATCCAATATTTCTCCTTAATTCTAACAGGAAGGAGAAGGCAACACAGCAATTGCACTTCCCCTGTGGCGCAATTTGTCAGGGTACCTTTACAGATGTAAGAAGAGAAGAAAGCAGATGGTTTGAGCCCTGTGGCTTTATCTACAGAATCTACAAAACTCCACAGGGTTTTTTTGGGGTGAGATTGCCAGAGGCTGGGAGCATTCAAACCCAGGAAAAGCAGCTCTGAAAAATGGATGGAACTGGAGGTGATGGCTCAGGAGGGGATAGCGTAGATAATGGGAGACAGGCACCATGCTAGCGATTCTCTGAGTGAAGGGATTGCAGATGGAGCAGCTCTAGGTCATCAGAGATACATGAGGCCTTTGGCACGCAGCAGGCACCAACGCCGCAGGACTGACCGGCACAGAACAAGTCTTCAGCAGGAGTCAAGAAACATGACCAAGAAACCACGTTTCTGTATTTCTGGTTCTTCCTTTCACATTCTCACCACCCTCCTCCATCTTTCTCTTATTCATCTCCCTCGCCTTTGACCTCTCCCCTCCTCCCGCCAAACTTTCTCTTTTCCCAAGTTTCTTGCTGTTTGGCTGCTCATTCTCCCTTTCCCGTCAGGGATGATAAATCACCTCTTCGGATGAGCGTCATCAACATACCAGACTCATCCTTCTTTTGACCTCCTTGGCTCTGAGCCACTTCCAGGAGGTAAGAACTGGACCCGATTACACTGGAGAGGAGATCACCAGTTGACCCAGGGAAACAGGAACCAGTCCATTCCCCTTTTAAATCCAGTCACAAGTCCTGTGCTCACCAGTCCTGTGTGTTCAGTGGAGATTGCACGTCTCTCCAGCCATCATGCTGTGCATCCAGCTGGGGCACCTCATGCTAAAGAGATGGCCATGTACTTGTGCCCCTCTTTTCTTCTTGATCTCCCATACCTTGCTCGCCCCTTTCCCTCCCCCCAACACACATCTGCTCACACAGTTCCAGAGAATTCGTTTCATCTCACCATTGAGCCGTTTATTTCTTTCCAGAGAGTTAAAAGCCTGTCTCCCTTGATTTAGTGAGTCAAGAGTGGCTGGAAGGGAGGGGGGAGAAGAAAAGAATGAAAGAAAGAAATAAAATAATGAAAAAAAGGTCTAGGGAACATCTGGAGTTGCTCTTAAGCAAGACGCAATATTCTCAGCCAGATGTTGAGTGACTGGCTTCTACTTGGGAAATGTCAACGTGTCAGACGTCAAAATCCCACCCAATGCCACCTTCCCTTCATCTTTTTCTTGCCTCCTCCTTGCCCCACTTCACTTGCACTGCCCACAGAGTTTCCCTCGGGTGGCACCAAGAGGAAGGGGCAGTTTATTTGGGACCTTGGTGGATGACACTGGGAAACATCAATGGGCCAAGCTTGTCACTTGGAAACAGCCTGCTCGCCAAGCAGAGGGATGCAGAGAGGCTGGGTGAGCTCGTGGCAGTGCTGCCTGTGATGGATGAGGCAGAGCCAGGCAACTGAGGAGGCATCTGCAAGCAGTTTCAGAGAGCCCAGAATAGGGCTGCAGCAGGACAATCTGGGCGGTGAAGACATCTGAGATCTCTGGCAGCAAAGCTTTCCCAGCAAGACAAAGCAAAGACCTTTCTCAATCCCTGGGTGAACTCAGCTGAGCAAGCAGCTGCCAGCAAGGCAGGAAGGGCACAGGGACACCGGTGGACCTGGGGCCACTTCCACAAAGAAAGGAGCTCTTGGACAAACCGCTCATACTGAATCACCCTCGTCAGTGTAAATGGACTATGAGGATTTATACCAGCTCCAGAGCTGTCCAGGTGAGCAGGGAGAGCACGTCAGCAAAAGTCAGCCAAAGGGGTGACATCCATCCTGAGCCAGGCACGCTCCATATACTATGACCCCCTGCTGCAGCAGCCAGAGGAGGTGTCATCCCTCACGGGCTTGACGTGGCACATCTGTCAGCTGCCCAGGACAGCACCGCAGAGCCCCCTGCTCTTCAGGGGTGCCCCTCTGCAGTGCCCTGAATGCAGTCCATCGTCCCCTGCCCCATAGTGCCTGTCCATCACTGAGCCAGCACATCCAGCAGAACCACACAGGGTTGCTCAGGAGTGAAACATTCCTTCTTCTCACCATAGTCTATAAATTATGAGACATAACATGAAAAAGCAAAACTGGGAGTTAATCAGAGGAAAATCCCAATAGGCTGCTCGTGAGGAGGATTGGCACCCCAGAACAAGGGCATTTCCATGTGGCACCTGTCATGCCAGGCCAGCTCCTTCCTCATGCTGGATGCCCTGCAGAGGCCGAGGTCCATCCATTCAAGCCTGACCATCCAACCTCAGCTTCCAGTGTGGTTACTCCAGGGCAAAGACATGATTTCCTCTAACCTGCTGCTCTTCAGCTACCTACAACCAAAGCTGTGTATTTGGCTGGTCCAGAGGAGAGACCATGGCCAGGACTATCCACCTGTCTTCATTCACACCATCTTGAGGGTCAATAAGGAAAAGGACCGGTACTGCTGCCAGTCAAACCCAACCACTGTCTAGGTGGCTTTACATCTCATTATGGTGGGTGCCAAGAACCCAGGGTTTATGGCCAACCATATGGGGTTTTGGGGAGTTGGAATCTATCTTCATGCCTCAGCAGTGTCCAGGTACCAGGACAAGGCTCACCTAGGGCCTCCCACACTCTGGGTGCACAGGGCACCACCAGTCTCTTTCAACCTCACTGAGTTGGTCTGGATTAAGCAGAAGTCTCCCTCCCCAGTGACAGTGGGAAGTGAAGGGTGGAGAGGTAAAGGACAGCTGAGCCATCCCTTTCATCACCAAACCTGCCTGTATGTGGTTACCTCAGCAGGCATTGCACAGTGTCACAGGGCTGCGATGGCCCACGAGAGGTTCCAAGTCACACCAGCAGTGCCCCTCCTTAGGCCAACCCTCCTACTTGGAGAGGGGTCCCTTTGGGGGCTGCTCTCCCCTTCCATCTATTAGCTACAGGGTCCCAAAGCCCACACACCCTTTGGTTATTGCCTGAAGAAGCTGAAGAACAGCCTGAAGGTATCTTCTGCCTCTTTGAAGCAAGGACAGAGACCATCTTAGCCAGTGTGGGGAGGAAAAATGCAGGATCCAGGCATAAGCCTGGGGCTGCCTGCAGCCTTTCCTGTACTTCTTTCCTTTTCCTGGACCAAAAAATAATAGCTGAAAGGCACCTGCCAAGAGGAGCAACCCAACCTTTCCATCTCCCCATGGTCCAATAGCATCCTCTTCCCTGGTGCAGGTGGAGCTGCAGAAGGACAGAGGTTCCTCCCATCTCTGCCAGTCCCAACCCTGCATGTCCCAGGTCACAAGGACATGAAGAGGTGTCAGCCATGCCATTTACTCAGTGGTTGACTGCAGCAGAAGGGCTTGGCCCCCACCGTGACCTGGTGCATTAGCAGGGAAAGTCTGGGGGACAAGGGACTGCCACTGCTTGGGGGTGACCTCTAGGTGCCCAGAGCCTTCATCCCCATGTGGTATCAAAGCTCTGAGCTCCCGCCTGCTGTGAGTGGGGACATCTGCACTCCTTAATCCAGGGGAAGTTTACCAGGATACAACCCATACGGAGACAGAAGCATCTCTCAGCAGTGAATCAAACTCTAGTTCCTTTTCTGGAGGACCATCCTTCCCCACGCTGCTGGGGGAAGCCCTCACAGAGATGGGATTAGCAGGGCCCGATCCCACATTGTGTGGGCTCCATCTTCCTGGGAGCAAGCTGCCCTCCAGAGACCGGCGTGGGGTGGAGCAGGGTGAAAGTGCCAAGCGTGGGTGGGCACCAGACTAGCTGGATCCTCCATCAGACCCCCACGGGTCAACCCCACTCATGTGCCTCCACCCCAAGGCAGCTGGGCAGGGTACCCAGTGGGAGTGGGGGGGGCAGAGCCCAGGCAGGGGTGGGTGGTGGGGCTCAGGTGGCCACGGCAGG
>VZRU01003018.1:80073-99437 GCA_013398155.1 Pedionomus torquatus
TGGGGCTGCCCCCCGCCGACCTTCCACCCCACGTCCCCAAAGACATCCAGGCTCCGCTGGCAGGGAGCAGCTGCGGTTCCCCCCATCTGGATCCTCTTTGCAGACCCAGTGCCCAAACGTTTTGCCGCTCACCCAGAGGCTGAATGGAAACATTCGGGCCCTTTCTCTTTGCTCGCCTCTTCCTCTTCGCGGCTGTGACACCCTCCTTGCGCCTTCTGCCATGACACGGGCACTGCCCTGGGCATGGGGGCTCACCCCAAGCCCCTCTGCCCTGCAGGACATCAGGTAAAGGCCACTGCAGACACCAAGCTGGACCCTGCAGCGGGACCGGTCCTGAAGGCTGGATCTGGAGACTAGATGAGCCCCTGTCTGGTGCAGTTTGCTCCCATGGGCCCTTTATGACAGTCAAACATCTTGAGGAGTCACAACCCATGAAGGAATATAGCAAAAACCCCATAAATCAAATAAAAAGGCATAGACATAAAGCTGGGAAGACATTTGCCTTTTATTGTCTCTTCAGACAGGCTTAGCATTTAAAGGCTTTTATCTCCATTTTATGGCTTTTTGGGTGGGCTCCAAGCCAATAGGTACCTTGTGTCCTTGCTCTAAGTTAAAAAGCATGAAGAAAGGAGGCTGAGGAGCAGATCTCAAGGAGAATGCAGCCAGGGCATCCATACCTGCTGCCGGGGAGGACTCACCTCTGCTAGGACTGCCCTTCCTGGGACTGGATGGCAGCTTTCCTGCCATGAAGCCTTCATCCCGCTGTCCAGCTGGTGGGAAGAACCATCTGAACCTAGGACTTAGGTGCTGCTTTGCAAGAAGCTAAAGGGACTGCGACCCCTCTGGTTTATGGTCTGGATAAGAGCAATGCCTGCACTAAAAGCCTGAGTCCCAGTGCTCAGATGATGGAGAGGAGTCCCAAAACCTCAAGGGTTTGTGCAAACAACTGGGGAAATCCCATCCTCCTTCCTAACAGGCCCTTCCTACATCCTCCCAGTGCCCAGGTGCCGGCAGAGTCCCCAGAGCTGCCCTCCCTGAGGCAGCGCCCGGTTGCAGTGAGCCAGAGCTGGTGGGACCACAGGACCCCCCAGCCATCCCGGAGCCCCAGCTCCTGGGGGTGCTCAGGAGTGGGGATGCTGCTGTGCAAATGTGGCTGGAGAGGGGAGGAGGGGGCTTTTGGCAGGAGAATCGCAGGGGAAAAGCCACCTTGGCCAGATCACCTCCATGAGGCGGGTGGAAGGCAGGAGCTCCTGGTGAGCTCACAGAGAGCTGGCAGCAGAGGCGAGGGCAGACACAGGGAGGGCACACAACCTCCCTGACCCCACAGGCAGACCCCTCGGCAGGGCAACTGGCCCGGCTGCGGTGACCCGCAGTTTCAGGACAGGCTGTTCGTGCCACAAAGCTGGATTTGCTTAATAGCAGGCATTGAATTGAATGTGCTTTTTGTGCAGTTCCCTGCTGACACCAGACATCAGCTGTGTGATGAAAGACCTCTGCTCCCCCCAGCCCCACACCCCATGGCTTCCTCTCTCCCCAGACCGTCCCCTGGAAAGGTTCCCATCCCCCCACAGAAGCTCCTGAGGGTCCTTGGGACACGGGGAGAGTGAAGGTGGCTTTTGGACCCCCATCTCATCCATCCCTGCAAGAGTTCTCCCCAAATCTGGGTCATGGTCCCTATTCATGGCACTATGGATGATAGGTCATGAGTGGGTTCCATGGCAGGGTGTCAGTGTGCCAGGAGTGGGGCCATGGCCACATGGTGGTTCCTGTCCCAGCAGCTCCCTGCTCCTGTGGCCCTTGTGGCAGGGCTGGTGAAGGAGGGATGGGAATCTCCGCGTCTGCAGGTGGCTGCACCCTGAAGAGCCACCTGTACCTGCATCCTGCTACCCTCTGCTCTCCCAGCTTTACATCACTCAAGGTGTCTCCCAAACCAGCCAAGAGACCTGGGGATGGGCTGTTCAGGATACAAGGCTCCTTCTTCTTCAGGACTCCCACTCCAGGTGCCAGAGCACACCAAGGGGCCAAGCATCCCCCAGGGACACAGGAGACAAAAGCCTGTGGTGAGCACCTCTGCCCCTGCCTTGCTCAGCCTCCTGGCCTGGCCCCAGAAATAACTGGGTGCCCTGGTTTCCCCCTATGGGGCTGAAACCTCTGCCGAAACCCAGATGTTGCTGCAGCGGCAAGACACTCACTTAGCTGCTCAAGCAGGCATTTTTCTTCCCAACATTTTTCTTGTGCTTGTAGCAGCAGGGATGGGGGCGTCTGGACATGGCTGCGGGCAGCGGGTCAGGAGCAAAGGACCCCAAAGCAAGGACCTTGCAGTCAAGTGGAAGAGCAAACCTCTTGCCCCGTTCAAACCAAGCATCTTCTGGGCAGACATCAGGCTGGAGGGACATCCATGGGCCCAGGGGGAGATCCTGCGGGGGGCAGGGGGCGGGGAACAGCAAGAGGAAATGAGGGGAAGGGCCATAGCATGCTAAGAGTTAAAGGTGTCCTTCCCACCCAGCATATGCTGTGTGCCAATCCTTCCAGCCATGTGTTTGAAATCCTTTCTGCTATCTCCTGAAAATATTTACAGTACACGCAGATAAATTAGCTGTAGCGCTTATTACGTCTCCCTGGAAATATATACAGCAGTTAAAGATGTTTAAAAAAAATAGCCGAAAGCCGTCTCTTTACTATATCTGGAAGATATTTCACAGTGTGGAGAATTTACAGGGCTGGGTGGCGGGGAAATCGCATTTATTTTCACTCGAGTAGAGAAAGTTAAAGGACCCTTCACCAGAGTTTATTTTCATCTCTACTTGTGAGTCAAGGAGCCAAGGTTGGCTTGGAGAGAGGCGGCGCACCGCGGCGGGGGTGCAGGGCAGGTCGGGGTAGAGAAGGATGGAGACTGGGAATTTGGTGGTACCATGAGCTCCTGAACACACATGGGCAGGGACCAGCAGTGCGGATGCAGGCTCCTCACACCGCTGCTGCAGGGCATGCTGCCTGACACACCTCCAGCTTTGCCTCCAGGAAAAAGTGATGATGTAGAGGTTGGGAACACCATTGTCAGGTACCCACGGAGGTTCAGAGGATGGGATCCCTCTGGCAGCCTGGGCTGCCTGGTCCAGGGTAGAGAGAACGCTGCCTTGTGATGGGCTCTCAGTTGATCCCACTCCACACAGACCTTCTCTAACAAAAGATGGTCCTTCTCACATACCAAGCACACATTTCTGAAGGCACCCAAAGAGTTCAGACCCCATGTGGTGACATGCAATGTCCTCCGTGCAGCATTTCCTCAGCTAAAGCAGCCTGAGAAGTTGCTCCCATTCCTAGTGCTGTCCCATAAAGCTCTGCCAGGACAAGGTGGTGAGACAGTGTCACACCCAACGGTTGCTTTGTCAGTTCTTGTCCACCAAAGAACAGCAAATGCTGGTATCATCTCCATGCACAACTTTCTTAATAGCTTCCAGGTGAAAATCAAGGTGACTTGACAAATTTAAAACCACAGCAGAGGCACCAGCTGACACAGACTCCAGATTTCAAGGCTGAGCCTCTTCAAATGTCCTTTCCAGAAGTCCCCAGATCACCATGCTTGGGTGAAACACCTCTGCTTCTCAGTTCCTGCAGCTGATGTCATGGTCTCCAGTGAAAGCTCATTGGTTAAATCTTTCTCTTCCCATCTTTTCTGGCTTCTCTCTCAGCTGAGGTTTCTCATGGTGAAGGCACCTGCCAGCTTGGAGTCAAAGACCAAGATCCTCAAATGCACTAGTTGACTCTCGGTCACTGACCCAACATTAGATGACAATGTCTTCTGGGCCACTGGCATCAAGATCTGGAATCGAGCTGCTGGCCTTGACGTAAAAGGCTTTGGGAAGCCATTTGCTAATTCCCCTGAGTCACCCGCTCCCTCTGGCTGTTTTGAAATTCATATCTAATGAGCGGTTTGGGTGAAGGAATTCTGCAAAGATGCAAACAATTCCTTTGCCAAAATAAATGGAGCCAGAGCTGGGCTTATAAACATATAAATCATTTCTAGTTTTTAGCTTGCAAACAAGATACTTGTTTCTTCATACGGATTTGGGGGAGAACAGGAGGCAGGAGGAGGAATGGGGGAAGCCAAATGAAGCTCCCCTCCAAAGACAGCCCATGCCTTCCTCAGAGCAGAACATGGGAGATGAGCCACCCTCCAGAAAGCCTGCAGGAGGAAGGAGCTCCAGAAAGTCCTCCAGAAAGGTTCCAGGAATCTCCAGGAGGGAGGAACATCGGGCTATCCACCAGCTCTTTTGGTTATTGTCTCCTCAAATAATAATCTGCAGCAAATTAACTCAACCAATTCTTAATTTTCTTTCCAAGCGAGGGACGCCATGTCCTGGGCCAGGCAGGGAGGAGAAATATCCTTGGGGTTGAAGGACATTGCATAGAGGACAATGCCGCCAAGGGCTTGCTAAACGTCCCATGCTTCACATAGGATTGCTATGGGCAGGAGAAAAACAGTGCAAATCACCCAAAACAAAGTGAAGCACAGCACGGCCCTGGCAGGGCTAGCAGAGGATGGAGCTCACCTGGCTGCAGGCTCTCTCATGTCAATCCTCTGACCCCTGTGCTGCTGGTGGGGTTCGACACCCCTGGGACACGGGTGGCCCTTTGCTTCGGCAGCCACATGGACAGGAGCTGGGATGTGGTGAACCTGTGCCCTGGGAAGGGAGCTGCTTCCATGGAAGAGGTTTGCACTGAGCTTGTGCTAACCACATTTTTTTCCAAATAAAGTGCTCTAGCTTGGTCAAACTTGAGCATATTCCAGGGACACGAGACAAATCTAGCCTCTCTCCTCTTCCTACTTGCCAAATTGCTTCAAAGGCAGAATTTTAAAACAAAATAAGGACAAATGCTTTATTTTCCCTTATCCCCATTCCTGGCAAGAGCCATGCTCTCTAGCTGAGATTTCCCCACCAAATTTTAACTGGAAGCGACGGCCCAGCCTGCAAAAAAAAATGCCACCAAGCCTGGGATGGTTTGGCAAAACTGGCAGCAACTGCAGGCAGGCTTTCACAGAGGGAAGCGCCGAGCATCCTTAAAAGTAGGGGGCACCTCCATCTCCCCACTTCAAGCACATGGAGTCCGTCTGCGGCACGCTCAGAGCACAGTCACTTTATTTATAGGATGCCGAGGATGTGCCTCAGTCTTCCAGGGGCTCTTTCCCCCTTTTTTTTTTTTTATTTTCCCAAGCCTGTGGAAGCCAGCCAGATAACCAAAGCCGTTCCTCACTTTCACAGCAGATAAGCTAATTGTCGGATGTGCCCTTTGAGATAAGCAGAGCCTGGGTTTACGAGGGAACATGTGTTCTGGGGAAACGCCATCACCCAGCCGCGATGCGTGTGATAACACAAGGATGGTGCAGGCTCCCTCCCCGGGGAACTGGGGTGTCTCTCAGCCACAGAGGCTTGGGGGGAGCTACTCTGGGCCACAGTAGCATGGTTTTTTGTGGGGGTGTTCCTCTACTTCCCTGCTCCATTGCTGCCAAGCAAGGAAATGTTGTGGTGCAGAGCACCACCAGGTCTTACCAGAGGGAGACTCAGCTCTTCAGATGCTTTGCAAGTCAGCAAAAAGTTTAATGTTTATTCAAACTAAGAAAAAAAAAAAAATTGCAGTGAGTTTAGGATGGGTCAGGCCAGGCTGGTGGTGATGAGGAGGATCCTTAGCCTCTAGCAGCACTGGTGGGTGCTGAGTCCCTGCCCAAAGCAGAAAATAAAGGCAGGAGGGTAGCTCCTTCCAGTCCTTGTGGATGTATATGGCTCCATCCCTGGTGCGGCAACGGCTGAGCTGGGGGAAACTGAGGAACCAGGGGCTGAGGCTCAGTCCAGTCCGAGCCATGCAGGGGAAAGCCTTGGGTGAACCCGCAGATGGGTCACTGATGGAGTCCTCTCCTTCAACTGAAAGTCTCCAGAGAGGGCCCACTTCCCACACACGGGCTCCAGAGCAAGGCTGGAGCCATGTTTCCCAAATTTCACAGAAATACGAAAGCCCCCAGAAGCTATTTCACCTGCCGCAGCCTGCCCTGACTGCAACCAGCCTGTCTGGGAGTGGTCAGGTCCTTGATTCTCTGCTGACGAGGCTCCCGCAGCACGGCAAGGCTCACACCGATGTGCAAGCCATGCCGTGCTGGCAGGAGTGTGCACTGCCCAAGGGGTTTGAACCAAAAATCCCTCCCACACAGTGTCCCCACTCTTCCCTGGCACAGGGTGAGAGCAGCTGTGCCCCTCCACAGCCACACTCACACACCAGGAGTAAAAGGCAGGCAGAGCTGGGACACCAGGGTGGTCTGAGCCGGTGTGTCCCCAGACTCAGTGGGGATGCTCAGAGGATGCGCAGAAGAGGGCTGCAGGAGAACTGCCTCTTTGCCCTGCAGGGAGACCACCTTTGATGTGACCTTGACCTCCTGCCAGTTCCCTGCTCAGACACCAGCCCAGCTTTCCCACCAGGACCTCCCAGCCTAACCGTGGGGAAGCCACCTACGTGTCACTGGGGATTCTCTGTCCCACCTGGCTCCTAACGCTGGAGGTGCTCCATGCGGTCCAGCTCGCAGTGCCACCACCCACTGCCACAGCTGCAGGAGCTGCACAGCAAGGGCACCCACACGTTGTGCTCCCACCATTCCCATCTGAGAAGCTCTCCGGGGCTGTGCTCCCTCCTCGCCCCCCCGGTGGGCGAGCCACCCTTGCTCGGCTGTCCCTTCCCTCCCTCCCCCCAAACAGCCATCACTCACCAGGCTTTGATTACGGCCACAAAGGAGCCTTGGAGGAACCACGGGGAAGCTGGAGGGAGGCAGGCAGATGATGAAAGAGCTGTCAAATGGGATTAAACAGTAACCGTCTCCCCTACTGCTGGGCAGCGGGAAGGGGGACAGATTGTACTGGATTGTAAGGCGGGAGCCCTCCCGCTGCTGGAGCCTGCCAGGCCCGTCCTCCCGCAGGCTGCCGGCCGGCCATGCCCCGCCAGCGGGCAGCGGGACAGCCGGGCAGCGGCTCCGGCTGGGAGGTGGCGGTGGGCGATGATCTTCACATCAGCACCCACATCCCACAGCATCACCCCCCAAGCCCTGGGTGAGACCCCCTTCATCCTCCTGTGGGCCGAGGAAGTCACCCATCAAGTTCCCAGGTGCTGAGACTCCCCCAGGGGTTTGGACGGAGGCCCTGTCTAACCCCAGCCTGCAGCTGGTGATGTCCCCTTGTCCCCACTGGCACCTGCTGTTGCCAGCATGGCCCTTGCCTCCCCTGCCAGCTGGTCCCCAAGGGAAGATGGTCTGGCAAGAGACACCTCACTCTCATCATCCTTCTTGCCAGCCCTTGGGTAGAAACTCCCTTTTTTCTTGCCTGTCCTCCAGGCAGAGCATCACAGAGGTGGGGAAGGGGTAGACATGCTTTCTCATAGCACTGGGACAATGCCAGAGATGCCTGGGGACTTTCTGCAGCTTCCCAGGGATGTGGGTGCTGCTTGTCCCACCAGGCAGAGCCCTGAGGGCAGGATGAGCATCAGGGGCTCTGCCTTTCCATAAATCCTCCTGCTGACCCCCTAAGCAGAACAGTGAGTGGAACACAGGGTGTATGACCCACAGAGCCATCCCATGCATGGCATGGTTGTGTTCTGGCTTTCCCAGGGGTGCGGGTGTCAGGATCTCAGACCATAGTTGATGAGAAACACCTGGGTGCTGACACGTCCCCTGGGATGCTGAGCCGTGCTGCCACCGGTGCCCTGGGGCTCCCTCCCGCCCCCTCCCCTCGCTGCTGCTGCTCTACCTCTGCCGTCACCCCTTCATCTACTCCCTGGGATGAAGTGGCATGTGTGGGCATGGGGCCACTGGGATCCCCTTGGGGTTGCTGTGGTCCGAGATGCCAACAAGCCACTCAAACAGGACATAAAGACCAGCACTGCTGGGGCCGTCCCAAGCACGGAGCAGGTCAGGGGTCTGCCAAGGGACCCTCCACCGAAACAGGGGCTGCCTTGGCAAGGTCAGGCATCTCTTTATTCCTTCAGCATCTCCCAATTTTTGGGTGCTCTGACATCCCCACCCTGGGCTGCTTTTCACCACAGCGGGTCACAATGCAGGGCAGACCTTTCCCCAGATGCCAGGAGCGCTGGGGCAGGCAGGGGGGCCCAATCCTTGGCTTTCCAAGCACCCAGGCAGCGAGGCCCTTGGGGACTCCATCCCACCCCACTGGCTCCCCATCCCAGCACCACGCAGGAGCCCCCCCAGCCGGGCGCTCGCAGGCAGACCCCCCTCCCCTCCACCNAAAAAAAAAAATAAACTAGAGAAAGGGAGCAAGAAGGAAAGAAAGAGGGAGGACAAGGCATGAAAAGAGCCAGGTCTGTTGCCGAGAGGGGAGGAGGGGAAATTATGAAATAAATGAAGCACCTCGGCAGTTCGGGGGGCACTGGAAGACAGCCTGACCACGGCTGAATTTTAAACGCCTGCCACACAATTGGTCCCATTTTGCAAAGAGAGGAAGCTGTGTCCAAAGGCCCCCATGTTTATTCATGAGAAGCCTCGCTGGCCCCTCCCACCCTATTGTCTGGGGGTATTTATTTGGGGGCATCTGTCTGGCCCGATGAATGGTGGAGGGGTAATAAATGGGATGGTGGGGCCGGGGAGGGGAGTCGGTGCAGCCGAGCTGGGCGGTGAGCTGCCCTGTCTCCCGACCCCCTTCCCACTCCTCTTCTCCGCCCCATGCCACCTGGGGGGTGTTTCTGCCTGCTGTGCTGCCCCCCAGACCCCAAGAGATTGCAGGCAGAGCTCCCCACAGACCCATGGCAGCCTGGGGGTGGCAGGGCAAGAGGAGAGGGGACAGGTCTGGAGAGGCAAAGCTGGGTGTTGCAGGGGGCTGTGGGCTGCTGGAGGGCAGGGGTGTGAAGGGTGGGTGCCCCCAGGGTGCCAGCAGCAGCAAAACCAGGACAGGGTGCAGAGCACAGAGAGCCAGCAAGAGCAGTGGTGTGGAGCAGGGCTCACCTTGCCTGGCTGGGAGCAGCAACCAGCCTCTCATGGGCAGCAAGGAAGGGCAGGAAGGCCTCAAGGGACAAGCAGGGCTGCTTCAGGAAAATGAGGACCCAATTCATCCCCACAGAGGGGCAGGGGGCTCATCAGGGATGGGCTAGGCAGCCTGTAGCGGGGAGAGCTACATCCCTTGACTACTGGGCCAGGGCACCTCCCTCCTGCCTCTCCTGCTGGAGAGGAGCAGCTTCCTCCAGTGGAAGCTCCTCCTCATCCTCCCTTGGTGGGACATGGCCCTCATGGGGAGCAAGGGGAGCTTGCATCAAAGCTTGATCGAGGGACTCGGGCTCTTCACAGCCCAGAAGCAAGATGCTGGGGAGACATGGGGACCCACAGGGCGTAGCAGATGCTGGCCAACCTGGCTCTGTGGGAAGCACATCACACCAGAGAAACCGAGCAGCTCTCCTGCCAGCAGGGCTGGTGGAGGTATGGGGACAGGGTGGCTCAGCTGATGCAGGCAGCTTGGCTTTCTCCATCCCAGCCTTTCCTTCACTTTGTGCTCAGGGGACCTGGACCAGCCCAACCCTTGCCCAGGAAACAGCCATGGGACACAGGAGCTATGTTCGTTTGCAGACAAAGTCATTACAAGATCACCCGGCTGGAAGCTGGAACTCATCAAATTCAACCTTGAAATAGAAGCAACAGCCTTGCAGCTGCCAAGGAGGGGAGCAAAGAAAGGAGGTGGCTCTCAACGGCACAGCCACAAGAGCCACTTCCCCAAGTGCACGCTGTCACCCAGATGCTGGCAGAGACAGCACGATGCAGGGAGGGAACTATGGCTGCCCAGTGGCCACTTCCACCAGAGCCCAGACGGATGGTCCTGCCCGGGCACATGGTGCTTGAGGAGGATTGGGAGGTGCCAGGCAGGGGAAGCAGCCGGGAAGAGCCATCCTGGCCAGCAGCTCGGGGAGCAGATGGTGCAGGCGGCAGGGGAGCACAGGCACCTCCCCGCACGGGCTGGGAGCCAGGGCGATGGCACGGCTCCCTGCCGGCACCCACGGGCTCTGCTGGGATGGGGAGCAGCCAGGCGAGCGGGCTCCCCACACCCCATCTCTCCCCCTCAAAATACAGTGTCCTTGCTCTGGCACGGCAGCAAGCATCACATCGGGCAGCGCATCTGCCCCAAGTGCAGCAGCCAGTAGGAAGATGTTGGAGCCGTGTCTCCACCTCGGTCGCTGGCAGAAGCTGGCTCAGCAGTTTGCTTGTGAGTGCTATCCAGGAAAGTATTTTTGGAAGGGCATTAGGTTATTGGCATAGAAGTCACCTCGTAGCCATGTAAGGCCAAGCACAGCTGCCAGCTGCACTTCCCTGACCTCTCCCGATCCCAAACATCAGCAGAAACCCCCTCTGCAGTCACAGCTGGTGGTCGCCAGGTCCCTTCTTCTTCTGCCCCTGCATTGGATGGCTCTTGCCTCACCCCCTCCCACATACTGGCCCCTATGCCAGTTTGTATCCCACCCAAGACTTGTCCAGCAAGTTTTGGGAGCACAGAAGCTCCACACAGGTTCCTCTGGGATGAGTCCCTCTGGGAGAGCCACATCTCCAGGAACAGGTCTCCAGGAAGGCAGGTGAGGAATGTCCCCTAGCCATCAGCCTCTTGGGACAACAGTGTTGAGATGGACCAGCCCAGCAGCGCTGCTGAGGATCCTGCTTTCAGCAAGGTTATTAAACACTTTTAACTGCCACCCTTAGGACCCTGCCACTAGACCTTCACCTTCTCCTGGCCTGGGTGACACCACACACCCTGGAAGGAAGGGCAGGAGGAGGTGTGGGGGGAAGGAAATTGGTGAGAAAACAAACCTACATTTCAGCCCAGAAAAATCAAATACCTCCCAAGCCAAACAGGGAACGGGGAAGTGATGTGGCAAGCTGGCAGCCTCCTATCTCCTCTCTGATCAGGTGCCATGGAAGAGGGCATGCATGGGGAAGATTACCATGGGCAAGGGAAGATAAGTTCCTCACCCTCTCGCACACCGACCAGCCAGCATCCCTATGCCGCTGGCAGAATGCTTTCCGTGCCCTCTGTGTTTTGGAGACCTCATTTCCCACTAATGAGATGCTTCCTAGGTTGTAATTCGGACAAGTTGGCTTCGGTTGAGAGAAAACCAGAAGGAAAATCCTCCCAGTCCTTCCGGCTTCTGTAATTGAATGCAAATTGCTCGGTAAATGTCTGCAGCCAAACACCCCTGCGGCCACAGCGCGGAGGAGGGAGTGCCGTGCTCCAGCGGGGCTGGTTTCTACCACGGGGTGATTTTTCCGGCATGCACGCTTGGCTCTTCATGACAAAGGGAGAGAGCTGGGGGGCACATCCCCAGCCAGCATCAGCTTTGCTTCACAGAGGTGACGACAGGGTAGACGGCACATGTGCGGGAGGCTGTGATCCTCCCGCTGCCCGTTGTTGCTGGCCCTCCCTGCCTGCCGGCCCTGTGCCCCGTGAGATCTGGGGTCCCTGGGGGAGGAAGGGCAATGCCCAATGCTCCTCGGGATGGAAAATGAGCTGGGTGGAGGCATGGAGGGCAGGAGGAAAGAGATGTGGGAACAGAGACGGCCATACAGGTGCTGACTTATCTGTGATTTGGGCAAGACCGGAGTGGGGGGGAAAGGAGGGAGCTATTTAACCCCAGATCCACTTGGGATAAAGGAGCTTAGGGCACTGCTTGGCCAGGGCCACAGCAGCTGCCAGCAGCCCCTACCTGCTCCTTGCAGGGGGAGTCATCTCTGATGCTACATCCAAGCCACAGGTATGCCTTGTCCCCCCGTCCACGGCCACAGGTTGCAGGACAGTGCCCAGGGTGGGCTCCACCTGCCCTTCGGGGCAGGGAACAGCCCCAGACCAGCACCAGTCCTCACTCTCGCCTACCACCCGTGGGTAAACCCACCCTGACCTGTGGTTTCACCCAGCTCTTGGCCTCGGGGTGGCCACCCAGCCGTCCGCCATCACTCAGCACATCCTGAACAATGCAAGAAGCATCTTCACCAGCCTGGTGTGACCCGCTGGCACTGTGCTAATACCATATACATGCAAAGCTGTGAAGACCTCTGTGTGCAGACATAGACACAAGTGATAAGATCCACAGCTACACAAACGCTCCCAGGAAGATATTAAATCAGGCAAGGGGAACAGCCCCAGATGCCCAAACTCACTAACAGACAGATGCAAACATTGAGCGAGACACCCGGAGCCTGCGACATGTGCGTACACACAGTCAGACACATCCGTACACAATACCTCATTAAACATGGGCAGTGTACAGTCCCAGATTAGGTCTGGCTGGGCTGTGGGCACCCGGCCAGGCTGGGATCAGGGTTCAACTTCAGCTTTGACAAGTTCTGAAGTCTCATGAGCTGTTCTCATGGGATTCCTGGCGCCCTGGGCTATCAAGTGGGCACAGAGGGGCAGCCCTGGACTGGAACAGGGGATAAAAGTGCTAAAGCTCATCCAGTCCTCAAAGCAAGTTCAAATCCCCTGAGCCTGTTGTGGTTGTCCCTGTGGATGCCCCATCACTGGAAGTGCTCAAGGTCAGGTTGGACAGGGCTTTGAGCATCCTCATCTAGTGAAAAGTGTCCAGGGAGGATGGGCTCGATGACCTTGAAAGGGCTCTTCCGACCCAAACCATTCTCTGCCTTTATGGTCTCGGGACAGGCTTGGCTTCAGCCCGGGGGTTTCGCTGGTGAGACCCCCCCGCGGGACCGGGAGCCGCGGCGGGGGGACACGCATCCCCTCCCGGGCCGGGACCCGGTTGCCCCCGGCCGGTCCGTCCCAGGGCCTTTGCTGCCACCTCTCCGCGCCGCGGGGAAGCACAGCCCGGTCCCGGCCCCGGCCTCGGCTCCGGCAGCCCCGCGGGGATGTCCCGGGGCCGGGCCGGGCGGCTGCAGGGCAGCCCGTGCTCTCCCCTCCTGCCAGAGCCGGGTACCGGGAGGGTGCAGCCTCTGCTGCCGGATGGAGATATTCTGCCCTTAATAAACTCATCGTATGGAGAAATAACAAATATTCTACGTTGTCATTGCTCCAAAGCGATGCCCAGGATGGAGCGGTGACCAGGGCTCTTGGCTTCTCCCATCCCAAGCTCGCTGCTTGGGTGGCGAGTTGCCCATCAGTAACTAAAGTGCTCTCCAAAACCTCTTGCTTTCAAAGGTCTCTCCCTCACTTCCATACTGCTCCGTATCAGTGACACAGACTTGTGAGCTCCAGCTTGGTGCCACCTGCGAGCCCTGCTTGTCCCTCTCCTGCTCCCATTCCCTGTGCATCCCTGTTGCCCCATGCCAGCAGCACTCCTTGTCCCACTCCAAGCCCTTGTCCAGCAACATGCCCGAGATCCCCGTGCTTGGCTCTTCCCAGTGCAATGAAGTTTCCCACCTCAAACTGGGAGAACTTCCGCACCACCTGAAGCCCAGCACCCCACGGAGGAAGCACACTGTGTTGTGCTTCCACCACCCAGGGCTGAGGGGTCCTGCTGTGAGAGGCAGGTCCTCATGGAGGACAGGGCAGGGGAGGTCAGGCACAGGCAATGCACCAGAGCCTCTGCCCACAACGCGGCACTCCATACTCCCACGTGGGCTGCCATGGCTGTTTGAGAACAGCCCCGTTGGCAGCCAGTGGGGTGGGATTTGGGACAGGGCATTAAGTGGTTTGTTGGGGTCTAGAAGCCAACAGGCCCAGTAGGACGTTGAAGCATAAGTGAATGTGGAGAGAGACAGGCACATGGGGGATTGTCCCCCCTTTGCTGTTGGGACAGGCAATGGACTTGAGCAAGCAGATGTACCGCAGGCACGGAGCAGTGGTTCCTTCTCCACATCAGTTCTGAGTGTGATGTGACCATCAGCTCTAAGCAATGTTTCTCCCTTCAAATGTCAGATGGACTTCAAACCCTGTAAGGGCATCCTGGAGAGAGGGGAGGCCAGAATGTCCCCCTAAACAAAACCTCCAGAGCCAGGCCTGGGAAAGAGGAATGCTTCACATCTTCATTGTGTCACCAAGTCCTCAGTGGTACATAGCAACAGGGAAACGCAATTATTGAGACAAATGCAGCTGCCTCCCACATGAAGGAAACAGAACTGGTCAAAGCCGGGAAGCTCAGGAGGGGGGAAGGAGAAAATTTTCACAAAATACTCTTTTTTAATGACAGCAGGGCTAAACGCGCATTGCACACTCGCACACACACACACACAAAACAAACAAACAAAAGCCCTAACACGCACTGAGGTCCTCCAGCGATGCCTTGAACTGGTTTGTGGGAGAGCCTCCCTACAATGCCACCATCTCCATGGCCGCCCCTCTCCTGCGTTGACAAAAGGCAGCGTCACACATGCCTGAGGAAGCCGGTCCCAGAGCCCGTTTGCTGTTCTTTCCATTGTTTCACTTTAATGAGTTGCTAGCGAGGGATGACCTTTCCCTCTCTCCCCTCAACAAAGAAATGAATGCATTTCTCAAAATCGTGGGGGAAAAGAAAACATGTCAGAAAGCATGATGGCCACAGAGCTACCAAACGTGCCATTCACAAAGCCGAGGAGAACTGCAAGTGAGCCAGTGTGGCCGTAGAGCCGTGGTGATCAGCGGGGTAGCAGGAGGGCTTTGGATAGAGGGGACACTCCTGCAAACCTAGGGCTTCAGATGCAAAGCGCTCCAGGGTCGCAGGCTTTCACTGAGACCTGCACAAAGCAGATTCTCAAGATCTCCTCTGAGGTGGGACTCCATTTGCCAACCAGCAAGGAGACTTCTGCCTACCCTGAAGACTCTCCAGGAAGGAGCAAGACCTGCCTGTATTCATAAATCAGAGCCAAAACTAATGGGTTCCAACTTCACAGAGACCTCACCAGCTCCCATGTCCTCACCAGCCTAACACCTCCCTTAGGCACAGCAGCAAAGGGCTTGGACTTCACTGCTCCAGCAGCATGGCCAGGTCCCTGCCCATCCCTATGCCAAGGATAAGGCAAAATCGTTAAATGGCAAGGTCACTGCATGCCCAAATGTGCGCTTCAGCCTGGATTTATCCTGCTTAACTTTAACATCTCCACAGTTAATGGAGGAAAGCAGGTGACTCCTGGGGAGTGCCCTGACCTGAGGCTGACCTCATGGAGCTCTGAAGATGCCTTCCTCACTGTAGAGGAGATGCTGCTCCTCATTTCAGCACAGCATGCCCTGCTACTTCAGCTCCGAGACAACAGCTCTGAAGCACAAGGGTTTCTGTTGACCCAGTGATAGCAAAACATTCCTGTGAGCCCTCCTAGCATCAACTACCCAGGCCATCACTTCACCCAGCAGTTGTCTCCATGGCTCAGTTGTCCTAGAACTGCCCAGATGGCTGCTTCTGGGGCTCCAACAAAAAGGGCCACAGAGGCAGTCAGACCCAGCAGAGGCTGATTTATTTTGAAGTGCTCCACTACCTCTTTTCCATGGGATCTCTGAGCTCCGGGAGGAGACACTCCCAGCCATGCACTCACCCAGGACACCTGTACTGGAGAGGTCTCCCTCCACCAACCAATACTGATGGGTGTTAGAGAAGTGGCAGGTTTTCCCCAGCACTTCCCACCCTTCAGCCTGTTGCTAATGATGTTGTGTATCAGCAGCTCCACCCAAATCCCTGCCAACATCCAAACATCTGCAACTCCTTAGTATGCGGCATTCCCTTTCTTTATTTCATTGGTGTTGCTGGAGTTAACCTTCCCCCTCCCCGGCTGCAGCCTCACATCCACCACCCAGCATCTCGTTGGGATGCAGTGGCTGCTCATGGGGGGGTCTGCTGCCCCCTGGCTCCGCAAGCGTTAACACTGCTCAGCTGTGGGCACACGAGTGTTGGCTCGTGCCATTTCCTCCCATGGTCCTTTTTTTTTGGGTGTTCTGGTTTTCCGTGAATCCCAGAGTTCTCACAGAACATTTAAGCTGCTGCTGCTCACTGTGGAGAAGCTCAGCCTCCTACAAAACCTAATGGAAAGAGTCAGAATACCTTCTCCCTGTCTTCTGTGCACCTGACGGCAGAAGTCATCTCCTTCTCCCCATCTTCTGTGTCAGCTCCTTCTCCTCATCTTCTGTGCTCCTGATGGCAGCAGTCAGCTCCTTCTCCAGATCTTGCTGAGGCCCACCCATCCCATGGAGGCTGGACATCCCCCTGCAGAAATGCAGTGGCTGACCCTGCCGTACTTGCATGAAAGCACCTTTCCTTGGCCCCAAATACATGACAGGCCAGGCCACACCCATAGTTAACCCCCCACTCTCTCCTCTCTCACCGTTTTTGCTCCACTAGGCCAATTCTCCTTAAAAACACCTTTTGCCCTGTTTACACCTGTGCTGGCTCAGGGAAGGGCAGGAATGTGGGGCTGCAGGTCACCCAGGCTGCCCCAGCTGGAGCATGGCCAAGGATGGGGACCAGCGCCTGCCCTCCCTGGCTGCACAGCGAGAGCACGGAGTCGGAAAAAATGACGTGGGAGGTTTTCCGTTGGAGGACACTCCTTCCCTGCTCAGTGTTCAGGGCTGGAAAGCTCTCGGAAAGTGAAAGGGGTTGACACTTTTGCTGGCAGCGGAGTTCAGCAGGGGTCAGGGCTAATCCAAGCAGAGCCGACGGGAGGGGAGGGAGGTGGCGGGGGGAGTCAAGCGTTGACGCGCTGAGAGGTAAAAGCTGTGTCAGACACTCCCAGGAGGGAGAAAACAAATGTATAATCAAAACAAAACCGGCTGGGGCTCACGTGGTTGATGGTGAATCTCTGGGGGGCTCGAATTTTATGTTCAGCTGCTGGGGAGGGCAGGAGGGAAGAGGGGGCTTGGGGTGCTGCTGCTGGGGCCATGGTTGACTCTCCCACCTCACAGGCAGCCAGGTATCTACCTGGCCTTAAACAAATCAGGACACCCAACAGTCCCCAGATCAGCCTGCTGATGCTCAAGGCTCTTCTTAGATCCCATCTCCAAGGATGGCTGATGGGTGGGAGCTCAGTCTGACGCTGAGCGCCCCTCATGTGGAGCACCAGCTCACATCCAGAGCACTGGGCGGCTCTTTGCCTGCCAGTACAGGATTGACTCGGCCCTGGGTCTTAGGCACGGGTCCAAGCCATGTGATGATACTAAGCAGTGTCTGATAATAAAATCAGCACCAGACAGCAGAGCCCATTTGTTTCAGATCAAGGGGATTACCAAGATTTTTACAGGTTTGCTAACAAACAGAGGGGCATTTCTGCAGAGTTGTCCGGGCCAAATCCATCTTTCATCCAGAAGTTTTCCCGCAGCTCTGACCCGAGGAGCTGGGGGAGCTGAGCATCTCCTTTCTTCAGGCATGCCTTTTGTTCATCTAAACAGGATGCAGAGCTGAAAAACATGTTGAAATCTCTCACCAAAAAGCTAGCCAGAATGCATGGCTTTCTAGAGCTTTTGAACAGGATTGGCTTGGTGGGTTTTTTCAATTTGGGGGATGGAAATTCTTTCAAAAAAAAATCCCTAAGGATTGCATAGGCACCATGTTAGGGACATGCAGGTGCAGAAGGGTACGTGCGTGTCCTGTCCTCCAGCCAGGCAGGTCACAGGCCTGGACAGTCCCCTGGGATGGAGTCTCCATCTGCAGTGTTGGAATTGATGTCCCTCACCAAGTTCCCAGGCCCGACCCATCCATTAAGTTGGTCCCCAGGCTTTCTTTTCATGTATCTTCAAGTTTCTGAGTCTTCAGGTCATGCTAGCATTACATTTTCTCCACAGTGGTAGCAGCTCAAGCCTTCCTTTTCCTTGCCAACATCCACCCCCAATCAAGCAAAGTGGCAGTCCCCCAAGCACTGGGACTCCAACAGCTTGGCCCTTAGGAGAAACATCCCATTGCACGGGACTCGGGAAGGACAATTTGGCAGGGCTGCAGTAGACAAAGTCATGGCATCCAGCTCCTGGATGGACCCATTGGAGAAGACCTGGGATGCACCAAGGGCTATGAGTCATGCCACCATCCTTTAAATTACTTCCTGCCCCAGTACTCCCAGAATCATTGATAAGCCCAGGAGATGTGCTGTTGATGGGCATACTCTCTCTGGGAGCAGCCCTGAACATCTGCTTGGGGACAGCACAACACCGCAGACTGGTGAAGCTTTATAATCATAATTTCTCCATCCAGATTGGCCTGGTTCTGAATCACTGCCAAGCATCTCACTGCAGCCATCTCCTCCCAGTCCCCACAGGCAGCCAGGGATTTGGGGGGGCAGTGCTCATTTCACAGACAGAGACTAAGCCTGGCAGGGACTTTTGCCTGCTCAACAGCATGATGTGGTGGGGTAGGGTGGTGGGACGGTGTGGCGGGACAGTGGGCGCCACAGTGGAAGGGGGTCTGGCTGAGGACCAAATGCAGGAGCAACCTCCAGGAGGTCTCCGAGACTGAGATGGAGGGTCTGAAGCAGAGGGGAATGGTGGGGGGGGAACCCTTTGTGCGCCAACCTGCTGACAAGCTGCCTCGCCAAGGCTCAACACCCCTCCAGGGACTCTTCCCGTGGGGAGCAGCACAGCCTCTCCCAATTGCCCCATAGATTTCTGGGATAGGATGCCTGATGGCCCTGACCCCCCATGACCAAACTGGCAGAGGCCCCTCCCGGCACAGCCCCTGAGGAGCCCCCCACCCAGCCAGCACAAGCCTGTTCTCCCCCAAGAGCATGGCAGAGCCAAGGCTACCAACTGCATGGCATTTGAAGGGTTAAGAAAACTGGACCTGCCACAAGAGATTTGAGCAGAAACTCCACTAGAGACCTTGAAATCCTGTTAATTGATGCCACACATGTGCTGCATTTAACCTCTGCCCTTTGCTGTAATAGTTTACACAAGTGGCACGAAGGCCGATGTCTCCTGATGCACGGGGGCGGTCTGCGCAAGCCCGAACCCGCTGCGATCATGCCGGGCACCCTCAGAGCGAGGGTCAGCTCCTCGGCACCGAGCTCCTCCATCCCAACGGTGCCCACAAGCTCTCCGATGGGTGTTTAATCTCACAAGCCATTGTGCAGGATTCAGCCACTGTTTGTAGGCAAGTCCCAGGCAAAGGAAGAGTTCATGTGCAATTATGGAGTTGTTTGCAATAAAACTCTTGCCACGGTCTCCAGGGTGATTTTCGTCCTGGTGCCCAGGGAAGGCGGCGTCCCCATCCTGCTGGGTCTCACCCAGGGGTGGAGAGAGGAGCTACTGCTGCTTGTGGTTAACACCAAGAGTGTGGGACCAGCATCCTCCCAGTTCTGCCAATGCGAGGTTTGTTCTTTAACCCTCAGGAAAGAAACTGTGGAAAGCCCTACTGTTGCCAGGCAAAGGACAGAGTAAATGAGTCCTCCCGGGTTTATCCATCATAAAAAAAAAAAAAAAAAAAAAAAAAAAAAAAAAATTAATAAAATT
>VZRU01003018.1:99458-145928 GCA_013398155.1 Pedionomus torquatus
TAGGTGAAAAATGAAAAAAGCAGCTGACACATTGGCAGGTACCTGGTGAATCCAACAGACTCCACAGACTGGGTCCGTCAAGACACAGCACTCCTGGGTCACCAGGGCTGTGCCGGCACCAAGAGCAGCCCAAGAGCCTTTCAGCCTTTTAAACTTACTACACTATCACTGTGGTAGAGTTAAATCATTAAATGGGTGATCTGCTCTTGGACAACACACAGGGGGATTTATACCACGTCTTTTTTCTTCACCACTGTTATTAACATCCTGTCTTCATCAATCAAGTGATTCAGCGCCACGACCTAGGTCTCAGATGAAGGAGGAACTGACACTGTTCCATATATTCAAGTGCAATGGCAGCCTCGATGCTGGGTGGTGCGGAGGTAAGAGCTTCTGGACACAGGAGAGCAAGTGTTATCTACTCCCAGGAAAATCCCTTCTGGTAGAGCCATAGGACAGGGAGAAGCCACAGTGAGCATCTGTCTGCCAGAGCTGAGATTCACCCCAACCCACGACTGCCTCTCACTCACAAACTGCTATGTTAAAGACAACTCCTAAAGGTTGCTTTTCAAACTCACACCGAAAGATGCAAATGAAAACATCAGTTCAAAAGCGCTCACTTTTCTTCCTCTTGAAAGGATTAAAAAGAGACATCAGATCTCCTTTCACTGTTTCTGCTTTGCCCCACAGACCATGGGACACTGGCATGGAGAACCCTGACACCAGTGGAAAGATGCGCTCTGGAAGATGACTGAACTCTCCTTGTTCATCCAACCACCTGTAATTTTAAACCCAGTAACACCAAAGGGTCTACCGTATTTCAGAATATTTGTGATCACTCAGGCACCTGGAAACCAAAACATTTGTGGGGACAGAGAAGACTGTCCCAGGTGAAGCAGCAGATGCGAGGTAAGGTGTGATAACCTGGGGGGTTTCTCAGAAGTGCTTTGGGCCAGGCTCCCACCAGGCCATCACTTCTGACAAAGCCAGACCTCCCAAGGGACCAGTGCCCATCAGATTAAAGGCTGGATCTTCAGTAGCTCCTGCTCGGAAGTGTGTGACCCAAGGTTTGAGCAGTGGCAGCACAGGGGGGGCACAGACCCCTTGCCCGCACCGCCTCCGGGTGGGAAACCATCTGAGAGCGGCCAACAGCGCTGCTGGCTGTGGACATGGTGAGAGGCAGACAAAGCGGAGAACTTCACCCTGTGCTAATCAGCCAGGCCCTTGTTTTATCTTCACATGTTCCTGCACGCAGCCATTAAAACTGCCCAGCCAATATCCCAGAGACGATTCTCTTTGAACGGCCGCTTTGTCTGGTAACTTTATTTACACTTTTGATGCCAATGTTTATCCACTCTTTAAAAAGCTATTCAGAGCGTCTCCCAAATTAACTTCAGATGTGAGAGCAATGGGAACATTCCCTACATCATATTTCATACACTTTTGTGTTATTTAATTCTTGGAAACTCTTTTTTTTAAATATAAAAATATTTTTTAAAAAATCTCCAAGGTTTTGGAGAGTATAACCTCTCCCTGTGTGGTCTGCAAAATCTGGCTGTAAAGCTCTTTCCTAAAGTTCACAAACTCCATTATAAATCGTCTCCTTATCTTGCTTATTGGGTTTCTGTTTTCACTGACATACATCCTGGATAAGAAAATGCTCCAAGTGGCCTCCACCACCAGCAGGCCTGCTCCACTGGCAAGAGGAGACTGTCTGGGAGTACCTGGCATGGATGCCCAGAGGAGATGGGGATGGGAGATGGGGTGGAACGAGTGGAATAGGATAGGATAGAACGGGATTGAATTATGAGACGAGACGAGACAAGATGAGATGAGACAAGAAGAGATGGGAGCACTCATCACAAACTTTCCTTAGATTTCAATCTTTTTCCTCAAGGTGCCTTAGAAAAAGGAAGCTCTCTTTCTGTGCAGGATAAAGAAGCCCAGAGCAGCCTGGTACCCACAGGGCTCGCTGGAGACCCACCGTCAAGTCCCTGGGGAGCTGGGGAAGATCTGCTCCACATGGAAGGAGCTGCAATGGCCCGGCAGACTCGAGCTCCGCCAAGGTGGCTGCACCGTCAACGCCTGGAGCCAACCCATGCGCTTGTGAAGGTTTGTTCACTGACACCGCCAATGGTGACCTGGTGGAGCTGGAAGAAGACGTCACCAGGATTAGTCTTCCCTTTTCCCCATCCCCATCCCACCGGTCTGGTACAGATTAGGCCACAGGCAAACATGTTCCTCCACAGGCCGGCCAAGACGCCATCCCTGTGCAGAGTGGGAGGGTCGCCCAGGAGGCTGCAGCACATCTGGCAGCATCACCGGCTCCCGGGCAGAAGGCGTCCCTGCCTCCGGTCAGGTCTTGGGCTGTGGCTTCGCAGCTGTGAGAGAAGCTAAAAGGCTTCTTCCCGAGGGGGAAATTTTCAGAAAAATCCAGTAGGCAGCTGGAGACAGGCTCTAAAATCGGCCAGCAGAGCCGAAAATCCTGCCTGGATGCAGGTATTTCATTAGCAGCCGTCCGACGGCCGCTGCGGCAGAGGGGCTGCTCCCGGCCCACGGCCCGGCGCGTCCGGCCGAGGAAGCCAGGCGGCCACAGGAGCCGGCCCAGATCCGGAAAGGCAGACGGTTCCCGCTGCCGGGCCAGGCCAGAGCGGTGTCCGATGAAAAGCGCTGCGTCTCCTGGGACACCGCAGCTGTGAACAAACCTCTGGACGGGACTAAGAAGGACCTGATGACAGCAAAGGGCTTGGACGGGGAAGAGGGAATTCGAGACGCTGTATTATTTGGACTCATTAGCAAGCAAGACTTCCATGCGGTTAACACCCGCCCTGCTCCAGCGCCAGGACCCAGTGTGCCAGACAAATCCATTCCTGACCCCAAAAAAAAAATAATAAAGGGGTCTGAGAAAATGGAGGGTGGCGTTATCGCTGTCCCCGCGGGCCGGCGACAGGCTACAGGCCGCTGCTGCCCATCCCTGAGCACCTCGCCCCCAGCACCCCGCAGCAACAGAGATGTCCCCAGGGACATCTGGGGTGGGGAGAGAGCCCAGGGGGATGCAGGGGCGGCTGCCACACTAATCCCTGCACCAAGGGGGATCCAGGTGAGACCACGGGAAAGGTTTATCACCTTCCCTGGGTGGCAGAGGCATGGAAGGGGTGGTACTGCATCCTCCTGGCAGGCTCAGAGACATCCGTTATTTATAGAGCACTTGGGGATGCTCAGAAGCAAGGCGCCACACAAGCACGAAATGTCATTACAAAGGATATGATTTAAGGCCGGGCAGGGCTGGGAGGGGAGGGGGATCCAGTTTGCATGGAAGACTATACAAAATAAATCCTGTCCGAAAGGCTTCCCGCCTCCGCAGCAGAAAGTGGAGCTGTATCAGCCGGCCTGTCTCTGCCGCACTCTCCTTCTTCCTTTTACAGGCATGACGAGACTTTTTTTCACTCATCTTTGCTGCAAGAGTTGCTGGGTCCCGCCAGCTGATCCATGGCCAAGGGGAACATCAAGGGAGGGAGGAAAATAAAGGGCCCCAGCTCTCCTCCAAGGTGGTACCTCCACAGACATGTCCATCCTCAACCAGATGACCCGCAGGGTCACCAGATGGATGCAGGCTTCAGAGAGACACAGTACAGGCACCACTGGGCATATGCACTGGCCAGGAGAAGTTGCAGGAGAAGGAAAAGCTGGTAAGCCAATAGCCATGTCTCCAGTGTGCCACTGCTCCACTCCTCCTGGCACAGCCAGGCTCCAGGTGCCTATGGCCACACATAGAATCACAGAATGATTAGAGTTGTAAGGGACCTTAAAGATCACCCAGTTCCAACCCCCCTGCCCTGGGCAGGGACAGCTCCCACCAAACCAGGTTGTTCAAAGCCCCATCCAGCCTGGCCTTGAACCCCTCCAGGGATGGGGCAGCCACAGCTTCTCTGGGCAACCTGTTCCAGTGTTTCACCAACCTCACAGGAAAGAATTTCTTTCTGTCATGTAATCTAAATCTCCCTCTTCCAATTTAAAACCGTTACCCCTTGTCCTGTTACTCCATTTCCTGATAAAGAGTCCCTCTTCAGCTCTCCTGTATCTCCCTTCAAACACTGGAAGGCTGCTACAGGACATCATGCTGGACAGTATCAAATGCTTTGCTTAAGTCCAGGTAGATGACGTCTGTTGCTCTGCCCTTGTCCACCAAGTCTGTGGCAGTATTGTAAAAGGCCATCAAATTTGTCAGGCACAACATGCCCTTGGTGAAGCCACGTTGTCTGTCCCCAAGCACCTGCTTATTTTCCATGTGCCTCAGCAGAGATTCCAGGAGGATCTGCTCCATGATTTGCCAGGCACAGAGGTGAGACTGACTGGCCTAGAGTTCTCTGGGTCTTCGTTTTTTCCTTTTTTTTTAATATTGGGGTTATGTTCCCCTTTCTCCAGTCAGCAGGAACTTCACCAGACTGCCATGAGTTCTCAAATATGATGGAAAGTGGCTTAGCAACTTTGTCCACCAGCTCCCTCAGGACCCGTGGATAGATTTCATCAGGTCTCGTGGACATATGCACTTTCAGGTGGTCTTGAACCTGATCTTCTCCTACTGTGGGCAGTTCTTCATTCTCAGAGCCCTGTTCTTGCCTTCTATGACTTGGACAGTGCGGTTCGAGCCCTTGCTGAAGACTGAGGCAAAATTTGCTGCTACATCTACGTCTACTCCTGCTGCTTTCCTCAGCCCAGATCTCAGCTTAGAGAGCAATTCCACCAGCTCTCCCCTTCCCAAATCCAGTGACAACACCCGACCATGCTGCTGGCACCACCCATGCTGCACAGTGGACATCTGCCAGCCAACACCACTGCAGCTGGAGGAGAGCTCTGGAGAAGGTGCAGGAAGGGCATCGCTCCAATCCTGTCTCATGAATGTACAGACACGGGCAGGATCCAGCCATTGGAGAGCGATCCATGAGCCATCATCAGAGGAGACGTGATGGGGAGACTCAGGCCAGTGCCTTGCTCCTCTGCCCCTGGTGATGACTCAGTAAGACCTTGCTGGGTGTCTGGGCACCCATTCTGCCACACTGCCACTGCCCAGGAGTCTCAATGTGCCACAGACCATGTCCATCCCTTGCCAGGACTCCATAGTGGCCAGGCAGGTGTCTCAGGGTGGCAGCAGTGTGCTTGGGCCTCACTGGCCCATACCCCAGCTCCACCAGAGGCTGGAGATGCCCTGGATCAGGGCTTGGCCCCACATAGCCACCAGAGCAGGAGCAAACCGAAACCAGGCTCCAGTCAGCAGGAATCCCACCCCCAAGACTTTTCTCCTTGGCTGGAAATGGGTCAAAAGGAAACTGTGGCCAGAAGAGCTTGCCAAATGCGTTACTTTTTTATTTTAGGGGAAATTTCAAAGTGAAAATTCCTCACTTTTAGCTTTGCTGTGAATTCTTCCCTCTCCCCCCATGCAGGGCAGGTAAGCAGCCAACTGCTGTTTCCACAGGAAAGAAAAACTCCTCCTCTGCCCTTTCCTTTGCATTTTCCAGGAAGGAGAAGAAGCTCAAGATAAAGCTCGGAGAAGTGGAAGCCCATTGAAATAAATTAGCCTGCAGCAAAGTCATTGGGAAATGTTAAATGAACAAACAATAGTTTGCTGCTCTTCTTACATTTCAAACCAAACTGGCTCTGCAGAGGATGGGGATCTCCATCCCCACTGAAGTCCAGGCAGAAAAGGATGACCCCTTTGATTTGTCTTGGTGACACTTAAAGCCCTTTGCAGCCCCTGCCCACAGCCGCCTGCTCTCTGCTTTTCACCAGAGAGATGGGGAACCCTTTTCCCAGGAGAGGTGCCCTGAGGTCAGGATCGTTTTCTTTCTCAGCTGGCTCTGAAAGAGGGTGAGGAGATACAGCTCCAGGCCTGGATACCTCTGTGATTTGGCCTTAAGTCAAGCAAGACAAACCCTGGCCTGCAGGCAGCTTTAACAAGGAATTTGCGACCCTAATTAGAAAAATAAGGGCACATTCACGCAACATATAAATGTAAAACAAAGGTTGAGTTTCAAGATTCAGGGTCTAGAGAGGACCAAAACCAAAGAGGCCCCAAAGTTTCCGAGTTCCTGTTGGCTTTGGAGAGAGGTCCACGCCTGGGGAAGTTCAAGCTTCTCCAGATCTCCAGGGTCTGCAAAACCTGTGCCGAGGCTCTCCAGCGAGCAGGCTTGCTCCCACGGTTTCCGGCATTTCCTAGTGCGGGAAGGTCTGGGAAATGCTGCAAGAACATTTAGAGAAGTATTTTGGCACCTTTGCTTCCAATGGGGATGCAGAAAGTACAAAGGCTGCAAAATCTTTAAAAAAAACCCAACAAACAAAAAAAAAATAGNGGTTTTCAAGCGTTAGCAAGTTTGACTTGGGGGTGGTTCAAGTTGGAGGTGAAAGTTTGGGCGAGGTGCTCCTTCTCCATGAATCAGAGCATCCGTATTTATTCTAAGGATCACACCACGGAGCAGCTGGAAGCTGAGGATCAAGAGGCGGCTGCCAAGGGGCAGGGACTCATACCAGAACCAGCCCCCCAGAGCCAGGGCCGTATACTCTCTCCAGCTGAGGCAGCCTGGGGCAGGGAGCTGAGCTCAGCCTCACACAAGACGTTAGTGCACAGGTAGGGGGGTGACAGCCCAGGCTGCATGGGCCAAGATGTGGGCAAGGAGGTCTAGCACTCCTGGGGGAGTGTTGCCTCTCCAGGTAAGCAGCTAGAGATAGTTCCAAGATGACCTGGAGATGATCCTAGTATGACCTGGAGAAGGTCCCTGGACTACTCGGTTTCCCTCTGAACCCCTAACAACATGCCTCTACCCACTGTGGAGCCAGACATGTCCACTGAGATATGGCAGCGGGTGGCTAATGCCCCTACACAACCCCACGGTGCTGCCCGGCCAAGCTGGTGGAGACACCTGAGCCTGGAGCACAGTGGCTCAGACTCACCGGAGAGCGGGGCAGCAGAGCAGGGTAAAGGATGGGGACAGGGTGTTGCACTCACAGCTGGCACTGTCCCCCTCCGAGCAGCGCTGGGGAATTTTGAAATTCTGCAACAATGGAAAATTCCTTCCTCTCTCCCTCAAAAAAAGCCCCAAAACCAAACCCAAAAAAACCAACCCAAAAATCCCCAAAACATGCTTTGGGCAAACTGAAGCATTTTTGCTGCACTTCCGACTTTCCTTGATTTTGACTTTTTCATTTTGCCTTAGACAACATAATGCAACAGCAAATTAAAACAAAGCATCATTTTTTCTCGAACCCGCACTGGGAATGGCCTGTCCTGAATCTGCTGAATGGAGATCTGCTGACAGCACTAGAAAATTAAAGAAAAGAGGAAAAAAAGAAAAAAAAAAAGAAAGGAAAATAGGTCCTAAACCAAAATCCATGCAGCTTCCTAGAGCTCAGCCACACCGCCCTGCTCAACACCGCATCCTCCCATCAAAGTTTTGCTGACTGGCTGCGCTTGCAGCACTCCTTTTCTGCTGAACCGCCACATCAGCATCCTTTCTTCTGCTGTTCAGCCAGAGGCCATCCTCTGACCTCCTCCACATCCTCTAATAATTATATTGGGTGTCTACACTTTGTATTCACAGGGTTTTGAGAAACAGCCTTGCATATGCATAAGAGATGCTTGACAGAGCTCGGAGGCTCTGCAAAGGCAAACCCAGATCCCCATTTTGCAGGAGGGTGCTCGTGGTTGGTGAGGCTGTACCAGCACCACCATCACACCTCGCTGGAAATAGCTCAAAACAAGACTGGAGGGTTTCTCAGGTCCCAGTGGAAGCTGCAGCTGAGCCTGCTAAAGGACTTGCCCCCATGCCTCAGCATGGCCCCAGGACCTCCAGGATGGTTCCAGCCTGAAGCTCATCCTGAAGCCATGCTTTCCACCAGCACCAAGATGCCTCAGCTGGAGTCCAATGCAAACAGGCAGTGCAGGAGCACCCCTAAAAAGAACTGTAGACTGCGAAGAGACCCTCCCAGCCTGCTCTGCTCGGCAAACCAAGTGCCAGTCTCTCCCTGGACAGTAGCACCCAGTTCTTCAGAAGACTTTGAATAGGGAAGAAAACAACATATGCGATCCAAATTACAAAAAACAAAGCCCAAACAAAGGCCATAAAATCTAATAATTAACAGAGCAAATAAGCTGAACGCCCATTAGGTCGCACATATTAGGTAATGACAAGTAGTTCGCAATAACCACTTCTGAATGGACTTCACCCAATATGCATTTAATTAGGGTTTAATAAAGCAACAGCATGTTCTTAAAGGCCAATTAGAAACATATTCACTGAGGTTTAGAAGCTATGTAATAGATGCCTGTAGGAACCAGATACGTGCTGATTACATAGCTATTAATCCTCAATAAAGGGTCTAATAATCATTTTGTGCTTCAGGAGTAGGCAGCTGCTTTATTAAATCTTAATGAAACGCATACTTGGGAGCTTTCCTTCAAAGCCAGCCCGCGTTAGGAAGATGGGCTTAGAAGTGGCAGTCTGCTGAGAGAAAAGACCCCCTCCTCGTCACCACCTCTGCCACCGCTGTGGCGGGTTTGAGGCCAACTCCATCCCTGGAGCAGCTGGGACTGCAGAGGTTGATTCCTGCTCTGCTGGGAACGAGAGATGTCTGAGTTTGTGAGGACCCCGAGACATTTCACCCCACGCTGAACATTTGCTCAGTTGTGGAAACGTCTCCATGAATCATTAACACCCATCTGATCCATGGCTCTGTGTCCAGAGCATCCCTGCACAACTCACACCAGGGCTCCGGGCAGGAGAGAAGTAAAGCCCTGGGCTCAGCATGGTTTTGCCATGAGGAGCAGCTCAGCCACTTCTCCAGGAATTTACCTCCTGCCTGGATTAACAGCTGCCTGAAAAAAAGTCAGACTGAAGTGAGCAAGCTCCTACCATCACCCAAAGAGGAGCTGTTCTGATCCAGGGTCTGGGCCAGCCGGGTGGTGGCTTCTTGCCACGTAACCTGTAGGACTGGAGGTTGGTCTAAAGCCTTCCAAGCCAATTCCCAAGTCCCCGTGGACACACCCAGGCAAGCCGTGCCCACACCTTTCCACCACAACTCTGTCAGAAAGCCAGCAAACGGCACAGCAGGCTTCAAAACCGTCAGATTGCAAAAACTTTTAATAAACACCCATCTGTTTCTTCACTTTCTGGTTTCCCAGCCCTCTGACTCAGGGGTTTGGGTTTTCCACAGTGGCTGGAAACTTCAGCAACTGCAGTTGCGATGCAGCCACACTTCACCCCTCCACTGCCCCCAGACGAAAATGTGCCTGGTCCTCACCCCAAAGCAGCCAGGAGCAGAGACCACTCCAGCGCAGCAGCTGGTTGTCATCTAAGAGTTGCCAGCCCATCCTCCTCCTCTGCCCAGGAGGATGAAGGCACAGCAAGCCCTTGGTGGTGTGGCGGGGCCAGAGCCAGCAGGCAGCACCCAGGGACGGATCCAAACCCCACAGCCATGAGTGGTACCATCCAGCAGCACGTGGCTCCTACACAGCACTGCCCACCAGGCTGGGGCTGGAAGGTGCAGGCTGCAGTGGAGTCCTGTCTCAGGCCCAGTCTGGCTCCTAATTAGCAGCCTTCATTAACCTTTCAGGATTTCAGCAATGCTAAGACCAGCAGCCTGCCACTTTGCCCTGGAGATGCCCAGGCACAGGGCACTGTGGGGGCCCATCTGTCCCCCCGCCGCCCCAAGTGCACCACACTGGGTGAGGGTCCAAGCCCGGGCAGTGGGTGGCCAGTGCTGAATTTCTCAGGAGAGCATCTAAAAACCAGAACAAGCCATGGGAAGAGCAGCAGGAGCCACGGGCACAAGTGGCCCAGGTGCGAGCGGTGGTGGAGAGCAGCGAGGGTGGGCTGTGGGGTGGCCCCTGCAGCACCAAGCTTCAGCACTCTGCTGGGCTCCACTGGCGGTGGGGATGGGTAAAGTAGAGAAAGCACCCAGGATACTCATGTGGCATTCAAATATGCTTGCCTTTTAGAAAGCTCTCTGTGGTGTTACACTCTAATTAGCCCAATTAAGCAGAGCTTTGCCCCACAGGGCCGGCTGCTCGCTGGCTCCCATGCCGGGCAGGGGATCTGGCTCACCCAGGCAGTGCCTCCAAGTCCTCCTCCTGGCTGGGAGCCTCTGAGGCTGGGGAGCAGCCTGGGGGGCAGTAGCCCACCNTGTGATGGGGCTACCTCCACCTGCCTCTCCTATCCTTGAGCACATTCCATCCCCCATGCCGGTCTGTGTAGGGCACCCTCCACACCAGGGCATCAGTGTCCCTGCTTCACCCAGACCCCACGCCACCATCTCAGCCCTAAGTGGGCATCGCTCATGCTGCCCACCAGCAACCAGAACAGGCATCCCACGAGGACCAACACTTAAGCATCCTCTGTCTCATCACCATGCACACCCTCATGGGTGCCTGAACCCGCAGGATCCATGTTCCCAAAAATGTCCAGACCATCCCAAACCACAGCAACACTTTCCCTGGCCAAAATTCCCCAAAAAAGGAGTCACAGTGGGCCATAAGCAGGGTGCCAGAGGGGTGCCCATGGGCAGCTCTGAGCCAGGGAGCAGCTGGTTTGCATTAGGTGCTGTTGGGTCTCACCTCGCCACAGATGAACAAAATGGTAGCATCTCCTGTGTTATTAATTAATGCGTTTTCACAGAAAATGGAAACTTTTTCCAACCTTGTGGAGGAACTAATCTGATCCACAAACTGGCCCTATCAACACCAAGCAATGGCAGGGCCCCGCAGAGACAGCAGGTCCCAGGGGAAACAAAGGAACAAGGTGCTCTGTTGCTATTGTTTCTCCCAGCAAAGCAAAGCTGGACCTGCCTGGGGTGCAGATTGGTACCACTGGCCCATCTGTGCCACTGCAGGACCTCCCAGTTCCGCATCCCGCTGTCTCCTGGGGATGGAGAGCTTCAGCAGTGTTCCCTGGTGAGACCCTCCTCCCTGACATGAGATTAAAAGCTGGAAGCTCCCCTCTTCTCATCAGTAAAATACCAACTTAACCACAGACACCCACTTCTAAGCATCTTCTCTGAACTGGGGAACTGGGCTGGAGAAAGATACTCCATGTGACTATCAAAGACTCTGGTTACCTCCTTTAAGTCTTCATGTGGTCCTTCCCATCCAATTCCAAGCTGCTGATGAGCACAGAGCAGAGACCCCTTGGCTCACAGAGGTGCCCATGGCTGGCACAGCCTCTCCCTAGTTTCAGGACGTCTCACTCTCCTCATTCAGCCAAGCCTGATTTGCCCACTGCATTGCTGGTCAGCAGTCTTATAGTGGAAAACACAGCTTCTGCAAAAGTAATGTTTTCCCCGCAAGAGAGTTCTGGTTTTCTCCCACAGGCCAAGACTCAGGCTTGTTTAGCTGAATCTAAATGGTTTGAGGTCAGCTTGCCATGAAACCTCCCGTGACACATCACAGTTTGCTCTTGTGCACCCCAAGTCCCACCACAAGAGCTCAGGGCCCTATGAAGCTCGGTCCAGGGAGAAGAGGTGGGGCTGGCGATGCTCCACCAGCTCAGGAGGACCTGGGCAAGAGCGCGGGAACTGAAAATGAAGTTTGCTGAATTCAGCAGTTTTGCTCTCATTTGTTTCTTTTTTCTTTTTGGAACTTTCCATCCCACGGAAGACTTTAACAAGTTGACTTTTCCACCCTTGTGAGGACAAAAACAAATTCTGAAATATCACCATTTCAACAAAAGCAAAATTTTCAGCCACTTTCTCCCAAGACCTTACCCCAGCAGTACTGCCAGGAGGCCCCAGCCACCCACACAGGAGACACCCACAGATATATCTATGTCTGATTTTGCAGCCCCTTCTCCAAGAAGGGTTTTTGGGTGTTCAATAAAGAGCCAACTGCAGGGCCATTAATTGGTCCCCTCTCCCAGCCCGGCCACAGCATCGGAGTCAAACACTGGTGCCATCCCCACCAGCTTTTGCTGACCCATGGAGGGGGGGCCCCATGGGAAACACGGGGTGCAAAAGGTAGGGCGAGAAGGACAGTCATGCACATTTGGGACAATCAGGAGATTATGACCTCAGAAAAAATATGGAGGCAACAGGGCTCCATATTTAATGATGATGCTCAAAGGAAGGGCATTTTCTTACACAGCAGAACCACTAAAAAATCCTGCCTGGAAGGCAAGTTTGAGCTTGAGCCCCAGTAGAGGGCACAAGGCAGATGTCTTCAGCAAGGATGCTCTTGCACAGGGTCTGCCTTGCCTCATTTCCCTCCCTGTGCCCCATCTTCTCATTGGTTGAGTCCTACATTCAGGAGGGAGAGTGCCAAGAAAAAGCAAGAAAAAGGTTAATTTTAGTGCGGTCTCACAGGCATGCACTTAGAGATGCCGCAGAGGTTACATCCCACAAGGTTACATCGAAAGGCCCACCTGACTGGGGCTGTGTGTCCAGCACTGGCTGAAAGTGGAGGCTTAGAAGAACCCAAGAGATACCCTCCCAGGAGCAGTCAGCTACTTTGGGACATCCAAATCGCTTCAACAGCCACTGACACACCAAAGTTTCTCTGATCCCTTTCTGAAGGAAACATCGTCAGCTGCTGGTGTAAAACAAGCCTGTGTGTTGGTGGGCTCTGAACAAAAACTGCAGCTGAGGAACTGTCACAAGCCGGTCCCTGTCCCATGGGGGCTGCTTGCAGAGACGAGACGGGTTTGTCATATGGCAATTAGCTGCAAGGAATCCCCCAAAGCCTCAAAAGCTGCTGCTCACTGCTTCTGGCCCTTGCAATAAACTTACTGCTGCTCTCCATTTCAGATGGCCAGCTGTTCCTTATTTCTAGACCTGTTTCCTTTCTGCTAATTAATCAGCTCCAAATGTCTCTCCACGTGGTCTGCCTGAACATGAGGCCAGCCACATGATGTCAGGACACACTTGCCCCGAGCCCTTCGTGCTGCAGGTAAGGTGCTGGGAGTACCAGCAGCAGGGCTGGGATGACCCTGCGTGGTCACCCCCGTGGCCACCATGCTGCTCTACATAGCCAGACCCTGCATTGCTCCGGGTCCAGGGCACAGGCAGCGCTGCCTTTTTGGCAGGGGAGATGGAGAATATTGATTCTGCTCAGCCCATTGTGGCAAAGGAGACAAGTGTCGGCCCCACCATCACGTATGACTGCAATTCACCTTCAGCAGAAGCTGAAGTTTTGGAGTTAAAAATAATGGGCCCACGAGACAAAAGATGAGCAAAGCTTGAATGAAGCACTCTGCAGAGCAGGCCACACCAAGGTCAGCCGGACTTACCCACAGCTGACGTATCCTGGGAAGAGCTGCCTGCGCATGGAGCCAGTGGTGGGGAAACATGCCCAGGGACTCTCATCCAGGGCCCTCAATCCAGCAGCTGCCCCATCCCCGAGTGGAGGAGCTGGGACTGGAGGTGCCGCCAGCACAGCCGGGCTCTGCTGCTTCAGCTCCTGGTCAGACTCCCTTCCCCTTGGAAAAGTTGGAAGGAACCAAATTTTTCTTTTATTATCTTGGATCTGACTCACACAGAGAAGGTGCTCCAGGGCCGCCTGTGCCAGGACATTCACAAAGTTTCCCAGCAGAAGAATGAAGCAAAACAAGGGGAAGCTCTTTGATCTTTATGGGCCTGACGCTTTGAGCCAAGGTAGCGGCGAGAATGAAGCTGTGCTTCTCCTCCAGGTTTGTGATCATTCCTCCAGGCCATGGCCTCAGACAGCAGCACTGAAGCATCTTCCCTCCCCCAGAGAGGTCCTGCTGCAGCAGGGCTGACCACGGAGGGGTACGGGGCACCAGAGCTCTAACCTCAACTCTGCTGCTCACCTGGGGTAAGGAAACATGTCTCGATGCTTTATTTTCATGAGACAGAAGGGACATCTCCCAGTAAGCCCCTTCTAGGTCTCAGGGTGGGAAGCATATTGAAATGTGCAGTTCCCCCGTGTGTGCAGTACATCTGTTACACACAGCACAGGCTGCTCCACCACCGCAGAGCTCCGCAGATGGAGGGTGCCAAGTGAAAAACAGGCTTGTTTGCCACGTAGTCCCTTCTGAACCAGCAGGGTCACTCGAGAAATTCAAACTGAAATCTGCAATTTGAAGATTTCATAGTGCCAAGGAGGATTTTGGTGCTGCATTCATCCAACTCTGCTTCAAAACCTCATCTCCCGCAATGATCAGTGGTGGCCACCTCCAGAAAGGAAAAGGCTGTAATATCCAGCCTGATGGCCTGTTCCAGAGACGGTGATTCTCCTTGGTACAAAGCTGTAAAATGTAATGTGCCTTGGATTTCTGCAAGTGAAATGACTGTGCAGAGGCAGAACCGTCACCACGGTAGGAATTCAGGTCCTTCTTTAGGGTCTCAGATCTCCTGGTGCAGCTGTCTCAGGTCTGCAGCACTGCCATGCAAAGGGAAGGGTAAGTAGACTTGAGTGGGACTTGCAGCGACCCTGCCCCTGGGCATGCTGGAGACACAGGAGTCTTTCTGGAAGAGGAGAGACAACAGCAAGCCAGGGCCAAAATAACACCCAGAGCAACGCAGGCCTGAGCTGCTTGGGTTGGTCAACACCTGAGAGCCAGGTTGTGGCATTGTCGGGACAGTGGTGATTCCCATCCCACCTCATGACTGAAGCCATGAGGTTGTGGTACCCTGAGCAAAATGTACCTCTTTATTCATCTCCCAGAGGTTACACAGTGCAAGGACAGTTTTCCTCGTGCTGCTGAAGGAAGAGGGAAACTCATGGAGTGTTCAAATATCATCATGAAGACCCTGTCCATCACTTGTGCCACTGCGTGGGTTAGATCACCCAAAGTAAGCCAGAACTCCATTCGAGCAAGCCAGCAGCTCTTCATGAAGCAGACATGTCCAAAGAGCCTGAACCTTGGCAGATCATACCACACAGGTGCCGCAAGCCCCAGAGCCTCTCTAGAAACCGTCCCATGTGGAAAGGAGGGCTCTACCCAACAGTGAGGACTAGGCAGCTACAGCATCAGGGCAAATGCTCCCTGGAGCCATCCAACAGAGCCTCTGGCTCCTCCTCCTGCCCAAGGCATAGCCCTGCTGAGATCTGCCTCACCAGCAGCAGGCTGCACCCACCAACATCATCCCCTCCAGCCTGGAGCATGCCCTGGCCACGTGCCCCGTGCCACCCTGAACCATGGCCCCGCTGCCAGCTTCATTCCAGCTCTGGCTGCATGTAGGGTTTCAGGACCTCCTCCCACAGACGGATTTGTTTGTGCCAGCCAAGTTGCTCAACAGGATATTAGCTGCCTGGGCGGCAGACACCCAGCACACAAACCTCCACCGAAGGATTGACACCCTGCGGGCACGGGGCTGGCAGCACATAGCTGCCAATCCCACTGCTCCGGAGCCGTGCAAACCCTCCACCAGCCCTCCGAGCCTCCTTGGCGCTTGAAGAGCCCTCATCTTCCCCAGGACATGAAAGGACCAAACCAAACACGTTCCCACGTTGCTGCCCAAAGGAACCAGTGTGGCTGAGGCCCCTGGACTCGTTGCACTAGTGGCAGCTGCAGAGCAGCCTGTGAGGGGGATGCAGGGGCCAGGCAGAGTGCAGCCAGCACCACAGCTCCAAAATCCCAGCTCTTCCCAGCACATTGGAGGGAATGTGGGAGCCCCAGCCGGAGGTGAGGGGCAGCTGATGAACGAGGTGATAACACCTCGGCAGATGGCTCCAAAGGCTGCACCGCGCTTGGGGGGCTTAGACAAAACACAGAGGTGAAGCCCAGATGTTTAACTTCAGCATCTGGATGTGATTCCTAAACAGAGACGCTCACATCTGACCATTCTGCCTGGAAATAAATGGTTTGTTTGACCTTCCTCGTAGCCCACCCCAATATTTTCTGGGTCTCTCCTAAACACACAGCAGCTGCTCCCCCCTTGCCCAGACTGGCCGTGTGTCAGGAGAGCGCCGTGGGTATCGCTGTGGGCATCACCATGGGCATTGCAGCAGCCATGGGTGCCTGGGACACAGCATCAGGGGACATGGGGCAGGGCACAGCTCAGGGCAAGTCCAGAGGAAAGTCCAGCGGGGTGGAAAACATCCTACATGGCACCCACCCAGTCTTGAGCTCCCACTCAGCAGGTTTCAGAGACAGCAGCCCTGGGTGCCCACCCTGCCCAAGAGCCCAGCTCATGGCCTCCAGCTGCCAGATGTCTGCTCCTGCCCTAAATCCTGTGGTACCGGAGGGTGATGGCATTACAGAGAAAGACTGATCTGCAGCCGTGTCCTACCTTCAGCCCACACAATCCCCCTGAGACCCACGGGAAGCAGCCCGGGTATCTGAGCACCCGCTCAGCTCAGCCAGGCACCCTGGGACCCAGCACAACCTGGGTCTCACTTCACCACAGCAGCATCACGTCGCCAGCAGCAGGAATTAGAAGCAGGTGGCTTCTAAGCCAAGAGGGACAAACCTTCTAAACAACCTCGGAGCACTGGAAGAGCCTGCTCGGGGAGACAGGTCCCCAGGCCATGTTGGAACCAGGCAGGCCCTTTCAGAGAAGATATCTGATCCTGGATCCAAGACACTACCGCAGGAGAATCCACCACACTCCTAATAAGTGGAAATTGTAGGCGTTGGGTGGTGTTGAAGCTGACAATGAAGATAGTGATTAGTGATGACGGGCAGTACCAATTAAGGCTAATCTGCCTAATGGCCAAGTCTGAGGGTAGTGCGTGTGACTGATGGTGACAAGTGATGGCAGCTGGATGAGGCCACAATGACCACAGAGATGTAAGACAATGCTGGTGGCAGACAGAGCAAACAAGTGGTGACACAGTAATCTGTTACTGGGTTTATTTGTAATCCTGCAGACACATCTGGCTCCGAGCGCGCCACGGTCCTGCGCCTCTCCTGACGGACCAGGCAGGCAGCACCGGAGGCGAGACCTCTCTCTGCAGCTTCCTGCGGGCAGAGCAGGATGCACAGGAGCGGTGGCACGGTCTGGTGTGGCACATCCACAGCAGCATTTAAAAGATGGGTAGACACAGTGCTTAGAGATATGGTTTAGTGATGGTTTTTGTCGGTGTTAGGTTGACGGTTAGACTGGATGGTCTGAAAGGTCCCTTCCAACGTATGCAACTCTGTGATTCTGTGATATCTCAGTCTGCTCCAGCCTGGCTTTGCCAGCACCCTCCCAACTCGGCTAGAGGAGGGCAGAGCTGGCAGGGCTCTGTGGGAGGTGTCAGACCCCCCTGACACAGCAGGATAAGGAGACCAAGGACACTCTGAGGCCTGGAAATTGGCTGGCCACCTGCCCTGGCACAGCCCCTGTGCCTGACAGTCCCTTGTGGTGGGTACAGCTCCATGCCAGCAGTAGTCAGCTCCACGAGCCACCAGCTGGCACAGCTGGCCAAGAGCAATGAGCCAGTGCATCCAGGGTGCCAGGGTGGCCAGCCCAGAGGGCATCGGGTGCACTAGGTGCTCCATGGCCACTTGTAGCCCAGTCTAGCCCTGGGCACAATGATGGTATCCCTGTCCCCTTCCACTCTGCCTTTAAGTGTCAGGCACTGGCAGGGAGGAGGGACAAAGATGCCCCAGGCAGCAGCAACACCCCCAGCACCTGGGACAGGCAGTGCATGAAAGCCAGGCTGGTCCCTGGGGACCAGGGCGATACTTCACATGGCTGAAATGAAAAGGGCAGAACACGTCAGCTTCCCACGATAAGAGCAGTCACACAAAGCAGGCGCCGTTCACAGAGCAATATGTTAACTGTCATCGAGCCTGGCAGCGTGACAAGGGCCAGCACCTCATGCCCATCAGATTTATTCTCTGCCTGAGGTTAAAGCAGGGCTCTGGTCCAAATGAAGCTGGTGCATATCAGCCAAAAGCCACCCAAGTAAGACCACAGTTACAAGCGCTGGAAGGTACAAGCAAGCTCCAGGACTGCTGCTAAAGGCTGAAGCTCTCAACCCAAGGACTGCTCACTGAGCCTGCCAGTTTGGGGTTAGAAAAGCTGGTTTTGTGGCATGCCCCCAGGACGGATCCCCTCCCACAAGGAGCAGAACAGGAGCTCTCCTCGCACCATGCCATGCCTTCCAGCACCCAGCCTCTTTACTCGGGGTTGGTCCCAGATGTGGTGGTGAATCAGCTCTGCCACACTCCTCCTGCCTGCACTGCAGCAGACCGCAGTTGGGGCTGCATCCACCAGACCCTGCCCTCGGCACTTGCTTCTCCAAGGTGATCCAGGGGATGTGGCTAAGAGAGCTGCGGGTCTCTGGTGCACCCATGAGAAGGTAGCTCCAGCCCAGGCGGTAGGAGCTCCCAGGAGCATGCTGGCAGCTGGGGTCTAAGAAGGGAGGGCATCAGTGGTGGTACAAGCCCAGGGTTGACCTGGCAGCCCACATCACAGTCTTGGCAGGAAGCACCAGTGAAGGACATGGGCACTGGCAGCATCTGCAGCCCCCAGAACACCCTGTCCAGAAGAGCCACAGGTGCCCTAGTCCCACATGCCCACAGGTTTGGGATGCTCTCCTCTGGCAATGCTGGGGTGCAGTACAGCAGCACAGCGCTGCTCCCAGTCGGAGCAGGCGTTTTCAGAGGGAGGGATGTGCCCTGACACTAGGGCACAGTGGGGCTCTCACCCCACACACACTGATCTTATCACCAGCCTCAAGACTCAGAGGCATTTTTGTCTCAATTTTGAATTTGCTCTGGTTTTAATTTGGGGGGATGATGTCGTACCTAGCACCGCAGCCCTTGATTAGCAGGCACACCGGCACACACGCACACACAACATTGCCAGACTCAATCACACATGTTTGCTCCAGACCTCTTGGAAATCTTTGGATTCAGACCAACTTTTCTTTTCTTACATGCGTTTGTTGTAGTCCGATATTTATAGTTTACTTAAAATAAATGGCTCCTTATGTTTCCCACTTCCTGCTCCTGAGGGGAGAGTCTCGTGGGGTTGCTGTCTGTCTTCTTCTCTCTTTCCTCAACATTCTGCTATTTTTTTCCTCTTCCATAAACATTTTTCAAGCAGATCCTACATTTGCCAGACACTGCTGAGCCTCGTCCCAGGTTCCTTCAGTGGTTCTGGTAAGTGAGACACCGGTTCAGACTGAAGCAGACAACACAGTGCACCAGTGGGGCAGCTGTGCCACATGGGGCTCACTGAGCAAAATGTGGGAGAAAGAAGAGGGTGAAGAGGAGGAGAAGAAGGAGGCAGGGTGGTCTTCTGGACATGGGAACCAAGCACAGATCCAGGACAAGATGTGGACCCACTTGCAGCACCGGGACACAAGGACACAGCACCCAGATGGCAGCAGTAGGGGAGGGAAGGGGTGGCAAGACCCACCATACCCAATGTCATTTGCCCCACTTGGGCTGTGAGCATGGGGTTCCCCCCTGCAAAGCTCCACTCCAGGAGGGATCTTCTCCCCACACCAGGGTGCAGTGGCGGGTGGTGGAGCCTCATGAAGGTCTCTACTTCCACCCAGGCCAGCTCCAACCAGGCTGCTCCCAGGCTGCTGCAATCAAGGTCTGAGTATCTCCAAGGACAGAGATTCTCATTCCTCTCCAGGCCCCTATTCCAGTATTTGAGGACTCTCATGGTGGCCTCATAATTTGCCCTTACAGGGAATTTCCCTTGTTCCAGCTTCTGCTACTGCCTCTTGCCATCTCTCTGCACTATTGAGAAGCCCCAGCTCCATCTTTCCTGCATCCTCCCATTTGGTCTTTTATGACCAAATGATGACCAAATGCCCCATGCCCTACAGCAAAGGGAGCACAAGTCCTCCATGGAGGATGGAAACCTCACAGGGACCTCAGCTGCTCAGCAGGGCAGGCTTCCTGTTGCCTTTCAGCACCTCAGGGTTCAAGAGGAAGGGATGTTGCTAAAGCATCCCTGTAGACAGTGGGAGGATGGAGGAATTAAGTCAACGTTTGCGTGGCCTTTCCCACCCAGCAGCCTCTTGGCAGCTCTCTCCATCGCTGGGGCTGACGAGCCTCATTTGTTTTGGAAGAGCCATTTGGTTTCTAACCTTCTGCTCTGAAGGAAACATTTTCACTGCGAAAATTACCCTTCCTTCTTGTTTCAGGCCCTGGGGCTCAGTTTGGCCCCATCCCCCCAAGGAGGGGTAGCCCACCTGTACACACACACGCCTGAGCTCACACCCAGCCCATCACACACTCCCTGTTCCCCCCCTGGCCCATCAGCTGTACATCCAGACGTATGTGCAGGCTCAGACACCACACCTTGCACACACCTGTGCAAGCCCACACGCTGCCCTTCTGCATCAGCGTGCCAGCTCACACCCTGCCCTCCACATGCCCAAATGCAAGCTCACCCTGTCCCTTTACACACAAGTGTGCAAGCTCCCACACCGCACCTTTGGAGGGAGGTACCACAGCCTGGTCATCCTTCTCCCCTCCTCTAAAGCTCTGCTTTGGTGCATGAAGGAGCCCAGGGGAGCTGGAGAAGAGCTGGCAGCACCTCAGTCCCCCTCTCAGCCTGACAGGGTGCCCAAGTGTGACACCGGGCAGGACTGACTCTGCAGAGGCTTTATGGGCAGAGTGGTTTTCAGCACTGCCCCTACCACAGGCGTTGGGGAACAGCATGCCAGGGGAGATGCTGAAGCTCCTCTCCATCCCAGGCACAGACAGGACAGCACCCACCACCCTTGTCTGAGCAACAGCCCACCACCACCTCCCTGAGAAACACCCTGCAGGAGAAAGAGAATCATAGACTCATAAAATGGTTTGAGTTGGAAGGGACCTTTAAAGACCATCTTAGTCCAACCACCCTGTCATGAGCAGGGACACCTTCAACTAGACCAGGTTGTTTGAAGCCCCATCCAACGTGACCTAGAACGGNCTTGTAAGCCCCCTTTGAGTATCGAAAGGCTGCAATAATGTCTCCCCAGAGCGTTCTCTTCTCCAGGCTGAACAACCCCAAACTCTCTCAGCCTGTCCTCACAGGACATCCCTCTGACCATTTCTGATGCCAAAGACTTCATCAGGGAAAACTTCATGTAGGAAACCTGGATGTAACAGTAGGAGTTGAGGAGTAAAGGCTTTCTCCTCCAGACAGCCCTGCAGANCTTTGAGTATCGAAAGGCTGCAATAATGTCTCCCCAGAGCGTTCTCTTCTCCAGGCTGAACAACCCCAAACTCTCTCAGCCTGTCCTCACAGGACATCCCTCTGACCATTTCTGATGCCAAAGACTTCATCAGGGAAAACTTCATGTAGGAAACCTGGATGTAACAGTAGGAGTTGAGGAGTAAAGGCTTTCTCCTCCAGACAGCCCTGCAGAGGCACCGTCCCATCAGGAAGCGCTCCAGCTGATGGCACCACACAGGCCTGGGCTGTTTCCATGTGGTGCTTTGACCTCAGTTGCTTTTTCCCTTGCCTTTTGTCATGCTTTTCTATATCTAATTTCCTTCTCACATTTTCTTTTTCTTTTTTTTTTCTTTTCTTTTTAAATCATTGTTATTTTTTTATTGTCCTTTTTCTTTTTCTTGCTTTTTTCCTTTTCTTTTAACTTTTCCTTTCCTTTTCCTTTCCCCTCCCCTTTTTCCTTCCATTCTTTCCATCCTCTCTGCTCCAGCTGCACGCTATCCCTGCAAAAGCACTGGATTTTCACACACCCCCATGCATCATTTGCCAGCTCGGTTTGCGAGCACATGAGTGCAGCAGCAGCATAGGGCTGGGGTGGGGGGGGAGAGGGTTAGGACTGGAGGGGGGGTGGAATTACAGCCTGGGCCCACAGTGTCTCACAGCACTGGAAGCGGAGGGGTGGGGGGACCTGTGGCTGGGAAACGCCGGCGGATGCCCCTGCTGTAGTAAGCAAAAACCCTCCGCACAAAATGCTCCCGCAGATAGCATTACAATGGGCTGAATAAAATTGCCTCCTCGCAACGTTCTCCGCTGGGAATGGGGCCACCAGCCGCCACTGCCTTGGCAGAGCTGCCCCCCCCAGCACCCAGCGGGCAGCCCTGCCCGCCCTGCCTCTGCCCGTGACCACTGTCCACCCCGGCACGGCCCCGCATCGCTGCTGGAAATATTCAGATATCTGCGGGTAAAACATCCTCAGAGAAAAAAGGGATTAAACTGGGCGAGGGGTGGCCTCAGCTCCGGGGCTAGAAGATAAATTGGGCTCCTGGGTGCAAAGTGACACGAGGCAGAGGGTCCTCCTGCCCAGTGTATCCTAGAGCAGGCGGGAGGCCCTGGGGATGGACGGCTACTGGAGCGTGCGGGGGGTGCAATTTCTGACAGCAAATCCTGACCAAGAGAGGAGCACAGCAAGGGCTGAGCAATATTTTCTAGAGTGTTTCTGGGGAGGGTTCCTGGGGTTCAGGACAAGGGACGGCAGTGTGGACCCAGATAGCTGCACAGGGCAAATCCCAAGCCCCAAGGCAAACTGGCTCCAGCGGCTGTAGGGTTTACTCCCAGGAGCAAAAACAAACATTCAGGTGCCTGTCTACTGATCTTCATCAAGTCCCTGGTCCTTGCCTGGCTCCAACCCTGCTCCCCTTAGCACATTCCTCCTTGGCAGGGGGCCCCAGGGTGGGACAATGCCATCATCCCACAGCCAGAAACAGGACTCAGTGAGCCAAAACACCCTGAGTCCCCTGGGCTACTCACAGCAGGCTGAAGACAGGCATGAGCACGAACTCCTTGGCTACCCTCCATGCCCCTGTAGGACTCACAAGGCCTGGGGGCACCAAGGGGCTTTGCTTCTCCTGAGTAAACCAAGACCCAGCAGGGGCCAGGACCTGGGAGCCCCATGGGAGTGGAGAGCAGGGTCGTGGGAGCCAGCTCCCAGATGAACTCCCTGGAACCCTAAGCTGCCGTTCACAGGAGGGTCCCATGGAAGCACCAGACCTGGCCATGCTCTCCTCCAGCACGCCAACAGCTCTCCAGCTACCAGGAGAGGATTAGACATCAACTGGGGCAAAGCAACACCCCATGGAGCTGTGGGGTCATCAAAACCTCCAGCTGTCCTGAGCAGCCTCATGGGGATACCGCCGAGAGTGGCCACAGTCACCCTTACACCCTGGGAATTGTCCCTCTCTTGTGGATCACGGCACCCACAGTGTGGCCCCAGGGATGGGCACAACATTGCCCGCTCCCCTTGGACCCCCACCCTCCCCAACTTCAACTTCTTGCCCAGCTCTTCTCTCAGCACAAGGAATCCTCAGAAAGAGTCCAGGGCATCCAGTTTGGAGGGGGAGCTACAGCCAAGTGCCTGGGGCAGGCCACGAGGACGCCGGAGCATTTTGGAGCGCGGGGGCAGGCCAGCAGGACCTGGCAGGCGATGAGACGGGAGGACAATACAACGACCCATTTGTGTTCCCAGCTCCCGGCCCCCCTGGCCCTGCCCCATGCCATAGTAAGGCTGGTATTCAGGAATTAATTGATGTAATTAAAGTGTGGCATGACTTTGCCACGGCCTCCGAAGGCGGTGGCGACGGGCCAGGGTCTGCGGGCGGAGGAGGAGCCCCTCGCGTGCTATTCTCCCTATAGAAAAAGGGCAGATCTTAGGCAGATCCAAGGCATGAAATTGGTATAAAGAGATTGTCAGGGAAGCGTAACAGTGCTCGTCTTGCCGCCATCAGCAGCTGCAGGGTGATAATTCATCCCGGCAAGATGCTGCATCCCACCCCATCACAGTAGCACCTCTGGCAGGAGGTGCCATACCCAACACCAGGAGGTGTCCCAGGATGTGCCAACCCCACTGGGCTCTGTGGTAGCTCCGCTCTGGTTCTGCACCATGGATCCTCAGCACGGACAGGGCTTGGACACGGGGCTGGGGGCTGTGCTAGCAGGTCGGGGTCCCCTTCTCTCACCCCAGAGTGCACACTACAGGACAGGGATGTCTCCAGCCTTCCCCCTTCCCTGGCTCTCAAAGGCGGCACAATTCAAGCAGTGACAGTAACAATATTCCAACACCAAGAGCTCACAGGGCAAGCACACAGAGCCTGGCCCTGATTTCTGACCGCTTGCCCGGGTGGGAATAATATTCCTGCTGGGGTTCCTGTGTCAGAGGGCTGCTGAGCCCGGGGCTAACCGCAGCACGCCAGCTGGAGCCCTCCCAGCTCGCTGCCCGCCTGGCAAAGTTGTAAGCAAACCCCCTGATGCTTTCACCAGCCAGGGAGAATGGAGCGGTGCAGCCCGAGGGGAGCGGGATCCCACACGGGGCTCTGCGGCGAGCTGGTGACAGGGGACGCCTTGTTGTTAATGAGGTGCAGAAGAGGATGCAGACATCCGTCCCCTTGCCTCCCCAAGGGCACTGGCTCCATAGCCGCCCTGGCAGCTTTCTCTGGGTACTGGGAGCAGCACCAGGCTGACCCCAGCGCTCCCCACATCTCCCCATCCGAGCACTGAGCATGTCCTTGCCTGCTGGAAGAGATACCAGGTGCAGGTTGGGGTGCTGGGCCACTGGCAACAAGTCTGACCCTGCTAGAACTGGGGTCTGGTTGCTTCAGGATGGAGGAGTCCAATCCCACCCCTACAGCACAGTGACAGCATCAGGCCCAACTCCTGTCCCCTGCCAGAAACCCCGCGGCTCCTCTCACTGCTCCTCCATCCACCCACAGCCCAACCTCCTGGCCAGGAGGAAGAAAAAATCAAGAAGCTGGGAGATGAGTGGCTCTGGTGTAAGCATCTCCCCAGGGTCTCCATCCCAGCACCACTGCACCTTCTGCAGTCTCAGGCAATGGGCAGCCCTTTGGCTTCCCCTGGAAAAGGTAGAAATGAGCCATCTGCTGGCTTATTGCAGACGGTCATAGAGGCATGATGGTTGTTCCTGTGCCAGCCACTCCATCCTACGTGGGCCCTGGGATGGCAGAGCAGGATCAAAGAGCAGGCAGAGCGTCCACACAGCTGCAGCTGGTTGGGTTCACTGGGCTGGGGACAAGCCAGGAGGGGCTCTGGGGACTTCCCCAGCCCCTCTTCCAGAGCAGCAGGAACCACTGGGTTGCCACCACCACTCCACCAGTGTGGAGCAGGAGGGAGAGCAGACACGAGATCAAACTCCAGAGCAGCCGCTGGAAAGCCAAACAGAGCAATCCAGCTGCACCACAGAGCGCCGGGGCTCTCCCCATCCCTCCTTTCCAAACCCAGAGGCCACTTCTCCTGCAAGCCACCGCCAAAGCTGTGCACCGGCTCCTCTGCCTGCAGAAACCACAGCTCCCACGCCTTGCACGCTCCATCCTCTTGCGGTCGCTCGCCAGACACTGCGGCTTGGCCTGTGCCCCACGGACCCGGCGCGAGCGCGCCTGTGGCCCAGGGTAAACAAACAGCCGTTCCTGCGGGGCCGTTGCCTCTTGCCACCGCAGCCGCCTTCCCCTGGCCTGGCAGTGCCGGCAGCGCAGCCGAGAGGTTCAGCGAGGTCCAGCCCCGTGGTCGCTGCGGGCTGGGCTGCCACCAGGGCTGGCAGAGAGCAGGGCTGCAACAACAAACAAACAAGAAACTTGCACGGCTTGGCCAGGCCTGCACATTGGAAACAGAGATAAGCTGCTCAGAAAGCCAAATCCCAGCAAGGCGGCAGAGAAGGGAGGAGAGGGCAGAGGAGCTGCCATGCACTGGCCACGGAGAGGATGCCAGCTCCCACCTCTGGGTGTCAGGGAAGGGAAACACCCCGAGGTGTGAGCAAGAGCTGCTGGCTCTGCCATACGGTGCCCAGTTCTGGCCATAGGTTGGAGGGAGAGGGGACTGGAGAGTGCAGTCCTGTCCCCTTGCACCGCAGCCAGCCCTACCAGGGGCCATGTGGCCAAGCGCACACGGTGACAGTGGTGAAATAAAGGGCAGTAAATCATTAAGCTGCTGTGACCCCATGCTGGAAGCCCCCAAGCACCTCAACTTGCCCATTGCCACACAAGGGCTGGAGTCAGGGTTCTCACACTCGGCTCAACACCCTCCCCACGGCGCAAAGACCCTTGTGCTCTGCCCTGGCAGGAGCAGCTGCCTTGCTCTTTGGGCTCATTATATTTTTCTAAACAACAGATCTTGCTAATGCAGTTTGGAGCACAGCGTCCGCTGTGAACCTGGGACTGGGTTATTTCTGCAGCCCTGATTCTTTGGAAACTGCTGAAGCAGGCGAGAGAATAGTTCATGGTCCCCTCAAACGCACCCGACCTCCCTGGAGGAGCTGGCTGAGTTAGTGGTTTGAGCAGGAGAAGACTTGTGCTTTATTCCCAGCTCTGCCACCGACTCACTGGGTGGCTTTGAGTGAATCACTTCCCTCCGTGTGTGTTTTCAGCTGGGAAGCGCCGGCTGGGGCAGCTGCTGCTCCCCAGGCACAGGGCAGACATACCTGGCCAGCTGCAGGATGGGCAGCAAGGGCACAGCATGGTGGAGAAGGGCAGCTCTTGACCTCGTAAGCATCAGCTTCTGCCCTAAGGGCCAGCTCATCCCCTTAGGGAAAGCTCATCCCCAGAAGGTAAAGCAGGCTGACATCCCAAGCTCTACCCATCCTTCTGCAGGCAGAGTGGGGATAATATTGCCTCTGCCACCAAAGTGCTTTCCTTCCCCTCCACCACCCCCACATTCTCCAAGCCCTCCTTTGCCTCAGAGAGCCTCGCACATCAGTGCAGGGCAGATGGGGCTCCCACTCCTGCTCCCCGTCCCCGGTGCTTGGTTGGAAAGATCCAGGTCAGACCCAGCAGTGGCGGCCCCAGGATTCCAGATGCTTTGGGAAAAAGAGACTTGTTGCTAAAAACAAAACTTTAAATGTTCTGGACCACCGTGGTGACTCAGTGCTGTTGACACTGTGCAAGCTCTGCATCTCCTGGGCTTGCACTAGTACAGCTGCAAACACCAGCCAAAGAGCTGCACTCACAGCTCCATAGGGTGTTGCTCCTGTGCCCATTGTGGCACTGGGCTGGGCAAGTGCAGACATCAGGCGTTTGGGGTAGGGATCACCAAGTTCCTGGAAGGACTTCCAAGAGGAGTGGTCTCTGGGCTATTACAAGGGGATGAAGGGAAGGTAGAAAAATGCAGAAACTGGTAGGGGATGTGGGCAAGTGTCCCAGGCCAGATGCCGGGGGGGAGGTCAGGAGGTGCAGTAGGCAACGTTGTGATTGTTTGGAAGAGAACAAGGGTCAGTCCATGAACGTGAATCCCCCTGATGACACTGGCTTACAGTTTCCTTCTACATGGCATTACCCTGGGATATGATGTTCTCCGCATTTTACCATAAATCGTGGGAGCAAGAGACAAGTCAGCTACAGATGTCAGCAATGGTGTGAACTTGGAGAGCACCCTGCCCAGCACCTCCACCACCAATAGCCTTCCCACGAGATCACTGGTCTGCTCTGCAGGACACACAGGTCCCCCAGGCATGCAGCCGGGCAGCAGCCCCTCCACGGCACAGGATGAACAGACACAGACACAGAGAAAGGGAAAAACACATGCATCAGAACACAGGTATCTTCCACAGATAACGCGGTTACTGAGGTCACAGAGGAGAAACAGAGAGGACAGGGAGGAACCTGCCAAAGGGAACATGCTGGGAAGAGAGCACCTCTCCTCTGCCACTGACCATGGTGTGGCCCTGGGAACTTCAGCCCCCGTCGCCAGGAGGGCACTCCCCAGGGATCCCCCAGGGATGATCCTGCAGTCCACGGCAGCCAAGCTCCTTTCTGTCTGCAGGCAGCTCCTGGCACAGCCAGGTTCCAGGGAGCCTGGTGAAGGCACCTCCTGGGGCTCCAGGGGCCTCCCTTGCCACCTCCAGCAGATCAACTCCTGAAGCCTGAACAGTTTGTTCCCCTTCACTTCCCAGCTGGCTCAAGAGAGGCAGGGGAGGGGGTTCTGTGTGTGTTCTGGGCTGGCAGCGCTGCCCGTCTGCCTGCAGCCGCTCCGGGCAGGGGAAGAGCACCCTCTGCCGCTGCTCCAGCGGGTGCTGCTGCAAATCCAGCGCCCGGCTCCCAGCCTGGAAAATGAGAGAAACTCCAAGGCCCCGTCCTGTCACTGGTTTAATAGGCACAGCAAAAGGAAGTTTATAAACCCAGTTTGCTTCTCTAAATGGATTTCCATTTGGCATCTCTTTCAACAAGGGCAATGAAAACAGACTTTGATATCATATGCTATCAGTTTACTAATAAAAACAGACCACAGTTGCTAAATGCATCTGAGCGTCTTAGAAGTGCTCTTTGAATTAAAGAGACATTGCCAAATTATTTAAAGTGCGTGTTCTTAGTTTAGAAACTAGACTGCATCAATTAGACACGAGTGTACCAGCAGAGACGAAGGACACGGACTGAGCACACCCCGTATCTTCCTTCACACGTTCTATACATGCATACAGCTGCTCGCATATATACGTGTCTGGCCTCTGCTTTGCTTCTTCAGCAGTAGCATCCCTGGGTGCGGAGGGGATGTGCTGGGCGTGCTCCCTGGCGCACACCTGCCTGGGAGAGCCGGGCTCCCACCAGAGCCGGGAAAGCAGCACCGCAGGAAGCCGGGGCAGCCCAGCGGGCTCCCGGCAGCCAGGATGGGCTGCAGCTGGCCCTGCGTAGAGCAACGCGCCTCGCCGGCAGCCAGCGCCTCGCCGCTGCTCTTCCATGGCTTTCCGGGCTGCTCCCACCTGCAGGAAAACCTGGCGGGTGAGATCATCTCAGGGATCAGCCGGCACAGCGCTTAGAGCTCCCAGGTCTGAATCCGCTGGGTGGCAGCCAGCAGCCCTCCTTGCGCCGTAGCATCTCCCCCAGCGCGGCTGCCCGTAGCGAGATCCAAGTGAAGTAGAGCAGCCCCCACACTGCTCTAGCCTTCACCAGTCCCCAGGGCCAGGGTTCAGCCTGCCCACAGGGTTGTTGGTCAGAGCACGGCAGCCCTGCTTTGGGGAAGAATAGAAGACCAGCAGCTGGGATGGTTACAAAGCCTGTCCCTGTGGATTTCTGTCTCTGAGTCACTGGCTGGTACTGGCTAACAATACATGGAGTTATCAAAAAAGCAGTTGTCGAAAGGGATAAGTCTGATTGTTCTTGTCCCTGTCTGCCTAAACCTGTCTGCATACCTTCACGCCATGCTGACACAGTCCCCAAGGCTTGGAAAGGCTCTCACTTCCCAAAAGTCAGCAGTTCAGAGAGCAGTTTCAAGGAGTCCCAGCCTCCACTTCAGCACACAGGAGGATGCAGGGGGACCAGCCCTCACTCCAGCTGGGAATGTCCCCTGGGAAGACACGACCTCTGTGCCAGCTCCCCACTGGAGGTGCCCAACTCTCTCCATCCTGTGGCTCCCAATCTCAGCTTCTCACAGAAGGGCCTAAAATGAAGGGAGGTGAATCACCCCCTTCCTCACCCCTAGAGCAAAGCTGCTCAGGAATTTTTTGTCATTGTCATTTTCCTAAAGGAAAATCCACTTGTGCCCAGCCACACTTCTCAGCTCTGTGACCTTTAAGACTGACTGTCTGCTGGGAAAGCAGGAAACAAACAGATTTGTTTGGTTCAGTTTGATCCGACTCGAAATATTTTTGGTTGTGGTCCTGATCCAAAGCGTTTCATCTCAGATCAGTTCCACATTAATCCGTAATTCCCTGGCAGGCTGTGCTGCCAGCAGCACTGTGGCTGGGATGCTGCTCCTCCTGGGGCCCCTCTCCTGCACCAGAGTGGATCTCGGTGCCTGCTCCGACCAGCCCTGGCCAGGTGTGCCCTTTTTCAGAGGTTGTGGGTCCCCAGTGTGAGCACAGGTCTGTGACAGCCTGCCTCACCACTGTCCCCAAGCAGTTCGGTGCCCGCATCCGTGCACTGGCTGAGAACTTGGCCTATAAAGCATCCGACAGGCCTTCGCTGCTCAGCAGGAGGCTCCTCTGAAGCAGCTCCTTGCTGTCTTCTCTGCAACTTCTAGTCAACTTCTCTCTGCTCTGGGATCCTCCTATGTCTTCCCAGCGTTTGCCCCATCACCAGTGATCCTTGTCTTCTTGACACTGTACCCCTGCCCTGCACATAATGCCATGTATGAGCACAGTAGGAGCCCAAGCCCTGCAAGAACAGACAAAAAAAGTCTTTGCTGATGGGCTGCTGAGCTGGTCTTGTGGGTGTAAGTCAGTTAATGTCTCAGGACACAGAGACGTCGGGGTGGAAGCCAGCGCTGCCAGTAGCAAAGCGAGGGCATCGTGTCAGGGACAGCAGTGAACAGGGGATGCAGGCAACCAGTGGCTGTATGTGCGTGTCCCATGGCATCGCCCCTGGGCAAGCCCAGCTCCAGGCAGGGGCAATCCCGGTGCAGGAGGTGTTGATGGAGCTGCAGGCCTGTGTAGGGCTCTGCTCACAGGAGGTTGTGTCTGAGACAGAGCAGGATCACTGCAACCAGGGGAGCAGACGTGCAGGCAGAAAGCTCAGCCAGGAAGGCAGGGCCAGGTCCTGATGCAGCATGAATTTGGGGTGGCACAACTGTGGCCTGGTTATCCCAAGCAGAAAGGGTTTGCAGGGCAGAAGGATCCCACCCTTCCCTTCAGCAGGATGCCCCTGCAGGTGTGCCCGTGCAGAGAGGGTGTCTCTGTTGGTCTCACACGCAGCCCACTGTGCTCTGCCCTGAAATCACAAGGGAGGCCTCAGGCATCACTCACCTCACCTTGTCACTCGCTGCAGAAGTTAATGCAGACACCAAAACATCCCAACCAGCTTCGATGATTTTATCTGGAGGGTAAGAAGGAGCATCTCAGTGACATTCTGTCCCATCAGTTACAGTCTCCTTCCTCTGCCTCTTACTGAGCAACTGCAAGTGCTGTAGGAAGTCAGCTAGTGCATGTCATAGAGTCATAGAATAGTTTGGGTTGGAAGGGGCCTTTGAAGGTCATCTAGTCCAAAGCCCTGCAATGAGCAGGGAATGTCCTCAGATGGGAGAGAGCAAAAGGCACACTGAGGCTGGGGACAAGTCGATGTGATGGCTTTGGGTGGAGCCACTGAAGAGCAAGGATCCTGATGCGTACCGTGGACCTCTGTGGTCCAGCACAGCCTGCAGTCCACTGACAGGGCAGTGCCTTCAGAGGGAGAACGTGCTTCCTCCAGCGAGTTTCCTCACCATCTCTGTTTCCCTCTTTCCTGCAAAATGGGTCTATAAACAAAGAGTTCTCAGCTGTGGGAAGCTCATGTACACACAGCCTCCAAAAAAGATTTTCAGGTTGGTACTGCAGAAAAATCTTAGTGTCTGGGTGTTTCAGCCTGCCTGGTTGAGATAACAGGCACAGACTATCTTCTCAAGCAGACCAAGGCTCCCAGGAGCAGCATTACAAAGGCAAACATTTGGATGGTCAAGATTGTGCTCCACAGCCCCTAGGCACATCTTTACTGTCTTGTTTGTTTCCAAAGCACTCCTCATCTCCAAGCCATCTCCTGCACAGAGGGATAAGACAAACCACTACACACTCCAACTATCACTTGAGTGCCCAGTAACCTGAGCTCAGTTTCTGTTAAAAGACTCACTTCACTTCTCCTCTTTCACTCTCAAGACTGCCAGCCACACCAGGGGAACACCCCTCCACAGATACAGATCCCACGTGCCATCCCATCCCCATACTGGCACGCCCTCCCCTCCCTATGGAGGGGCAATTCTTACTTCACAGAATCACAGGTTGGGGCTGAAGGGACCTCTGGAGGTCACCTTGTCCAACGCGCTCGGAGTGGGCACTTGGAAGGAGGGACATGCACACAGAAAAGCTTGTGGCTCTAGGGCTATTCTGACATGGCCACAGGAAACCACCATAAGATTATGCTGACACGTTCACAAGCAACTGCATTACTGCTGCTTTGCACATCACTGCCAGCCGTGACTGTGTGGCTGCTGCAAGCTGCGGTCATGAGCTGACTCCAGAAACAGCCACACAGAGCTGCCGTGCAGGGACTTGTACCAGGAACTGCACAAGGAACCTGCCAGCTCACAGCCAGCATCAGTGTAGCAGGAACCACCTCCATCCCTGACAGCATATCTGCTCTCTTGGCATCACAGCACAGGAGGGATGTGAACGACAAGGCAGAAGGGCATGGATGGTACAATGGATGGGTACAGAAGGTGGGAGAGAAACTGGGAAAGGGGGACAGGTAGTGTGACCAGCCAGAACAGAAAAAAGGAGCCCAGAAAATAATTCTAAAAATATTCTTTCTGAAGAATAGATCTTATTTTTAAAAATCTAAAAATAAGGTCTTTCAGTTCTTCATCTTTGCCACCTCCAAGGGTTTCAGTGCTGAGAACTGAGATGTATGACATAGGCCAGAGAGACAGTAACTGTGCCTAAACCGCAGGACCCAGGAACACCTTTCAGCACCAGCGGCAATCGAGTTACATCACAGCTCGACAGCAGAAGGATAACACACTCGTCCCTCCCATTCTTGATGCCAAAGTAAGTCAAGGCAGCAGGGGCGGAGCAGCCAGCACACTGTCCTGGTGTCACACACAGCCCAAAACAGCGATACTCGCTGCCTTTAGCAAGACCTCAAGGTGTTGGGAAGACATTTGCAGAGTGCCAGGAAGGTGGAGATGATGTGCTGGGGAGTGATGCCAACTCACCTCCTTCAGGCTCAGTGGAGCCTGCCCAGTTCAAAGTTTCTTTATTCTGGCTCCCTTTTAAAATTTTTGCAGTTCTTTGTCTAGAAACACCTTCACTGCTTTCAGCAGTTGTTGTTCTTCCTATTTCAACTGTAACTTGCTTTGTTTTGTTCTGTTTATCTTTCCAAGTACACTCTGACTGGTTTTCCTTATCTCCTCTGTTCTTCTTAAGGAGCCTTGAATCACACCAGAGCAGCTACTCTGCTAACCGTTTTCGTGGTTCGTAATACATTGTTTGTGCCAACCATCACTCACACCAGCTGTGGACTGTTTGACCTGCCCTCTGCCTTGCTGGGCTTTGCGAGAAGGAAAGCTGGACATACAGCCTGGAAGGGAACTGTCACGTGCTCTAATCCTGCATTTTAGGCAAAAAGAAGGGTGGAGAACAGAAACATAGCTCTGTGCTGCAGGGTGAGGCTGCCCTCCGACTTCTACTTTACTGCCACAGACAAAAATCCCAGGTAACCAGGAAAGCCAAGCAGACCAGAATCTGCTTGGGTCACTTCTCTTAGCACCTTCATCCTCTTCCTGGCTGGAGTTCAGTGGGAAGGACCTGTCTCAAGCAAGCCCACCCCAGCAGGGCCAGCATACCTCAGTTCTGTTGGGACTTGCTTTGAAAGACTCCAGCACCTGGGAAAATGACTGGTCCCACTTCTGTGTCCCCAGTATGTTGGGGGGGGGCTTTCTCTCTGTTGGCAGAAGCCCAAAACCAAAATCTTTAACCCGGTTTTCTCCCCTGGCTACCTGTGAATGCCTTAGCAAAGCTCCCTGTAACCCTGGCACAGCAGGACCTGCAGTTTCAGGCCAGCTGCCACAGATCAGCATCTGTCAGCTGGTTCCAATGGCACAGAACTAGTCTATACCAACAAAAGATCCTGTCCAGGAACTGGGAAGCATTGTTCTCATTACCTCCGCAATGTTTTTGGTCGCAAGCTATCCCAGAGGGAATGGTGGAGCTGGCTGTTTCAGCCTGGTTTCCAATAGAAACAAAACTTAAGCAATCACGCCATTTGTGTTTGTTCGTCCATCCCCAACAGCTCGGAAAGCCATTGGCAAGTTTCGCCCAAATCTGAGAGAGGGATCAAGAAGCTAATTGTCCAACTTGATTTGTGACATGATGTCCCTCTCTGCTATCAATTGCATTGCAGAACCCACACAGAAAGCTGCTGTGAGAGCTCAACTTCTACCAGACACCGGAAAACAGTAAAGAGCACTTCCACAAATGCTCTCCTCGAGCAGAAGCTTTAGGAAGGACTCACCCTCTCAAGGCCACCAGAGATCCACTAGAGAAGACAGAGCTCTGGGAAAGGAGGTTTCCTTGAGCTGGCTGCTCAGACTTGCTGCCTCTGGTTTTGCACTGAGGCTGCCACCACCATAAAACATAGAGGTTAACATTGAGAAACAAAATCACCTAGAATGCCAGTACCTGAGGGAAAGAAGCACCCAAAAATGCCAGGCTCCATCAATCACTGTCAGGCCTCAGAACAGCAGGAAGGGGCATGGTTTTCTCACCCTTCTGGCAGGTTTTAAAGATAACGGTGTCTTTTCTCCAGGCTTCACCAAACACTCAGAACAAAATCCAGGGGAAACAATTGATGTCAGTGACTGATATGCCCACTACAGCGTTGGAGCTGTTCATAGGAAGAAGCACAAAAATAATACAAGTTCACTGTTTATCTAACACTGGCCAAGGGCAGAATCAACAAATAGCCTTGGGATCATTCAGGAGACACCAGGCTGACAGCCCCAACCTGCCCTAAACTGACACGGGATGCGTTGACTTTGGCTGCGCTGACTGCTGCATACTGTCATGTCAATAAACATCCCCATACAGATATCTGAAGGAGGTGAATGGTCGTGAGACGTGCAGAGGAACAGTGTTTGCTATAAAGAGTCAAGGCAGAGAGAAAAATCAGTCTTACAAAGAATAACAGTTCACTCTATGATGATATGCCCATGAATAAGGCAAAGTAGAAGCGCTGATGGGGGAGGGCTGTCACCAATACTGCTGGGAAGACACGGCATCGCTTATCCTGCTGTGCAGCTGAGGAGGTGGCGGTGCTGATGATGCGCTCCTACCATCCTTGCTGCTTCTTTCCTGTGTGCTTCCAGAAACACCTTCACCTTGCCACAGTGTGGGCCCCTTCTGGCTACTCCTCTCCCAGAATGCAGTCCCTGTGTGCCAGTTGGCACGGAGAGGGACACAGCTCTGTGCCGGGCTGTGGCTGGAAAGCTCACCTGGGACAGGGGTCCTCTGAGCCCTCACCGTCTCTCAGATCCAGCCCCTTTCCCACCTTACAGCCTGTTTATTAGCAAATTGCAATTAGGCTGATACAGTCACTTACATGTAGCTCCTGGCAATGCTGCTACGGTAGGAAACCCACAAGCACAAAACTATGGCTCACAGTGCAAATTTCATGCACTGAGATGTGACTGGTCTAATACAACCCCTCTAGCTGCTTACTTTGAGAAGTTTCCAACATCTTTGGAGAAGGAAAGCTGCCTGAAATGGAACCAAGGAGCAAAGGAGCAGCCTAGGCAGCAGAGAAAAGCCAGGCCATCAGCCCTGAAATGCACATCACAGCATAAAACAGTCAACAGCTTGTGAAGGTCCCTCAGAACAGCAGCTGTGTATCAACTGTTTGCCCCCCAATCTGGCATGGTCCAGAAGCTCACTGAGAGTGCACTCTAAGCCACCAATAAAGACAGTAAATACTATTGGTGCCAGTGTCAAAAAAGCACCGACCAACTCTTCCTTTTCCATGTCCTTTGTTTCTAGGTCCTCTGCCCCAGTAAACAGTGGGCCCACACTTTCCTTAGCCTTCGTTTTGCTGCTGGCATACCTAAAAGAGGCCCTTCTTGGTGTCCTTCACATCTACTGGCTCCAGCACTGCTGAGCTTTGGCTTTCCTCCCTCCATTCCTGAAAGTTCAAGCAGTGTCTTGACGTCCACTGCAGGTAGCCCATCCCTGCTTCCACCGCCTGGCCAGGAGTCCCCTCTTGGGCTCCCCTCAAAGCACTGTTCTTACAGCTGTCCCTTGGTCTCTGTCCAAAAGGATGCTACTTCAGTGGATGCAAGATGAAAAGGAAGGTAAAGTTGTAGCCCAGTCTATCCAGGGGGGATCAAGGGGGAAATTTCACCCTTCCCAAAACATCTGAGCTGCACATACAGTACAGAACCATTTTAAGAGCAACAATGCCCCCTGCCTGTCTCCATCCCAGCACTCTCTTCCCATGCCTTTGAATTTTACTGCTACGGATCAGTTGATTTAGATCTGTCCCCTCTCTCATACCACAGCTAGAACATGCAACTCCAAGTTTAGAGGAGACGGAACTTTCAGGACTGGACTTTGCTTCAACATGGTGTAGAGTAAGGGTGGCTTCACTGAAGTCTCTGCTGTTCAGCCTGAACCAGGGCTTGGTCGTGGACAAGTAAGGTCACTTGCAGAGGCCCACGTGCTCAGGAGCATCTTCTTGTTCTCTAACAGTAGCACCTTGTCCTAATTATCTTCTTTCTCCAAGTGGAGAGAACAAGCAAAGATGGAGGAGAGGCATGTCATGGTGCCAAAGAAGCCTGCTGGGCTGGAAGGGACGGGTGTTTGTGGAGTGAGATGATACGCTCTGAGCGATGACCTGAGTCCTCACGGGGAGCTGGATGTCTGAGTACCTTTGGCTGTGAAGAGGGCTAAGGAGAGCCTGTCGCCGGAGGAGATCGTTGTGATTCCACAGAGCAGGGCAGAAGAGCTGCCAAAACCACTCTCTGGAGAGACGAGGGGCTGGGGCAGGATCACAGACATCCCTGACGCAGAGGAAACCGGGCACTGGGAACCTGGAACAAGGGACTGAGAAGCACAGCAAGGGAAGAGTTTGGGGCGATGAGTCACAGACTGAGCGCAAACACAGGAACGGGCCATCACGCGGTAACCAGTTACTGCGTGTCAGCATTACACTCCATGTGCATTCGCTTAGTCCGTGCAAATAAGGTCATTTCAGCCAGCTTAGTGCGGTTCTGTCACGTTGGCTAACTCAAATTGACTTGCATGTGCCACGGATTAAGGGTGCCGCACACAAATGCCCCCCACCGTCAGCTGATGCACAGCAGCATATTCCTCTGTGATAACTTCTCCGGTCTGTCCGCACCTCCAGCTACACAAAAGCTTCATCAGTGGGACAGGGAAGCCTCAAGAAGAAGCACCTGGGGTACAGTAAGGTAGCTCAGGAGGTCACACAAACCAGGCCACCAGTAAGGCTATGTTCAAGCACAATGAGGACCCATCCTACGCCATTCCCACCTTCCATCTTGGGCGTGCCTTCTCCAGGACCACAGCCTCTCATGTTCTTCTCCAAGGCTGGAGCCTACTGGGTTTGGAGATGGCTGCTTGACAGAAATGCCTCGTTAGAAGGTTTCGCAACAAGCTCCCTGTGACTGTATTAAGCAGCCTGCATCATCTGGTTTGACTTTGCTGGATTTGTCTGTGTTCAATATATTTCTCGCAAGGGTCCCAGTTCAGCCCTCATTGACGTCAATGGGAGTCAGTCCATTCCCTTCAGTGAGAGCGAGAGCTGTCCCTTGGTGCTTGTATCTCAGCTGTTTAATATCAATGCCCAGCTCCGAACACCCTCCTACCTTTCCCATCCCTTCAACATGGTTGGCGTCTCAAGCCTGTCCCTTCTGGCTGACTAGTGCATCCTGTCCCAAACTCACTTGTTGTTCCCTCAGCCTGTATGGCTCTCATTCAGTGTTCACCAAATAGCTCCATTTTCTGAGCACCTTCAGCATCCTATTTCCTCAGCCGGACCCTCAGCTGCATTTCCATTTCTTAAACACAAAGCAAGTTTTGTTGGTTGGCCTCTCCACCTGGGTGATATCCTCCTCCTGCAGCACAGTCATCCACCCTGAACTGTCACGGAAGGCGTTCATTTCGATTAGTTTTATTTCGGCTTTAGTTACTCAGCAATTTGTTCCCATCCTAACTTAGATCTCTGTAGGGGTTATTATCAAAGAGGAAAGCTGGACAGTCACAAGAGTCCAAGAATCTGGTTTCAACACCACACTCTGTTAAGAATTCCCACAGAGATTTTGGATAAGCACTTTAAATTCCTTGCTCCCTCCTGTAAAACCAGGAATTGTGCTCCTCTCTCTCGAGTGTTTTTTGATGGTGAGATGTCCTCACAGTACTTCTGAGACCACTACTAAATCTCATGCAGAGAACTTTACATCCCCAAGCCCTTCTGAGTTAGCACCATCAATGCTTCTAAAACACTTCAAAAATGGACAAACAAAGATGCAAAATATTAGCTGATCATGCACTAGATAAACCTTTCATCACATCTATGGGCTGCCAGAGGAGAGGCAGGACAACACACACCATGCATGAATTGTTTTAAAGCCCTTTCCTAGAGCACTCACTCCAGCCACACTGGGGAGAGGATCCTACACTAGACAGCTCCATGGTGTGACCCAGTACAGCCTTGCACACTCCTCCTGGAGCCAAACTGTCTGTCCGATTTACCCTATCCTAAGGAAGATCTTGAGTTAATGGTACTAAAGTTCTTCAGAGAACACCCATCTCATGGAATAGGGAGAAAGACAAGGAAAGAGGGACCAAGGGGAACTCTTCTTCCACATCCCAGATGGGGTTGGCTGGAGCTGGCTCCAATTATGCTGGTGGAGCCCAGAACTGTGTGCACTTCTGAGGCTGCCACAATATCTCCCAGTGACAGAGACGCACTCTCAGGCAAAGTGGGAAGAAGAAGGGCTAAACACAGCACCCCCACCTCCTTGCAGCAGGCACAATTGGAGAGCAGGGAATCGTTTTTATCAATAACATACTCTGCTCAAAGGCGATAGGCTTCCTGTGAGCTTCGGCAGCGAGGAGGGAATGGCAAAGCACTCAAACAGCAGTCAGCCACGGTTCCAGGGGAACGCTTTCAAGATGTGGTCTGTCCCACTCATACGTAATCAGAGAAGTCAGCCTCAAGGGCAACCCTATATCCCACCGGATTCAGAAACAAGAAGGAGAAGAGAAAATGCTTCGAAGCTGATGGTGTCCAGGATACCCCCGCACATCATCTCCCTGAAGATCTGCCAAGGCCTGTTAACTCTGCCACAGGGAAAGCCGTGCTGATTAAGGCACTGGCACCCAGTTCCCATCTCACATGAAAATCACGGGGAATGAACTGCCAAAGGCAAAGCCAGGCAGCATCACACTCCCTCAGCTCTTCACCTGCACAGCACTGGTACCAGACATGGGCCAAGGGTGGGGACACGCAGTGACACTATCAACAAACTGAGGAGGAACCAGGGATGTGAGGAAAAGGAAGGAGGAGGGATGGAAATGGTGAACATCGGCTGCCAGAGATTTGCTCAGGTGGGAGCTGGGCAGAAATGGCAGCGAATCCACTATTTACGAGGAGTAAAGTGTTACAGAGCACAGCTGGGCCTGGACTACCTTCACCGACACCACAGCCTGCCAAGCTCCTAATAAAACCCAACGCAGGTTGACTTGGGTTCTCATGGTACTCCAGAGCAGCAGCTTCCCCCTCCCCACCTGGGGCCCATATGCCCCATGAAGCAAGCACTTCCCCAGCATCTCACCACATCCAGGGTCTCCGGGGCTTCCCCACCCAGCTCCACAGCCAAGCAGAGGAGCACGGGAGTGGGTCCATGCCCTCACCACCTAACCTGCCCTCCGCAGTCCCACCTCACCACACACGCCTCCCTACTCCGAGAGGGGATGGAGTACGCCCACGGACTGTTGTTGTTGGTTTTGGCTCAGCAGTAGCAGGCTGCTTCCAGCAAGAGTGGTATGAATAATTGCCCAATTAACTGGAGGAACTTCCAGATGTGTGTTTGCTTTCATACTCATCCAGCCCCCCTCAGTCCCACGTGCCTAACGCCGTGGAAAGCGGTGGGGGTGGGAGAGTCAAGGCTCTGCTAGCAGCGTGGGCAGGGCTAGCCCACTGCCTGGCTCAGCTCCCCTTTCCATCCCCACCTCCCTCCCACTCTTTAAATGGGGAAATGGTCTTTTTTTAACGACCCCAGGGAGAAGGAAATTTGCCCTGCCTGCCAGAGCTTGGTTATGCATGCCAAAAGCCAAGCAAGCAGAGAAGAAAGCTGATCCCATGTTACGATTTTTATCAGGTGCACATACAGTGAACCCTCTTAAGACAGGTATTTTTTGCCATTTCCCCCTGGCTTTTCCCACTGTGTAGTCTCACACTCAGCAGAGGTTTTATTATCAGCCAAACCGCTTTCACCCTGCGGGACACACCGAAGCATTTCAAGACTGTGGTTCTTCTCTGTTATCAGCAGGATCCAGCCCTAGCATTGCCACCCATCCACTTCACACCGCCTGAGAAAGGGGAGCTTTTTCTAGGATCTGGCTGGAGATTTGACCTGGATACAGGTTGTCTGGAACTCAGTTAACAGAACAAGGGCAAAAGGTGGCTCAGACCACACAGATAATGTGAGCATCCCACCATCCCTCGCTCACACAAAAAGTGCGAGGAGTGGCTTCCATCTCCTCTGATTTTAGCACCCAGTTTGGCACCTGAATATTTAAGCTCCAGGGAGAAGAAACAGAAGCAGCTCCAGAGTGACCTGCTCCATCCAATAGCGCTTAAGACAAATGAGCTGATTCATTCACAGAAGGCTTCGGTCTCTCCCCACTGCACAGCACAGATGGAGCTTAAAGGACAAAATTACACCAGATGGCAAACTTCTAGACAGCTACTGTTTGGGAAAACAAATGCCATCCAAAACACGTGCTCTGCCCAACCAGAGCATGAGTGAAGCAACTCCAGCTCAAGACATCCTCCCAGATCAAAACCTCAGCCTTGGGACCTTTCAGACAGGATGTCCAGAAATGACAGCAGCTAGGGGCGATGATTCCTTTGCAAGTGGCATTAGCTTGGTGGTGTGGGCATCACACGACTCCTTGTGTCATCCAAATCCCAAGGTTTTGTCTTGCAAACCTTAAGACAGCAACCAACAAGAGAGCACCTGGGACTTACGCACCAATGCAATCACAGCCAGAACACCTCCTTTAGCACCAGCACACAGATGCACGCACGACACATCGAAGCAGAAGGCTTGTAAGACCTGCTTTTCATGCAGCCAAGACTGAACCCAAAGAAAGAGGACAAACTACGGTGTGATCCTCCCCTACGGTGTACAGACAGCCTGGCTCACTGCAAGCCAAGCAATCGCCTTCTCTAAGCAAGGATTTTCAGGGAAAGTGTGCACTCCTGAAGCTGGAGAAATGATTTGGACAGATGGCTGTTCCTCCACCCTTTGAATCAGGACAACTGGACAGGGCAGTCAGCCAAACTTCAAATACCTTTAAAAGACGAATGATTATGTTTTCTTCTTTGAAAGAAGCTCAACAACCAAAATTAACTTTACAGTAATCAGAAAATAGCCCAGTGTCAAAAATGCTTTTCCATGCTGGATCTCCATACTACACATCACAAGACCAGGCTATAAAGTCCCATTCCTCACAAATCTCTCTTCAGTCACTGGAAAAGTCACTGCTGCCAGGAATGACTTTCCCTTGACCCCTAGACTGCTATTCAAACGCAGCCCACCTACAGCAATGACGATTCATTTGTCCCCTTCTCTCCACAGCACATTTCCAGGTCAATTACAGACATGAAGAACTAAATAGTTGGTTTGTTTGCCTCAGAGCATGAATCTGGTTGCTAGAGAGCAGCTGACCTGCTGTAATGCCTTCCTTTAGGAGTTATTCATGGCTCCTGTGCTTGATCTGCTGCACGTGGGGCAGCTACAGCAGGCTGCCATTTGTTCTTCCACAAAAGATCAGGGTGTTGGAGCCTGGTGAGGGAGGAGGAGGTGCCACACGTATGAGGAACATACGGAAGGCAGAGTCTAAGGTCCTGGCCTGAGGGGTGAGACTGCACAGGATCAGAAGCAGTAAAGATGGGGAATTCAATAAACACCCGAAGAGAGATAAAACCTTGCCTCCTAAGGACTTGCTGGCCTTCTGTCCTCAACACTGGTGTCTCAACCAAGTCTGACATCCATGCGGTGCTGAGCCTGCCTGCCCCACAAAGTGTCAAAAAGCAGAGGAAGCTTTTGGGCTGTGCAGTATTTTGCAAGGGTGGAACAACTGGCTTCCCCTCTGCAGCCATCACCCTCCCCACCACCCCACAGGACTCTAAGTGGGCCATAAATGTTTTCAGCATGGCACTTTACCAAGCATATGCCATAAATTACAGTCCCGTGCCGATAATAAGTCAGGTAATAGCGCCACTTTTTTGTCCTGCCAACTGCACAAAAGGTGGCAGAGGGGAGGGAGGAAGGCGGGGGGAGACGCCTATTAGCACCAGGCTGGATTTTACACGCGATGGAAAGTGTTTGTTCAGCTGGAAGTGAGAACGGTCCTTAACCCGAGAGCACACACTAATGAAAACAGAGTGTGCAGAGGGGGTGAGGGGCACCGGCACAGAGTAGCAATTCATGCTCGGGTGCAGGTGCGAGGGCCGCGAGGACCAGGCATGGGTCAGAGCACCCACCGAGCCTGCTTTTGCTCTGGCTCCATTTCACACCTTTTGGAAACACTAATTGTAGGTACTTCTTTGCCCTAGGGGAGAACACAGACAGGTCTGAGAGCACCCAGTGCCACGGGTTTTGGTGCAAAGTCCACCTGATGGACCTGCCCTGGCTGTTTGCCTGGGACAGAGAGGAACCCACTCCAGCCAGGGCACCACACTCTCTTCTCACTCTACACCCAGGTGGATTTAACCTATTCTCAGGTCTCCAGAAAGCAAAGCCATGGGATTGCAGCCTGGTTTTGCACTTGCTTGTCCAGCCACCTCTGCTATGAACTCTGCAGGCCCCTCGCTGCTCCCACTCCATCACTCCACATGGTGAACACACCCACACCCACTGGCCACCCAAACAGAGACACAATGCTACGAGGGACATCAGTGCCTAAAAAACAAGATCCTGCTTTGCCTGGTGAAAACCAGTAAGTTCCCTGAGAAGATGTGCATTTCCACTGGTGCACAGGAGTACAGGGGGAAAGAAGGGATCACAACAACCTCAAAGACAATGCAGGGAATCAAGCAACATTTAGTTATCCAGCCATGTCTGTAGCATCTGACTCGCCAAGTCCCAAGAGCTTATACAACACAACTGCACCAACAGAGAATAAACCAAATTCCTCCAAAATCCTCCTCTCAGGAAAAGCCACAGGGAATAAGCCATTCCCTAAGACCCTGCAGGTCACCAGTCAAGCACTCCATGGGTGGAAGCAAACTGCCACATTCCAGATCCCTCTGCCATTAACTCTCTTCCTCCAGTCACAAGTTCACAAGAGTGTCCCAAAGGTGCCCAATGGCTAGAGGAACCTCTGTGGACCTGACTGTTCTGGCTATCTAATGCAACAATAAAAGTTGCAGCAAACCAGCAGTCATCACACATTGGAATATCTGAAGCAATACCCTGAGAGCATACTACACGTGTCACCACACGGCTATGTCCTGGTTTCCTCACAGAGGAGGGGGATTAAAGTCATCCAGAAGGGAGGCTGCTAATTCCCTCCTAACAAATTCCCTGTTGATGCCAAAAGGATCGCCCAGTACCAAGAGCCAACCCTTCTGATGGCATCCTTGTATGACAAGATGACTGACTGCCCCTAGAAGGTGGGAGGTACCATAGCTGGGGAGAGGAATGGGTCAAAGAAACAGGAAAAGCTGGCTTCAACCCATCCAACCGAACAGAAAATGTAGCATCTGCAGAGCACTTATTGGAGCCACAGAGAAATATATAGCCACCTTCACGAGCATCCCTTTTAGTGTCATTAAAACATCCACCAGCACTCTCCCAGTTTTGTCACCTTTGGCTTTAGCTTCACCCTTATTCCAGGAGGAACATCAGCAGCTCATCCAGGGCGGCAGAACCACTGCCAGAGGAAGAGAAGGTGATCCACGCCACTGGGCAAACCTCCCATTAAGATGCTGGCACGCGATATGAAAGGGATTTGCTTAATTATCTCATGGTAATTCCCAGCTTTACCCACAGGAGGTCACACTTTGCCAGGCTTATCAGCTTTCCATGCAAGCAGCCCTGTGCAAACAGTACCGCCGTGGGACCAGCAAAGCTGCAGTTTTACTAGCCCTCCTCAAGTTTTGGCCTAAGTCTCTCCTGTGCATCCTTGCGTTCTCTGCCAAACCTCCAGCCACTCTCCTGCCTGCCCTACTCTCCTGGGCTGCTGGACACCCATATTTCAGCCTTCCTGTGTGATGTCCCGTTCCACCCACTCAGCCATTCCTCACTCCTTTCCTTTTCCCTTTCCTTTCCTTTCCTTTCCTTTCTCCTTTCTTTTTTACCCTTTCCTTTTCCCCCTTTCCTTTCTCCTTTCCCCTTTCCCCTTTCCTTCCTCCTTTTTTTTTTTTTTCCCCTTTCCTTTCCATTTTCATGCCCTTTCCCAGTCCAGTTTCCCAATCCCTCCATTGCCCCTGCCAAAAAAACTCAATTACATCCAGTGCCTAGGCCATAACCCTAGCGTGTTTTATAAGAAAATGACAAGATACACAACTGCAAGCACTGAAGAAATTTTTGTTCCAAAACAGTTCAGGAAAACGAATGCTTAGGTGGAATAGCATCCACACACAACGAAATGGTTCAGGATGAACTCACCTGTTCTTAGTCTTCAGAGAATATAGACAGAAGCCACTTCAAGACACAAGCCCATATGAAAACAGGCTTCACTGAACACTGCACTTGTGGAACTATTTATTTCATGCCATGTGAAAGTTCTTCAAAACTCAGGGAAGTTGTTGATTGGCAGCCCTATAAACTAATATCCTCCATTTATCCCTAGAAAGCCCTTGCAGGCTCATTGCCCTCAGTGCTCAGGGGGTCACCATGTCTCGCTCTTTATTTGAGCCGCTGCAGGGTTTAGGACTTAGAGCCTTTGCATTCCTTGGCTTCTGTAAATCTGCCAGCAATGAACACCTTTCTCCGGGAAAAAAGTAGATGCATTCAGACATGTTTTCAAACAGCCATCAACCAGCTAGTCAAGCATGGCTTTCACTCTCATAGTCACAGACAGTCCAACAATCTGAGTACATCAATAATGAGCATTATCCATATGGCCATGCAGTCTCCAAGGTTGTATGACAGCACACAGCATCCACTCTGTCCCCATCATCTGACATTTTTTCAACCTTTACTAGTCCATAGGCTGCTGTCTCCTTTTATCCTGCCATCACACAGGCCCCACTTCCAAAAGATCTCCCCGCATTGTTCTTATCTCTGTGCAGGTCTCCACCGGCCCTATGGCACCCGGGTTACTGGAACAGCAGAACCATAAGCCAATGCAGAGATCCTGGTGACAAAAGAGTCATAGTTATACCCCTAAAACATCTCTTGATAGTGTACCGCCAAGCATCAGTACAGAATTTTGGAGAGAGCATTCCATTACTTCTACTTCCTGAACACTGAGAAGCAGTCCGTGCCGTTCAAATCATGGTTCACATTTCAGCAGAGAAATTCCTGAAGTCCAGTCGATCTCCTTGTGCCTGAGCTTGCTCTTCTAAAGGCTGTCAATTCCCAGCTTTGTTTGCACCATGCGAACACTTCTCTGCTGCAGCTTCCCTGGAGAAACAGGAATACCAGCACTGCTTTACCTCAGAGGGGCACCATGAGCCCAAATATACAGACGATATAGGACCCATGTACTACACTGAAAGGGTGCTATAAATACTGAAGACAGATGGATGCTTTTCATCTTCCTACAAGAGCTTATCAAATACTGCCCACGCTTATCCCTGTTCCCACACCTCTCCATCTACTTTCATCCCCTTCTAAACTTGCTTTCCTTCCTAGCTTAACTTCATTTAGCAAAGGGAACATAATCCTGTCCGTGTCTGTAAGTGCCCTGGAAGACCCTACAGAATGAAGTAGTTCTGAAGTAGAACAGAAGTGAATCATAGAATGGTTAGAGTGTGCTTCCAACTTATACTTGGATAAACAAATGATTTCTCAGCACAGCTTCTGCAAATGGCTCTGTCACATGCTTCCACGACATGAGTTCATTGCTCTCCGCAGCAGTATCATGCCAGTCACAAGGGAAGCCCTGAAGGAAGCCTACATGAACAGGTCTGCTTCGTGCTTTCAACCAGTTATGATCTAAGCCATTCTGTGAAACAGCAGGACTGCCCTGCCTTCTGGAGCACCAGCCACCACCAGAGGCAGGATACCCAGCACTGCCTGTCTACACAGTGCCTGAGACCCTACTAACCATTTGTCCCTGGCATGATGGATGCTGTGTCTCTTGCTTCTGATCACTGCCCAGTAGCTTTAAGATAAACATTAAAAACCCTCTTAAGACCCTATTTAAAAGCCAACTGCAATGGCTACAACTCTTTTTTTTGTGCTTTATGTTTCATTATCATGTCTTGAGCTTTCCTTCTGGTCCCTTGTGGTTTCTTTTAGATTGTAAACCTTTCGGGCAAGGGATTTGTTATCTGTTTGGCAAGAGCCTGCATTACCAAGCTGTGTACATTTACAACGCCATATAAAAGATTAGTACTTTATTGGTCACTTAAGCATTCCTAGTTAATAACCTTTAATGTGGCAGTTATTTATCCAGTCGTAAACAGAACGCTGCTGCCAAGTCAAGTCAAATAAACACTATCGAAGTCCTTCATCTTTAAAATGAACCCGTTTTTGTCTGGACCATTTTGGGCTTTGCAAAAAACAGTCACGTTGTTACTGAGCACAAAACTATTCACATCTTAGACTGTTCTTAAAGCAACAATTGCATCTAATGCTTGCACTGAGATTTCTCCCCGAAGCCCCTGCAGGACTGGTAAATAGTGCCATCCAGCACAGAACCACAAGCCTCACCCCACACTGCCAGGCCCAACAGTCTTGCCTTCACAGGCACCCTCACAGCCCCCATCACCCCTCACTGCCACCTGACACCCCCCACAGCTTCACCACCCCTCACCACCA
>VZRU01003019.1:6752-23240 GCA_013398155.1 Pedionomus torquatus
AAGCTTTTCTGTGAAGAAATTTTTCCTGCTAGCGAATCTAAACGTCCCCTGGCACAACTTGAGGCCTTTTCCTCTTGTCCTATTGCTACCTGACCGCCCACCAACACCCACAGGTTCTTCTCCGCCGGGCATCTTTCCAGCCGCTCTGCCCCAAGCCTGGGTCGCTGCACGGGACTGGTGTGACACAAGTGCAGGAGCCGGCTCTTGGCCTTCTTGAACCTCATCCTGTTGCCCTCAGCCCACTGATCCAGCCTGTCCAGATCCCTCTGTAGAGCTTTCCTAGCCTCATGCTGATCAATGCTCCCACTCAATTCGTGTCATCTGCAAACTTGCTGAGGGTGCACTCGGTCCCCTCATCCGGATCATTGCTGAGTTCTTCCTGCGATATCTTGTCACCTATCACTTTCAAAACTTTCTTTCAGTGTCTCCCTTTATGTGGTTCTCTGTCCCTATTGTTTAATTCTTGCCTATGTCTATTGAGCCTTCTCTCTTTTTAAATTATTCTGTGTTTCTTGTATTGTGTTTATGTGTCATGGTTTTGGTGGTGGTGCTGCTGCAGAGGTGGCTTCTGTGAGAAGAGAGCAGCAGCTGTGCCCCGTGGTGGATGGAGCCAGTTCCAGCCATCTGCCAGAGGGACCTGCTGTTGGCCAAAGCTAAGCCACAGTTCTCCACATGGGGCCTCACCAGTGCTGAGTACACAGGAAGGATCATTAGATTTGCTACCCTCCCACACAAGGTGGCTTCACCAGACACTGTAACAAGCAGAGGTCTTCCTGTCCACTGTCCCATCAGGCTGGCCCATGAGGGAGATGCTTCGCAGCTGGCGTAAGACAAGAAGAGAGTGAGCTGTGCAAGATGGTTTTTATATCCATTTTGCAAAAGGAAATAATATCCTTTGGCCAGAACTGTTTATGAAAGACATGTCTGTCCGTACTAGAACTGGGTTTGAAAGATGCATGGAAAGAAGTTCTCAATCGAATTATGAAGGTCTTGCATCTCTATTTGTGGTGGGAAGGCTTTGTAGGAAATGGAGTATTTGCCTTCTTAGAAGGGGTTGCAACTCCCACCTAGGAATAAATGTGGTTTCACTGTTCAGAAGCCAGGAGATTTTAGGTAGCTCCATGTAAATGGTTGGAAGTGTAGAAGAATCAATGTCTCCTATCTTCTCCTCTTCTCCTCTAGCTTTCTCCATTTTCCGTGAAACTGCTTAACAATTTTGAGATCTTGTCTCTACCACCCAACATTACTGGCCTTTGCAGTCAGTTTTCTCAATGTGAAGGGGTTCTGTAATACCCTTTTCTATTAATTGTTGTGTAAGATAAAGACCATATAAGTACCACAAACGTTTCTTTTCTCAGCTTCCCTATATCAAATCAGTACCAAAAATCTTTCTATGGGTAAGAAGAAAGGAGAAGTCACCATCCTTATTACACAGCACAGACGAATTGAGGGTACCTTCAAAGCCAAGGAGAGCAAACAGCTCAGTCAACACTTCAAGGTATGACTATTTGTTAATATTTTTTTTTAAAAAGGGACATGAGTCTTGTTTGGTTTTGTTATTTCAGGTTTTCAGACCAAACAAAATGGATTTCTATCAATTCTATTTAAATTATCATCCTTTTAGTAGTGCTTTCTTCTTGCTATGTGTGTCAAAGATTTTTTAAAGTGTTCCAATGAAATTTAACCTTGCAATACCTTTTTTAAAACCAGCAGTGAAAACTAGCAGTTCATACTAAAACAGAGCCTTTTATAGAAACCTGCATATTTTTTTTTATACACAGACTGTACACACTATTATCAGGTAATCAACAGGAACCATACTTTATTTAACATACACTTTTACACCAGAATAAAATCAAGAAACTCTCTCCAAAAATGTGACCGTAGTGTTGGGCCTTTCTTTCTTCGAAAGGTCTATGTAGTCAATTTATTTAAACATGTTCAAATTCTGGATATAAATTATTTTTAAGAATTCAAGCAAGACTAACTATCAGTTAGTCTTATTTATTTTTATAAAAGGAAAACTCTAGAGACCTCGCTAGCTTTTGTTGCTTTCTGTAACTGAGATTTTTTTTTTCTATCTAATATTTATGAATACACTGCACAACAAAATAATTATTCTCATCTAATGTATTTATGGACTCATGTTTGAGGAAGGAATTATGAGCATTTTACTTAGTGTCTAAATCAGGAAGATTATTCTTTCTAGGTATAAAAAAGCAATCTTTTAGTTGGCATAAAGCATACATTCCCATAAAGCACACTATTCCCAAATTTCCCTTTACTGCTACCCTACAAGCAAAGTCACACACAAGCTCTTTGTTTTAAATTCCTCTCTCCCCTTCTCAGATAGCTACTACAACTGTTTTTGCACTTCCAGTTTAGCAAATCTTATAGACTACTTCTGTAGGGAGAGCTACAGAAATAACTTGCATACCAACTCTCTGTCTCTGCACAGCACATTAGAGACCCATGGCTTGCTTCCATGGTAAATTAACTTAAGTTAACTTTATACATGCATGCCTCCAATTTAGAAAAAAAAATTAGGTTTGTTCTGCATAACTCTTTAGTTTTGCCTACAGCAAGCAGATATTAAGTAATAGATTAATCAAACCTAACTTTCATTTGGAGTAACATTTGTCACCAGTTCGGGTGTGATTTAGGCAGAAAAAAAATCAGTCTGAGTGCTTTACCAGGCAGTGTTCGTTCTTGGCGAATGTATGCTTTTTCATAGCACTGCTATAGCCTTTTGAATGTTCTGCTTTTGATTTAGCTTCAAATTTACATTATTTGGGTAGCTCTAAGTATTTATACCATAGTGTAAGTCTAGATGCAAGCAGCCTTATTCCTCATTGACAATATTTTCTTTAGAACCCTGGCTTACCTGAGAACCTCCATGTTGTCGTATTTCCTTGCACAAATACAGCTTTCTTCCTCTGTGGGTCCTCATTAATTAAAAACACTTTGAATCCCACTGCAGCAAATCATTATGGCATAGCACATAAGTTATGAAGAAAAAACTACCGCTAGCACGGATGGCTTCCCAGCATTTATAACAGGGTAACACTCTGCATTTCGAGCCTCTCTCACCTCTTCTCTTTGTTGCTGTAGCCCCAGCAGTGGGGAACGGGCAGGGAAGGGAGGTGCCAATGGGTCATATCTACCCTCCCTGCAAAATATCACCTTTCATTTCCTTCTGCTGCTGCTTTGGAGGGTGAATTGGACGGATTCTGTACAGGCAGAGCCAAGATACTAAGAGTACTATGGCTGGAGGTTTTTAAAGAGCAGAAAACTGTTTTAGACAAAAATTAGAGTCTCTCTCTCTAAGCACAATTAAATCTGGCCTCAACAGGGAATAGAGACCAGATGTTATATGCCACCTCTTAATTTTTTAATTCTGCAAATTAAATAGGACAAGGGTACAGATAGCGCCTGCACTCCACTCTATAGTCTTCTGTCCTTTCAGATGGATTATTCAGATTTACCTGTTTTAGAACATTTCTTTGTAAAGTATTTGCGTTGCAATAAATCTGTTCCCTCTAGGGCTTTTTTGTTTGTTTGTTTTGGTTTTGGTTTGGTTGTTTGGGTTTTTTTTGTTTGTTTTGTTTTGGCTTGTTTGTTGTTTTTTTGTTTGTTTGTTTGTTTGTTTGTTTTTTGTTAAGCAAATAATTGATTATAAAAATGTATTTATCTGTGTGTTTCTCAATTTTCTGTTGGTTTGTGATGTTTGCTTTTTCGTGGTCTGAAACTTATCCACAAAACTGGTAATTTTCTGACTGTAGTGAGTTTTTCTGAAGTTGGGATACCATGGATCTTTTTATACAAGCTTGTTTTATCTTATTATTATGCTTTTCAAAAGCTCTGATTCCTCTAGAAAAAGATTATTTTGTCAAAGGGCCCTCCTGAGGTGATTGAGCATTTTCTTTATCAGTTATTTTCTACCAAATTTGCCTATGGTGCGTGTGCAAGTCTCTCTCTCTCTCTCTTGCCAACTCAGCTATAGTTAATCATGCAATTTAGTCTGATGATAATTTATTCCAGCTAATGATGCATGAGATTTAAAAAGCCCAAAGGAGGAGCTTGGGAGACTGGAAATTAGGAGGGGAAAAATTCCCAAACCAAATACTCGCACCTTTTTTCCTTGCAAACTCAGCATATCTTATGCTGAAATTACTGAGACACCATGGAGCCCTGCTTTTTTTACAGTCTCTTGGTAGTGGAATCACACTTTAAATCATTCTGCAAAAACATGACTTAGTTAACACTTCATTATGCAGGAAGATTTCCACTATGCTGTAGTTGGCAGAAAAATCTAGTTTCCTCATGCATTTTATCCATCACCCACTTCAAATTAAGAAAATGTGACTTTAAAAGTTTTTGTCTAAAAGGCATATGGCTGAATGTATATTTATCCAATCATCAGCTGTACTAGGTGGATATGTTATTAACTTATATTAAGATATTTCTGTGGAATTTTTTTTCCTTTCAAGGAATACATATTTCACTGTAAAGCAATATTTGAAGAGTAACATGTTTCATCTCAAGGATCTTGAATGGCTTGCAGTATAATTTTACAATGTGGCTAGTTAAATTAATTTAGTAAGTGGAGAATGCAGTTATTTGCTACATAAGGGTTTCCAAATTGTGATCTTCAGACTACCAGCTGCCTGAAGTGTCATAGCACCTGGTGCATATGTGGTCCTAGGGCCAAATCATCCCTTTTACAGCTTGTATTAAGATGATGGGAGCCTCCAAAATATTTGAGAGTAGCAAGTGGTATAGGAAATCTGGTAGGCAGAATTTTAGTGGAAAACTCTTTTTCAAAAAGTGGGAAATAGACTTATCAGTAAAATAATACTATATCCTGTCCCCCACAACATTTACAGTCTTGTAACGCTGGGATTCAAGGCTCTAAAAACATGTGGGTACTTATGGTTATTTTTACAGTTGAATCCCAAACCATTCCATTTTTGTTCCTTTCCTTAAGCAGAACTCCAGTTTGTAATATTTATAAATTCAAACAGTGAGATTATATACAGCTGAGTTATAATATCTTTTAATTTTCTATCCTTTTAAGAGACAAAGTTAAGTTGAAATGGATAAATACCCTTGCCATTCTACTGGAAGTGTACTCAAAAACTAAAGAGGGGCAAAAACCCATTCATGGCATTGTCATCAAAACCAGTCCATTTGCACTACTAGAAGATTAAAACCTTTATTTCTGCATGTAGCCCTTCTTTTCTGAGTCTATTTCAGCCAAAGATGATGTTGTGACTAAAGATACCTCGGTCCATTTCAATAGGCATGGACTTATGCAGAAAGACTTCTCAACCCTGGGCTCAGCTCTGTAATAATGTGGTATCCTGGCAAAGAAATTACAGAAATATTTTACAGGAAGTGCTATCGAGAAGTCACCTTGTTCACTTCCATGGTAGAAATATTTTTAGACCCATTTATATAACTTGTTGAATAAAGAGCACTGTGAATGTTGTAGAAAATCCCTGCAACTCTCATGTAATGTATTTTTCATTATGCTAACACACAGGGGTTTTTTTTCCTTTTATGTGACTAGGTATCAGAAAATATTTGTACAACTCTTTTGGTAACCACCAATGTTGAAAACACAACAATTTTTAACAATATCCTGAAGCACCTCTAATTTCAAAATATCCCATTATACTTTTATAAACCCATCTACACAAAGAAAGAAAAAACTAAGAGGTAGAAAACCAATTTTATTTCTTTAGAAAAACAATTTCAGCCTACATTAAATTATCCTGATAGTTGATTCCATTTTTAAAATCCTCATGACAATGCAGATTCTGCTTTGAAAAGGCATCCCCTCCAAGGAAGAAACCCACATAGTGGTACATAAATTACACATGATTTGAAAAAAAAAAGCCTAACAGAAATTAAATGGGAAAGATCAAGTTTAAATTAGGTTCAATTCATATATCATCTAAGTTAAAATTGCGAGTACAGCTGGTAAAATTTCTGGTAGTAAAAACTTCTGCTTCCTGCCCAGAGCAGGTCTAGTTTCAAAGTTAAATCAGGTTGCTTCAGATCTCAGGCATTCGGGTTCTTTAAATCTTCAAGGTTGGGGACTCTGTAGCCTCTCGGGGAAACGTGTAACAGCATGTTACACCCAACTCCATCCCTGTATATGCATGATACTTCTATTTCAGCTGCACAGCCCATCCCCACTTCCAGCCCCAAACACTTCCTTTTCACTTTTGAACTCTGTTGGGAGTTTCCTGTTCAGCCAGCCTGGCCGCCTGCTGCTGTACACCCATTTTCCGGCAGTTCAGGATGGACCGGTCCCCATGCTTTCAGCAGGCTGCCTGGAAGCCTGAGCAGCTCTCGGTGGCCCTTTGCCTCTCAGGGCACCCTCCGTGGGAGCCTGTGTGTTTGCTGCCCGAACAAGCTGAAGATCAGAGTTTTAGTTTGCCACTGCTTCTTCTCCTCTCTGGTACTGCTACCTCCCTTCACTTTTGAGAAAAAGAAATTTATCAGACCTGAGCCAGTAAAGTAGATCTCATCCGGTGCAAAACCACTCAATTTTTAAAATTGCCAGTACTGGATTAGAATTTTAGCTGCTGCATGGTATTACATCCAGTGGCCTTTAGACTGCAAAGGTGGCATAAGGTTACTTCTTGTTGTTTAAAGTGTCAGTTTTCTTCAAGGAGAGAAAAGGGTGATGAAATAGTTGCCACTTTTATGTCTGTGACTATGCTACATGTGATTATGAACCAGGAAAAAGTGGCCAGCCAGATTCAGAAAGAAATTCTCCATTCTTTTGTCTCTGTGCTTGAGAAAATATTATGGATATTTAGGTTTTGTCTGAGTATTTCTAGGCTGCCTTTGAATATCTAATACACTGAGTTGTGTCAGGAGAGTTATAATACTCCCCAATCAATTCTTTACCAGCCTCCTCCATGGCGTTTCACTGAAAAGAGAGCAGTTCCATTTACATCTTCCAAATGAAGCAAACCAAAAGTTGTCATCTGCTTTCTATCGTATGAAGTGCCAGGACACTGTGCTCTTTTCTAACTCCCTTTCACGGTGGAACCCTCTAACATGGGATACAAAATTATCTTTCCTCTTCTCTTTGCTGTGGGTTTGTGTCGCCTGTATCTCCGGTTACCACCAGAGAGAAAAATTTCTAGAGGAAAGATTTCACACGTCATGTAAAGAGATTTGGTTCTTAAACCAAGTGGCCAGTACTTGTCTGAAAATAAATGCACCAGCTATCACCATGGAAAGACCTTTACAAAATATTCTCCATATGTGTAAAACTACTCAAGTCAGGATTTGAGGACACATATTTTATTTCAAATAGAAGAAGAATCAGGCAATTAAAAAAAAAAATCCAAACGCTGAAATTGGCAGTGGAAAAACTGGCATTTTATTGAATATAACCTATTTGGAACTTATTTAAGTGACTAATAAAGTGTTTAAAACGTATTCAGTATTTCAGCTATTCACATAAATTTTGACTGCATATTATAAAAGCCTTCCCAGGTATAGTACAGTTACTTGAATACATTCCTTGGGCTGTTCTTCAAAGGGTCAGTTTCCAATAGTTTCCCCATTACTGGTAGAATCTGAAGGCACTGATGAAATCCCAATGAAGAAAACTGACCACATTGCATGAGAACTGATGCAACTTAACCGACTCTGACTTGTGTAGCAGAGCTGCGATCACTTGCCAGAGAAGTAAGTTCTGGTCCCTGTGATAAAAGCAAAACATCAGGAAGGAAAGGTCAGGGACAGACCAGACATTTCTGAAGAGGAGAATCAGTTATTTCAACTCTCCACTTTAAACTTGAACTCAGTAATATTCCTCCCTGCATTGTGGGTTTTCCATAGAGATCTCCCAGTTTGTTGAAGGAATAACCAGGCTCAAGAGGGAATGGTTGAAGGTGGTATAGCAACATGTCAACCCCTTTTTTTCCACATTATAAATTTGACTGCCTGGGAGGAAACCACCTCATGACTTGGAGCACTTTAGGACAAACATTAATAATACCAAATTCTAATTGGTCATTATTGCTTGAACAGAAAAGATCAGATTTCATTTTCACCAGAAGGAAATGAAAATGTCATGTACTGTAATATGACAAGCATGGAATTTACAGTAGTGATACGTACTTGTAATTACCTTTGTAAGTGTAAATGCACACAAAGCAGAACACCAGGGAGGCCGTTTTACAACAGATTTAATCAAGAGAACATCTACGTCTCCTCATAAACTTACTTAACCAACTTTGAAAAAAGAATGGAGTCGATTAGACAGGTTAATGGGGTGATGTCTTTATAAATGACAGATGGCCATGTTAGAACAGAAAGTTGTTCACTCTCCATTTTTTATTTTATTTTACTTATGAGACTATTTTACTATTTTTTTTACTTAGGAAAGCATAGCACATACATTTTTGATTAGCAGTGGCTCACCGGGAAAAAAAGCAATTTCCAATGAAACCAAACTTTTAACTGGATGGATGTTGTCATTATACTTAAGTGGCAATAATCAAAACTAAAATACGAAATTAATTTTTTGGAATTCCAGGTCCTTATAAACATCCTGACCTCCCCGCTTTGGCCTGCAAATGGAGAAAAGTGCTTACAGATTTGCAAGCTTATAAGAACATAACAAAGAAATGGAAACATGAAGAAGAAAGCTAGCTTTTTTTTGATAAAGGGAACTCATTAGTGGTGAATTTGACAGAGTAATTAAAAAATTAGAATGTAAAGAAAGAAAGATCCTTAATTAAGAATAATATTATTATAGTGCAATATCAGCTATACTTGGAAAAAAAATCCACCACGATTTAACCTCAGACTTATTGAAGTGTAGAATGTGGAATTGCCTAGACTGTTGCTCTTCCCTCAGATGTATGAGGCATCTGGAAGCCAACCACACCTACAATGTGAACCGAAGCAGGATTCACTATACAAAGACCTCTGGTAGTGTGCTCAGGGGACCCTGGCCAGGCCTGCAGAGGAGAATGTGCGATAGCTGAAGCTGCTGGTCAAAGCCACCATGGCAGCAGCTGCAGCTTGGCTCTTTGCTGGCCAACAAGCTGCTCAGCAATGGACTCTGTGCTGCCACTGGTGTGGTTTGTGAAGCTCTGTCTATAAAGATCTCCAGTGTCTATTCAGCTGTTAAATAATCCCAGTTGTGCAATTATGCCTGCAACATTCTCCCATCTCTCTTCTTCTCCAATACAAAAAATGACCATTCCTAAATTGACTAAAGTAAAGAAAGTAAGATGTGCAGTGCTAACCTTCTACTCTTTTTTTTTCTGCCTCCTTTGGCATTTTTCACTGATCTGAAATGTACAGTATCTGCATCTGATGCAGATCCTTAATTAAAACAATCCTATTGAACATCTCTTTAGCCTTCCAGACATGAAATTTGAAAACCAGTCTCCCAGAAATGTTTTCTCTTGAAAATTTATGTGTGAATTTAGGATTTATGAGAAGCCCTAGGCTAAATTTTGAAAATGCTCTGGATCTTTGGGGACATTTTGCATTCATCAGGACTGTAGTTGCAGTGCAGTGAAACAATCCTTAAGTATGTATGTCAAAGTCTGCAGGAGATAGCAGTAATGAGAGCTAATTCAAGATAATCTGGACAATGTGGCTACAGCATATCAGTCATTTCAATTAAGTACAACAGCATATCACAAGTTTAGTTTCATTTATCTGTACATATGCAAACCAAGTTTCCTTAACTGTGGCTAATCCTTGTTAACAAAACCAGATCAGCTTATCTCTTCTGTTTTTGAGTAGGTGGCTGTCAGCTGCAGAAATACAGTGGCCTAGCTCTTACTAGTAACATTATAATCAACAGGTTGGGGTGATAATTTGACATGATATCTATGTCATTACGCAACTCAACCAGCTTGTCCCACAATTTACCTCTCATTAACATAAAGAAAATAAATTTCACACAAAGCAATCATGTAAGTAGTAGCTGTCACTGGCTTTGTGTTCCGTACAGGCATTTCCAATAGATTAATTGCTATAATGTCAGTATGTCTGAATGTATTACTATCTGGTCAAGTGTTACCAAACCAAGATGGACATAATGCCATGGAAACTGCTTAGATTTACCTTTGCTCAGTTTCTTAAATTGTCAAAATTTTACCGTGTCCCAATACCACAGCCAAGATGCCCTGCTGGCAGATGCCAGATTTTCTCTGAAGCCTCTATTTTCCCCAGAGATAACTGGCTAGATGCTCACAGCATTTTGAGGCGGAGGTATGATCTTTCTTTGTTTTCAGTTGGTGCCAACTGGAGCGATCAGATCAGTGATGGATCTCTGCTTTCATAAACGTAGGGGTTCAAATGGAGGGGCAGTAAATTCATAGGATGTAGGGGATAATATAGAAAGGATTATGCAAAAGATTTGTATCTACAGGAAATGCTAACTTCCCCAGTGCCTGCTGCTTAACAGTAAGTTACTGTCTTCCAGCACCCGCCTGCCTTGCATAGCAGTCAGGTTGAATGCCTTGATATGCAAAATACCACAGCTAGTCTAGTCAGACCATCCTTGATCACTTACGTTTCTTGTGATAAATATATAAAAGACTGTTCCTCGACACATGGCTGTTATAATATATATTTATTATTTATATATATATCTATATTCTAATGAAATACACTGCAGTTTGGGAGAGCCCAGTAAATGCTGCAGTCTTCTAAATCTTATTTTTTTTTCCTGTTCCTAAAATACTCATTCCTTTGATTCTTTACTGCTCTGTATGAATTGTCTCCCTGTGCATCTCCTTGCCATCCATCCCTGTTTCTATTAAAACAGTCTATTTGTCCCCATTCATTTCACTCTCTGCAGTTCTGTTCTGTTTAATTCACCTCATTATTTTGATACAGTCCCTCTCCTTCCTTCCAAAACATGAAGATCACCTCCTCTTCCTTGCCCAGCTCACCCTCCCACACAGAGCCTTATGAAATTTTCTCCCTCTGACAGAACCTCCTCCCTCTGAATCCTACACAAGTATCTGTTCAGGGGGGAGCACTACTGAAAAGAAAATGAATTAACAAAAAAATGTGTGACATGAAAATAAAAGTTAATTAGTTACCAGTTATAATATAAAAGTTTCAGGTGAGCGAAAAATTAATACAGCATCCAAAGTGTATAAAAGCTATTTAAACAGAAGAAAAAAAAAACAGCATGAATTATCAGGGATGCACACCCACACCCCCCCACAAATGCCCATGCACCTACTCTCTTTTCTTTTTTTGTGTAGCCACCAGTTGCTGCACGGTCTCTGGGAAAAAATTACTTAGCCGAAATCCTCAGGCTTGTTTGTTCTTTTCTAACTTTTTTTACTTCTGCATTGTGATCCAGAGAAGTATGAAAAGCCAGAGGGAGATTATGTGTTCATTACAGGAGCATCTCTAACCTTTGTGGTTGTAAACATACAATAGAGTTGAAAGACTGGAGCATCACAATATATGCCAAGAGTGAGCTGTTTCAATAATAATAAAAACACCAACAACAATTAGAAAAAAGAAAAGCTTTTGTTACTCACTCCTCTCTGTGATGCAGCACACGCCTGCAGCTGCATTTATTCCACAGATCTTAATCCAGCCTCTATGAGAAGCAATTTGTTGGGGATTTTAAAACATCCTCTGAGATCATACTAGAGTTTTACACAGAAAACCTCTCCTAATCCCTCTCAAAACTCTTATGTGCAGCTATTTCTAAGTCTTTTGCTTCTTTTGGACTCTGCATTCAACTCTTGCCTTTTACATAGCAAAACCAGGTTTGGCTGGAGAGTTTGAATCACAGAATCTTCGTGGCTGGAAGGGATCTCTGAGATCATCAAGTCCAGCCATACTGCACCTGAGAAATGACTGGCAGGGTAATGATGTGGGTGGGTACAGCGGCTGCCAGGCCAGGATCTGCTGCTTCCCCAAGCTCAAAAAAACCTTTGGGACCAGCAGAGCCAGGCAGGTAAGTGCAAGCTCAAGGCTACTTCCCTCCAGCCCACTCTGCAAGTGGGCAGATACCTGATCTGATGCCTACAGCATTTCAACTCCTGTTGTGGTGAGTAGGGCCTTAGTGAAGAAATAAGATTTATAGCGTCTTCTGGATGCTACTCTCACATGCTTCATTTTAATGTCCAAACACAGCATAGGGTTTACTTTCAAAACAGATAACAAAGTAAACATGTCTTACGGTGCTGACAGAAACTGGATTTTTAAGATGACTTTCACAACAACAATTATATCTTTTAGTACAGATGAGGGAGTGGAAAGGCTAACAAAATAAGGGTATATGACTCAAAAGGAAGACTAAGGAGTATAACGAGTTGTTTCGTAAGTTTATTCAGAACTTACTGTGGCCAAAGTTCATACTTCCTTTGATAGAGATGAGATATTTCCTGACATGGCTTGGATAGTGTAAGGAATTACAGTGACAATTTAAAGATCTTTTCTAAGCTAAAGGAACTGAAGAAATGAGCCAGAGCAGCTTCTTCAGCTCGGTAAGCATAATTTCCTTAAAGAATGGAAGCACATCTTCTAATGCCACCTTGCTGAGACTCATTTAGGTGTTCATTTATTGATTCAGTGCTTTTAAACACAATGACACCCGTAATCGTGAACACATGATGTAGACAAATGGAAAGATATATTGATTACTCTTCTAAACAAAAGTGAGTAAAATTCACTGTACACATTTTAAAAAAATAGAAAAGTAAAAATCTACATTATAAAAACTCACTGAAGTGTATTTAAAAAAATAAAATAATACCGTCTAACATGTACTGCAAAAACCTTCACATCTAATCAAAAGAAAAATTCCTCTTTAGACAAGGCTATTATTTTGGGATTACATTGCTTTCTTGATGTATTACATTCTCTGTAGAAACAGAGAAGACCTCTTATATTTAAGGTAAACAGCTACTTTATTTGGATTTTAATTTCTAGTCAAGGATTTCTAAAGCAGCTTTTAATCATAGTATCTCAGAATCACTTAGGTTGGAATAGATCATGGAGTCCAACCATTAATCCAACACCGCCAAGTCCACCACTAAACCATGTCCCTAAAGTGCCACATCCACATGTATTTTAAATACCTCCAGGGTTGGTGACTCAGCCACTTCCCTGGGCAGCCTGTTCCAATGCTTGACAACCTTTTCTGTGAAGAAGTTTTTCCTAATAGCCCATCTAAACCTCCCTTGGTACAGCTTGAGGCCATTTCTTCTTGTCCAGTGCTCAAGATCAAGGAGCGTTCTGTCATAAAAAGGTATAAAATTATATATTAGTTCTTTTCCCTCTTTTTAAAGGCAGAGTTTGTTATGGCTAAAATGTACTTAATTCAAAATTTTTTGGATGTCCTGAGCCTCCTCCCCAGCTCCAACAAAAGTGAACACAAAACTGTAGTTGGGCTGTGTAAGCAGAAGGAAGTTATGAGTTATTATGGATGCTTGCTTTCTTATCCTATATGAAATAAATTGGGGTGGGTTTTTTGGTAAAACATCTGATCCCTCAGCACTGTTCAGATTTAGCTGCAGCAATTAAAAAGGTTAATGACTCCAGCTGCCAAAAATTACTCTTCTTGCAACAGATGCAACAAAGCTGGCACTGGGCTTGCTCCTCAGCTGTTGTACTTCACTCCCCTCACTAGATAACTGATGCATATTGAAAAGATACCTCCGAGTCTTCTCTCCCCCAGATGAACAGTCCCAGCTCGCTCAGCCTTTCCTCCTACACCAGGTGTTTGAGTCCCTTCTTCCTCTTCACGGCCTGTCGCAGGACCCGCTCATGTATCTCTTGCACTGAGGAGCCCAGAATGGGATGCAGCATCCCAGATGAGGTCTGATCAGTGCTGAATAAAGGGTTCAGAAGATTTGAATAGAACTTCAGACCAGCACATGTGGTAATACTTTAAAAGGTTATTTAAACAGAAAGTATATTTTTCTTAAAACTGAGTTCAGAGACTTTGCTAGTACTTTCCATAAAACCTTATGGAGTTCATTCCAAATCTGGAGTTTAAATTAATTTTTAATCCATGCTTTTTGATTTTCTTGAGGGTTGTAAGGCCTAGAGAAAACTTCCTGTCATTTTTATTGTATATATGGTATATTTCTTCAAACTTTGGGTGGTAGGTTTTTGGCAACTACCGTGGCTGCTTCAACATAAAACCAACTCAAAACTGTGGTTTGATTTTTTTCAGTACCTTTTCTGTGTATATATACAGACAGAGGTATACATGCAAACAATTTTGTCTCAAACATGGTGCAATATCAATAAGGTGCAATTTTTACTTCTCAGACAAAACACTTGTTGGTTTCTTTGGAGTTTCACTAGGGTCAGATTCCAAATAACAACAATTTTTACTCATTTAAATATTTGTTCCCTTTCCCCTATAGAATTAAATAAGTGACAGCTTTTTACATCACTGAGGATGTTAAGCATATTTTGTGAAGCATTAAAATGTACTTTTTTTTTTTTTTCCTACATCTATTTGCAAGTCATGCCCACATCCCTGAAATGATCCTTCCTTTGGAAATCTTTGATGCTGTGATACTTTGTTAATAAAACTCCTACTTTTGAAGAGCAGGTACAAGATCCTGCAGTCCTTGGGACGTATAATCCTTTTTTGTTAAGAGTGCAGAGTTGAAGACTCCTTGAACGATGAGTTCGGAGGAGCAGACCCTCTTCATTCTTTATTACCAGACTAGACTACTAGATCTTCAGACTACTATCAGACAAATAGGTTAATTTAAACGGTCAAACAAATGACTGTTTAGCCTGGAGAAACGGAGGCTGAGGGGACACCTTACCACTTTCCAAGTACCTGGAAGGAGGTTATAGAGGTGGGGGTTGGTCTTTTCTCCCAGGTAACAAAAGGAAATGGCCTCAAGTTGCACCAGGAGGAGGTTTACTTTGGATTAGGAAAAAATTCTTCACCAAAAGGGTTAAAAACTTTGCAACAGGCTGACCAGGGAAGTGGTGGAATTGCCATCCCTGGAGACATTTAGAAGATGGGCAGATGCAGTACCGAGGGACATGGTTTAGTGATGGTTTCGTCAGTGTTAGGTTCATGGTTGGACCTGATGATCTGAAAGGTCGCTCGGGCAATTCTGTGATCCAAGGTAACATACACTTTGCCGTTCAGCCGCCTCAGAAGGAAGCGCGAAAGAGCACCGATTCTCACGCTTTACACGGAACCCTGCTGGCGCCAGGAAGCAGGATGCCAGGAGGGGCACCTCCCGCCCGGCCTGCCCTCCCTCCGGCCTCAGGTGGCCACAAGCCCGCTCCGCCTTGCCCGACCACCTCAGCCCGTCCTTCTGAGGGGCCGGGCGCCGTGGGCGTCCCAGCCGGCCAAAGGAAACTTCCCCGTGGCCACCCGACCCCGCCGCTGGGCGAGCAGAGAGCCACCGCCGCCACCGCTGGAAACGGCCACCCCGCGGCGGGGGAGCCCGGCAGGAGGCGGGGAGGGCACCAAGGGCGAGGACGAAAGCGCCGAACGCCGGGGCAGGACCCCGCTGCCGGAGGGGGCGGACGGGGAAGGCAGGGTTTTAATACCACCAACCCCCTTCCGTGTCACAGGGAGGGCGTTTGGGGCGGGGGAGCCCTCCCGCAAGCTCCTTCGAGTAGATCCAGCCGCCTCCAACTCCAGCCCCAAACTTGCAGCGCTACCTTCGGAGGCTTTCAACCCGAAGGAAGGGAGCGAGGTTTCCTCCCTCCCTCCCTCCCTCCACCGTGCACCCCTTTGACCGCCGTTCCTCAAATTCCAGGCGGCGTCTCGCATGACCTATATTGGCGTCCGCGGAGAAGCAGCGCTGGAAGGACGGACGGACGGACAGACGCCCCGGCTGGGGGGTCAGGGTGGGAAGCCGCTCGCCCTCCGCCCCACGATGGCGAGGTTGGGGGATGTGTGTGTTGCTCCTGCCGCCTCGCTCCCCTCTGCGGGGGCAGAGCTGTACCGGGAACCTTGAAACCTCCTCTGCCCCCCGCCCCGCCGAGGCGCTCCCCGGCGGTGCCGCCCGCTTGCGGTTGCCTCCGGTTCGGGAGCTGCGGAGCGCGCAGCCGGCTCCGCTCCCGCACGCCGCTTCTGCTCTTCGCCTACGGTTTGGTTTATTCTTTAAAAATACAATAATAAAGAAATCCGATCCTACCAACCCCACCCCACCCCCTAAAAAACCCAAACCAACAAAACCCCAGAAGAATTGGGTCAGGAAGGGCAGACTTCAGTTGCAGAACAGCTGGAGGAGGTTTGGGGCGAGTCGTTGCGCATCGCCCGAGGACCAGCCGGGTCCCCCCAGGCGAACCACCCTCACCTTCTTCCTCAACCGCCGGAGGGAGAAGCAGAGCGCGGTCTGTGCGCGGAGCTGCGAGGCCGAAGCGGCCGGCGGGGAGAGGCTGAGGAGGAGGGGCCGCCGCCGCGCACCTGGGCGCACCTGGGCGTGCGCGAAGCGGCAGCGCCCACCCCGCCCGGCGGCGGCCCGG
>VZRU01003019.1:23499-40152 GCA_013398155.1 Pedionomus torquatus
AATTAACCCTCGGGCCGCGGGTCGCCGCGCGGGGGAGCGGGCGGGGAGAGGCGGTGGGACCCCCTGGGCTTGCGGGGAGCGCCCGGCCTCTCCGCGGGCTGAAGAACGTCTGGGGTTGTCCTTCAGGGCCGTGAATCCCTGCCGGAGGGCAGAGAGCTGCCGAGGAGGAGAGAGCCGGGGCGCCGAAGGAGCGCCCTCCCCGCCCGCCTGCCCCTCTCCTCCCGCCGCCGGACGTGTGCTTCCTCGGGAGCCGGAGGGCAGGAGCGGAGCCGCCGGTTCCCTTCCTGGTGGCCCAAGTCGCTCCCGTTTCCCGGAGCGGCCGCTGGCGTTTCAACTCGTGACCTGAAGGGGAACTCGCCATGGCGAGCGAGGACAAGCAAGTTGTTCAGGCAACAGGTGATGATGGAGGAGGAGGAGGAGGGGGTAAAGAAGGAAACGCTGCTGAAGGGGGGAGTGTGCTGCAGCCCCTGAATCCGGGAGTCCTCATCCGAGGCATCAAGATGAAATTTGCTGTGCTGACAGGACTGGTGGAAGTTGGTAAAGTGTCCAACAGAGACATAGTCGACACTGTGTTCGATCTGGTAAGTTGATTCCCTTTTTGGGCATGAGAGAAAAGAACAGCACGTACATGCAGAAGCATCCCATGCTTTTTTGTTGCTATTTTTCTGTCGGTGTTGTTTTGCACGGTTACCCTTTGACCACGCTAGATTTCTTTTTACTTATGGATCACAGAATCTGAAAATAAAGCATGTGAAGCCTCTCTATATACACGTGAGTTTGAAGTAACTCTAGAAAGCATCCTCCTCGGTTTGCCTCAGAGAAATTGTTGCTTTATTTAGAGCTGAAGTGTATTGTTATGTTTAAACATTCAACAGGTATACTCAACAAGAAAGTTAAATGTTGATTTAGTAACTCAAACTGCGATCAAAACACACGCTTTGTTTTGACCAAAACAACAAAACAACTTTTCTGGTGCAGATGTTTATGTCCCTTTTTGCTTCCCTTTGCTTTGGTCTGTCTACAGGGAGTGAAGGTGTCAGGGAGCAGTTCATTAAAATGCTTTCCTTGGCTTATTGGGAAGAGTAGGATGTGGTTTCAGTGTCCTTTTTTAATTAATGAATTAGGTAGCCAGTTGATATTTTTTTGAATACAGCATGGATGTAGTTAATACTTCATAACAGTCCTTCTGAAAAAATGAGGATACAACTTTTTGGTTGAAGCTGCGAACATATTAAGTACCATTGATCTTCTTGGGCCTCGCTTAAAACAATTAGCCTAGCTGTTCATGTTTGCTTGCTGAGGGGGAAGAACATAAGGAGAAACACTGTCTTTAAGTTTAAAAAGATACTCTGCTATCGTCAAGAGTTCTCAAAACATCTCTAAAAATACTCATCGTTCTTCCTCCTTAATTTTAGTGAGCACCTTTGACTTTAAAGCAGTGGGGTTTCTGACAAACCAGGAAGTGAGAACATGTAGCAGCATAAAGATCGGTAACAAGGAAAGTTGGTGCAAAAGGCATACTGTTTTTTTAAATGCTGTTTATTTCTGTTGTTTTGTTAGTAGTAGTCTTTGCTACATGCAAGTTTAGATGGTCACTAGGTATTTGTGTGGGCTCTAATGTTTTTTTGATGTTATCTTCTTGGGTTATGATAAAAGTTTGGTTTTTTAATACTTTTCTGTGAAGAGAATGTAATGTTCTGAATTGTTTGGATGAAAGTCTCTATACAGAGGAACTGCAGTACTGGCAAAAAGAAGTACAGATCAGAGATTTCATGGATGCTTCAAGTATGAGAGTTATTTCAGTTACTTAGAGTCCACTTGACAAAACCTGGTGCTCAGATACATGGGCAAGGCTCAAGAGGAAATTCTTGTAAATAGTTTAGGATTTAGGACACTTGTGTGAAGGGTTCACAAGTGTGTTAAATTCTGCTTTTTGTCTATCATGGTCTTTTGAGTGGTGCACAGGAGTTGTATTTTATGGCAGCAGTAGAAAGAGGTCCAGCAGGATAATAAAAAATGTAAAAGCTCCTTGATCCTGGGGTTCCTTTTCTGCTCCATTTTGGATGAGAAAGGAACAAAAAATTCAGCTTCATTCAGAGAGTCCTTGATGTTAGATTTAAGAAATCTGGAGTGTTTGACCTGTAGACTGCATTCTCCTGGATCTTCGTTTCTCAAATAGAAGTAGGGGAGAGATTCTGGCCCTGGAAACTTTTGAAACTCTAATTTCAGTTTTTCTGCAAGTAAAACAACATCCAGGACCTTTCCAAGAAGATTCCCTAACTGTTCCGGCCCACCTGACTGTGATGCAGGAGGCTAAAATTCATGCTCCTGCACCACATCATTTTATCAGAGCAGAAGCAGTCACTTGATAGCTGTCATGAAACAACCAGTGGTGTGGTAGTAAGTACACGTTACCTGGGTTATGTGAAAACAAAGTCCAAATTTTTTGGCAATATCAAAAAAAGTAGATCCCTTGGTTTCTTGGGTCCCAGGAAGAGCCATCAACTACTGGTGACTAGTTTGGAAGAAGATGTCTTCATGTTCTATGGTTTTATTGAAATTGGAATGCTTAAAAAATCAAGCCAACAAAAAAACTTACTCTTTTTGTTGCAGAAAACATCTGTTTTCTGTATTAGTTTCTTTTTTTTCTTTTCTTTTTTTGCCCCCCGTTTGTGGTTTTTTTTTTTTTTTTTTTTTTTTTGGGCAAAAAACTGTTAAGCTGAGTTTTTAATATAGCTTTCTGGGATGTGAGATCTCTCTACAAAGCAATATTCATCCATCTGTCACTTAATTTTGCTTCCGTTCAGTCATTAGCTGTGACCTCTTTGTTTTGTTGTTTAATACTTCTGAAATCACACTGATCAGAATTTAAGGCATGTGAATTATTAGTTAGCAACCACGTACTTAACTTTCTTTCTGCACACATATACAGAAAAGTAACTTTTATATGAAAAAGTGATTCTTAGCTATGGCTTTTCTGGTAACTTGTCTCCCAGTAGCTTTCAGAGTGAGTTTACTCGTGTGTGCAAGGCTCAGTTGAGGGTATGAGAATCAAGCTGTGATCTGTTGTTACTAATGGAGTGAAACCCAACGTATCCCCTCCTGTGGGGTTTCATGCAGTTGGGTGACTCAGAACTGCACTACCTTGGTGGCGTTAGCAGAAATCAGCTAGTTTGCTTCGTGTGCTTTGAAAGGAGGTGTCGTATGGTATTTGGGGGATTTTTTTCCATCACTGAAGTGAGATGTGTTTGGACCAGAGTGGAAGAAAGGCTGGGCAAATGTGTGTTGAAAGGTGTTTTTTACATACTTACTCTTACATAGCCTAACTACCCTCAAACGAGCTTATTTTTAAAAAAGAGAGGTCAGCTGACCTAATATTTATTTCTCGAGCAAACATGTTGCTCTAAATTATGCTTTTCAAGTTTGGTGTAGCACATGACTGCTATGGTGAATTTCTTTATTTGTGATGGACAGTCAAGCCCAAAGTGCTGTCTTGATGTTTCTCATCTTTAAGGACTTAAGAGAGGGTCATGCTTTATACATGAAAGACTTAGGAGGTCAAAAACCTAAAATACACAGTAATTGACCTGTTGCTTGCTAAAGAAATTTAAGCTTCTGTAGGCCTGATTACTCAGGCAAATAACTTGTTCAGTCCAGTAATGTTGGATCTTGGAGCTGAGAACCGCATTTTCTCTGTCCAGCAGTATAAAAGAGCACTTGGTGAGCTCACTTCTAGCATGCATCAGAAAAAACTAGTTGTCTCATTTTACTGTCTTTGGAAATTCTACTCTTAGAAAATTTCAGATTGATCTGCTTTGTTTTGGTCAGTCTTCTCTGGGAACCTAGTTTCCCAGCTCATTAGATATAGCTCTGTGTATTTCAGCACTTCTTAAAATTGAGATGGAAAATGCTGACTGTAAGAAAGCTTACTATTCTGTGAAAAACTTGGAAAGCACATTGTTTTTCAAGTATTAATCTGTTCTGTTAGTTTAATATACTGTCTGTCAGAGAAGTATGGGTTTATGCTGTTCATGCATTGTGAATTTTTAATTTGGGCAGCAATAACTCCTTGAATTTCCTGTTTTATACTAATCAGGTGAATTTCTGTTCATTACCTCATATCTGCTCCTCCCTCCCCCTCCCCTTAGTTTATTAAAATAAAAAACATCCTGGTACTAGAGGATGATAGGATGGAAAAATAAATTGTTTACAGTGGGACCTGTTACAAACTTAAAATAGCCATGTGGTTTTCATAGTAAAACAGAAAGACAAGTTGACCTCCTGCTGATGAAGAAAGCTTCAGGTAGAGTAGTAGTAGAAATAATTCAGCAATTGGCAAAACTTGAACATATATGTGTAATTAGTTACAGTATTGTGTTACTAATGTCAAAGAGGATTTTTAGGATCTGAAATTTTCAGTTGCAGAGAACTAATTCCATTTTGAAGCCTTTATAACCTGCATTGGAAATACACAAGGTTCTGCAAGATCTTTTCTATATTAAATGTCTGGGTGGAGCTTCTGGTCTATTCTACATGGGCTTGCCTTGTATCTTACGTCAATGTTGTCTTGTTTTTAACTTATTGCAAGTTTCTTGTTTATATATATACAACTTAGGTCACTGGACAGCCTTGTCTTTCAGTAGGTAAAAGGTTCTCACTGTCAAGTGTTTTGTTCATAATGGATGCTGTATGTTCAGGAGTGAACTATGCTGCAATTATTAGGCTTGCAGTGGGAAAGATATTCTGTCAAAATTCTGCTATGATTCAAGCAGATGACCATACAACTACTGTCTTTCTCTGTGGTGGCGGTGATGTAATTCAGTTTGGTTACTTTATGCCAGAATTTAGTCAGGTCTCAAGTTGACTTGTGTCTAGAGACAGTAGATATTCAAGACTTTCAGTGCTCTTCTAAAGAAAGTGCCTTGCTCTAAGCCAGTTTTGTTTTAAAAAACACTTCTAACTATTCTGTTGACTGTAATAATATAGATTCAGTTGCTTGTTGCATTTCACACCTACCCCGACCCCCCCCAAATCTGTGTTGCAAAGACTTTTTTTTTTTTTTAATGTTCTGTCTATCTCTTTGGTAAGGAGAATGTGCTGTTGCATCTGGTTCTGTTTGTGGAGTGTGAGGTCCTCACCAAGAGTCTCTAGGTGATGAAGTGCAAATGAGAAAAAAAAATCATTAGTTTCTATTACTTTGGAGGAAAAATAACAGTATCTGAGGAGCAAAGACCAAAATGACTTTTAAAACTTCATTTGTCACCTTTCTTGCTTCTGCCAGACTTTACTTAAAAATCAGTGTAACTTATAAAATTTCTTACTGTTTACTTTACTTGTTTTTTCTTTGTGAAGTAACTTCCTTTCCCAACCTCACTTGGCTTATTTTATAGGACAAATTTGTTTGCCTTCTGCTCCTGTGCCCTCTGCTCTTTTTGTCAAGTCTCTATTGCTATGGTTTCTGCACTATAAACTCTTTATCGTCATTCATATTGAAAGCTAATGGCACATCACCTGCTGGTACAACAGGTTTCTAATTTGGTATGAATGTTTCTGAAATGCTAGTACCATGGATTTTATGAAGTAGAAATTTTCTTTTCTCATCTCTGGTCACAGAATATTTTTGTATGTGCCTTCTTGTAGAAGAAGCTAATGCTGGTAGAATTAGATATCTTATAGTTGTAAAAATGCACCATAAATGTATTCATAACAATAAATTGTTTTCATTACCTTACTTCATGTTTTTTGAGAATGCTATGATTTATTTTCTATACAGATTTATCAATGCTGGTGACAAGTGAGAGTAACCGAATTGTTTCTAGAGCATCACTGAATATTATGCATTTCTTAATACACTCAGTCTTCCCTAGTAGATTCCCAGTAAGTACATCTCTGGCTACAGTTATCCCAGATCAGTCACTTTTGTCCACTTGCAGTATAGTTGATAAGGTAAGTCTGTGGCTTTAGCTGGGTCAAGCTTCAAGTTTTCGTAAAAAAACCAACCAACCAAACCCATAGTAAATTGGACAGTCAGCTGTCTTGTTGATCCAGTATGGTTTTACTTGTGAATGAATAGAATTCAGCAAAGGGTCTGTAATGCTTCAAAATCTGGTTTGATGTCCTTTTTATAAATACATTAGATGCAAACTTCTTTCTTGCTGGCCTCTTCACAGTGGGAGGCTTGTGCACTGTTCGATGAATGAATTTAACTTCTCTTTGTGGTTTTGAAGACATTTAATTTGTGATCTGGTAACAGTAAAAGATGATTTTAGTAAGCTTAGCTGACTAAATAAGGTTGAGAAGTGTCTTTAATTAGACTTTATCTAGTTCAAAACAGTTGATTAATGGGAGTCACTTGTCCTTCACTTAGATTAAGAATTACAGGCTTCCATCTTGTTAGAATGTTTTCTGAGTGGTTATGGATATACTTACTATTGAAGTGTTGTGTATCGTGTTTTGGTGTTTTTTTGTTTTGTGTTTTTTTTTTTTTTTTTTTTTTCCCTTCAGGCTTTGATGCAATTTAGACATTACTTTGAAGTTGCAGCATAGTAAGTGTAGGAGTTCAGGGAATTTTTCTAGTCAGTTGAGAAAGGCATGGAATGTAGTGAGAGGATAATGGCAGTCTTGAATGACATCCTGATGATTTAGAAGAGCATTGTCTAGAGCCTGAGGAGGAGCTCATTTGTACTTTGGCTGTGGTATCAACTAGCTCCAGTGACTGCAACTTAACACACATTGTAGATGACAAAATATTGAGGACAAAATCTTAAGACCACACAGGAGGATGTTCAGCTTTTCTTGGTCTTCCTCTAAGTGGATGATTTTTATAACTTCTCGTGACCAATACAGGGTTTCAAATGTCTGTGAAAGTCTGTAAGTTACATGCAGTCTGCGTTTTCCAGAAGTTTTGGCAACCTGTACTGCCATTGTACAAACCTAAAATAAAGCTAAAAAACCAAGGCTGAACCAGGCATTTACATATATCAGGTCTTAATAATGCAGTATTTGATAGACATTTTTTAATTAGCAGTCTGTTTTACAAGTAAGCCTGTTTAAAATGTGTTCATAGCATACTTCAGAATTCACCTCTAGAGGGGAACGCGTCAGTTCAATGACAGATTTTTTTCAACAAAGGAGAGTGAGTGAGGTATCTTGTGTCTGCTTTGCTCTCTCTAAGTAGTATTTTGTATCACTTCTGTCAGACAATACTGGGCTGGATGGACCCATTGGCCTAACTCAGTAGTGCAAATAGTACAGTCATGTAGTGGCCATATGGGCTGGCTCAGGAAAAGCATTTGCGGATTAGGGAATAGAATAAAATTAGTCAAAAGCATCAGGGAAATGGGTGGATCGTGTGTCAAGGTTGCTACAAAGGCTGGACATTGCAGAATGAGATAAAAATAAATAATTATTTATGTTTTTGAAAGAGATTATTGGAGAGATACATCAAAGTGTGCAGATTCAAGAGGAGTGTGAGTAAAGAGATTTTTGAAGTGACTGTGTTAGATGGATACTGGAGGTTGAGTATAATCAGAGATGAGGCAGTGATGGTTTCATACGGTGTTCAGTGGTTAGTCAGTTGTACATTCAGATGCTGAAGCTTGCTGAGAAGTCCCACTCTTCTGAAAATCATCAAGTATAGGTTTTTTTTGTGTGTGTGTTAAGACTTCAAATCTGATGAATGATAAAAATGAGCTTTCCCTATCTGTGTATTAGTTTTACCACCTACTGGGGAACCTGAATCCCACTTGACATGGGGTTCTGACTTTTTTTTTTTTCTTTAATAGATAAGTTGGTAACTTAAAGCACTTAGCTTCTGTCTTTATGAGGTCATGAATTCTTCATGAATTTTAAGGATGAAGCCTTAATCTGTTACACAGATTAAATAAGCTTTGTGGTTTAGTCATTGATTGTGAAATAGCTACTTACTACCTTCAGTATATAAGAATCTTTTCTGTCAAATTCAGTTTTGCATGCATTAAATTTATGCATATCTTTTAAAAGCAATTCTGTTTATTTTAAATGGGTCAGTCAGGATGAAAGTTTTTGTTCATAATCCCTAATTACACTCAGCTAACTTTCTGTCATTGAAGTGTATTCCCTAGTGGCATTGCTGGCCTCTTCATAACATTTTGCACGAGGGTTTTTGGTATTATCTTGACGTAATTACTAATGTCCTAATTTAGATGACACTTCTACTTTAACTAATTCTGGATTTTTCTCTTAAACTTGGTTTTGAGCTAAAGCATATTACTGCCTGCCCAAAACCTAGTTTGGTCTTCCCCCCCCCCCGGGAAACTGTCAGACTTTGTCTGGGAGCTCTGGCTGTTTGCCATGAATCTGAGGGCTCTAATTAATTTGCATAGAACAGGATACTGTTGCCACCTGCTCTTTCAGTACCACGTGTGGCCAGTGGAGACTGTAGTTTCCAGTATGCAGTGCTCCATATTTAGAGCAGATAGCAATCGAGATGCATCCTTGCACAACTGCTGTAATCAAATTCACTAAATAATGGTGCTGCATGAGTTGCAATTGCACCTTTTTCCTGAGATGCTGTAGTCCTTGTGCTTCCAGATACCAGAAGCCTGTTGTACTTTGTGAAGAGCTTGCATTACTACAGTGCTTTAGATTCCACAGCTTCACAAATAAGCATAAGTAGTTTATTAGATAACAACTAATTTGTGGAGAATGCTTGCGGAGAAGAAAGCGCAGTGCCTTCCATTGCACTGGATTCCTCTAGTAATAACTGAAGAGCTGGGAGTAGCTACGTCCCAGGCATGATTTTCTTGTTGATAGCTGCCTTGAGATGATACTTAAATGAGAATAGCTGGTGGGAATAGGATGTGCTCTGTTGCCTCCTGTAAAGTGCTCTGAGAATTTGAGATCGCAAGTCTTTTTACTGCAGCCTTGCATGTGAGTAGTTGTGTTGATGTTATTGTAGTCTACATATATCTGGCCAAAAAAATTTCTTATGCACTATGCAGCAAATTCAGTTTATTTTTGTGGTGGCTGAAAAGCTGGAAATGAGTTGTTAGGGCAAAATACAGCCCTATTTTGTTGATGTAAGTGAAGGAGGCAACACTTAAAGAGCTGGTGGGTTAGCTTTTCTTTGCAACTGAAAGTAAAACCAGAGTAACCACTTAGGATTCATCAGTTCTATGGAAGTGTGTTATACGTGTTTGTGTTCTTCCCTGCCTCCCCCTCTTTGCCATCAGCAGTTCTTTGTGGTGTAGACAGAAGTTACAGAAATAAATTAATGAAATGAAGTCTATTCTGTTTGCCCCACTTAGGTACTCCAGATTTCTAGTTTTGTACTGGACTAGGTCTGTAAAACAGTAACCGTGCGTAGAATCACCTCTAGGTTATTTGTACTCTCTTTTGGGAATGCTGGAAGGTTAGAGGCACCAGTAAGTAGCAGGTAGGATAGTCACTGCAGTGGGAGAGCAATTTCTCTTCTATAAGAGCAACAGCAGAACCAGTAGCATCTTGCAATGGACTGGGATGGGAAGTACGTGATTATGGAGCCTAGGATGCTGAATGTTCACTGGACAAATCTCTCACAAATTGGGCCCTTTGGCAAACTGCGTAGGTCTGTGTGGGAATTGTACTGGTTGCTTTTCTGAATATGATTGGGATGGGAATGGATGGGGAGCTGTTTAGTAAAACAGGATAAGCTGTATTGCTGTTGCATTGCTGAATAAAGCAATCCTGCAGTGTTTAAGATTTAGTAGTCCATTATTAGAGAAGTCTAAGTTGTGCTGTTTGCACTTCTCGGGATTGAAACTGTCTCCTAGGGCTAATTGTTTTTTGTAGGCTTATTAATGATTCAGGTGGACCTTGAAATCAAGTAGTGCTTAAAAAAAACAAACAACCAGCAAACACCTCCCCCCCAAAAAAAAAGGTTCTTTACATGTAATTGTAGACATAAAGTTCGAAAAATGACCAATGATATAGCAGTAGAGCATCTGATAAGCCCTAGAACAATGCAATCCAGGGGAGAATGGGAACCAAATGACTAATGTTGGTAATGGTGCATGACTGTTAAGTAAACAAATGGAAACTATCAGTTCAGTCAGCATCTGCTGGCTGCTAATGTTTTTGTTGAAACTAAGCATTTGATTTGTTTGTAGTTTTGGTTGTGAACTTAATTGAAAAGAAGTTGCAAGGTTGTTGCGTTTTTGGGTTTTTTTTTTTTCTTTTTTTTTTTTCCTCTTCTCTAATGGATGCTTAGTTATGCCCAAGTATTTAGTTCCAGTGTATAATTTAGGTGCTGTAATGCCTGATTTATAGATTTATCTGATATGGATTATGAAACTGAGTAACTGCAGCTGCGTTTTTATAATTTGTTTTGAAATAGCTGATGTGAGGTGGGGAGCTGCGAATGTTTAATATATTGCTAGTGTTATAGAATGGGAGAACACCAAGATGCCGGGAATGGATATTTCAATTTGGATTGCAAAAAGCTGTCTTTCCATTTTGTAATTTACAGCCAAGGGTCACCTTCTGAAGCATCACCTTCTGATGCTTCTTAACAGTATGAATTTCCTTGATTTAAATGAGTTAGCAGTGGTGTACAACTCAACAATAAAGTGCTGTGAAAAACAACTGTACCAGCAGTACACTGGACCACTGACAAGTGGTGTCCCTTAGGGGTCCATATCGGGATCATTGTTAAACATCTTTGTTAGCAACATGGACAGTGGGATTGAGCACACCCTCAGCAAGTTTGCTGATGACACCAAGCTGAATGGTGAGGTTGCTGCTGTAGAGGGGAGGGATGCCATCCAGAGCAGAGGGACTTGGACAGGCTTGAGAGCTGAGCCCATGTGAACTGCATGAAGTTCAATAAGACCAAGTGCAAGGTCCTGTACTTGAGTCATGGCAATGCCAAGCACCACCCAAGGCTGGGTGTTGAGTGGATTGAGAGCAGCCCTACAGAGAAGGACTGGGGGAATTAGTGAATGAAAAATTGAATACGAGCTAGCAGTATGTGCTTGCAGCCCAGAAGTCCAGTTGCATCCTGGGCTACACCAAGTGTGGCCAGCAGGTTGAGGAGGGCGATTCTGGCTCTCTGCTACACTCTGGTAAGACCAGACCTGAAGGACCTGTGTCCAGCTCTTGAGCCCACAACATAAGAAGGACTTGGACCTGTTGGAGGGACTCCAGAGTAAGGCCATAAAAATGAAGGAAGGGCTAGAGCACCTACTGTATGAGGTAAGGCTGAGAGAGTTGGCGTTGTTGAGTCTGGAGAAGAGAAAAGTTTAGGGAGACCTTATAACAGCCTTCTGATACCTAAAGGGGGCCTATAGGAGAGATTGGATGGACTCTTTATCAGGGAGTGTAGCAACAGGACAAAGGGTAACGGGAGGACAAGAGGTAATGGTTTCTAAACTGAAATAGGGTAAATTGAGATTAGATATCAGAAGAAATTCTTTACTATGAGAATGGTGAGACACTGGAACAGAGAAATGCCAGATGTTTCCTCCCTGGAAGTATTCAAGATGGGGTTGGATGGGGCTTTGAGCAGCCTGGTGTAGTGGAAGGTGTCCCTGCCCATGGCGGGAGGGGGGGAACCAAGTGGGTCGCTTCAAACCCAAACCATTCTGTGTTAATTGCTATGGGAAAAATCACTTTGAATTATGCAAGGTTGCCACAAAGTTAAGCTAAATTTATATTTGGAAGCAGGGGGAGGGAGAGTTATTTCAGTGGGTTTTGATTTCTTCTGTGTCTGACATGTATTGTTAATTATCTGCGTTTTTGTTAGTTCTGTAGTATGACACTGTATATTTATCCTGTAGCTGTTGCTAACTAACATACAGGGTTTAATGAAATTTTTGTGGCTCGTTCCTACTCTTGTAGCTGAAGACTAGTATCATCCTGAACAGGATAATTCTGTGCATATTATTGACAATAGGACTAGTCAGAGACAGGCTTAATGACCATTTTCTGGCATGCATGACACCTATTTTGTGGGATAGTTTTTCGGTTTTTGGAATACACTTACTCTGTGTTTTCTGTGGGTTGGCAGTGCTTTTGACTTCTGTAGCACTGAGTTAGAAGTGACCTTGATGCTTCAATTTCCTGTTAAGTAACTTTCAATACCATATACAGGGAAGGAGGTAAACAGCTTTAAATGTTTATTTATTTTCTCTTCTCAGTTGATTACTATTTCACAACTTCTAAGAGTCAGCTTTAATATTTACTGTAGGTCTATTGTTTATGTATATGATGCTAGAGATATGGATAGTTGTTTTCTTTATCAAGGATACCTATAAATGGGTTGGTTTGCCTGTGACCGTACCATGTTGTGCTGGTTTTGGCTGGCGTTTTCTCACTTTCATCCTTTCTCTCTCCTGTCCCAACTGAAGGGAGTGAGGGATCAGCTGTGCGGTGCTTAGTTGCCAGCTGAGGTTAAACCACGACATGTGTACTTGAAAAAATGCTTCAAAGCATATATATGGATTCTTAAAACATATGTTGATCCCTGTAAGGATGGGATCAAAGCAGACTAGAGGATTTCTGAATTGCAGTAACAGGATGTGCAAATTCCCATATTAAAACATGCTTGAACCTCAAACTGAAGCCAGAATTTTGAAGGCCAGTATGCCTTTGTTTAAAAATGTAGATAGTTTGGCCAAAAGGAGCTGTTGTCCATTTCCAGCATGCAAGGTAACTGTATCTGATTAAAACTATAGTGTCAAAGGAAACACAATAATGAAATGTATGTATGGCAACCATATTAATTAAGTATTAGTAACCCAAGCATGTTCTTTTTGTCTTCAGGCAGTGCTTTGTTGTGTGCATAGCCGTAGTCATGGTGTGGGCTCTGTAAGGTGTGGTTCCATGTTCTGGTGCTGTGAACCATTAAGGTGTTTATACAGTCACTGTTTGGTATTATGATGTAGTATACTTCTCCTTGAGATACATTCATTCATGCCTCTTGCCTGAATGATTTTCATATCAAAGGTGGATGTTATAAAAGCAAGGAGACAAAAGTGTTATTTTTATTTACTAATTCTGTAAACATTTACAGGGCCCCTAAGAGTCAGTGTGGGCTCTTTCCTATTCATCCATTAGGTGCAACACAATTTCTGCAGGTTGAATCAAGCCTTACTCACCAGGTAGGTGAGTCATGACTGATACGGGACTTCTACTTAAATTTAAGTCTCCTAGGAAAAGGTATCTTTCATACAAGATTGTAAGGATACATAGAGTAGCAAAGGACTAGGAAAAACTACTGCTGTCCAGGAGCTACCTGCTTTGGAAGCAAGTATGTATGGGGCTGCAGAGAATTGGCAGAAGTGAAGCAAGTGATAATTTTGGGTAGGTGATGCAAACTGAAGTGCCCCAAGGCAACTGTGCAACAGTCACTGCTTTTGGAATTCACCACCTTTTTGGGTTGTGCTTTCTGTGCTGTTCTATCAAGAGATATTTCACAATTGCTTCTTTGTTTCAATGGCAACATAATCAATGAGAAGTTCCATCTTTGCATTTTTGCATCATTTGTTCTTACAATCCACAATGTCAATTCAGTGTTGGCAATAAAAATCATGAGCTTCAGGAGTTTTTATGAGTTCATCAATAAACTATTTAGCAGAAACATTTTGAAAGTTGATGTCTGTTTTCTTCTCTCTGGGAACTGGTCCAGATGTAAGTCAATGGCATCTTTAATTCTAACAAACTGCATCACTTAGGTTAAATTACAAATCTTCAGGATTATGCACTGAAACTGAGGACACTTCTCAGCCCAGCAGGTTAAACTATGCTTCCTACTTGGAAATGCGTGAGTTAAGAATGTTTAACTCTGTCTAGTACCTGGCTCTAATGCTGCCTCATTATGCTTTTTGCATTGTTTTTTTTTTATGTGAAGCTTGAACTCCTTTTGCCTTTAAAAGGAAGAAGGGAAATCGTATCCAATTCAGGCGTCTTATAGCTGTCTTTGTGGGACAGTGTGTAACTCTATTAATGTTTCTCTTCTCCTGAGAAGAGAGAGGGAGGCAAGGCCTACCCTGATATGGTCTGATCCCAGTCATTCCTGGCAAGTTATCTTTGTCCCGTTACCTACTTGGGTGGTTGTTTCTGTAACGCTAGTGGTACTTAAAGTACCTGACTGAAGTTTCATTCTGAAGTCCTGTTGTGTTTTTCAAAATTTTGATAGCTTTACTGCTTTCATGAGCCAGTAGTAGCCTCTGTGTGCCTTCTGCTGCAATCTTCATTTCGTATTACTCTAGCAGAGTATTCTTTGTCATTCCAGATAGTACTGAAAAAGGCAACTTTCCTTAGGCCAAATGCCTTTTTTTAGGGAATTGGATTATCTTCACTGTTTGTACAGAGACATGGAAGTATCTCTGTGCTTTGAAATGTTTAGTGAATTTAGTGATCCTCATCGTCCATTTCAGTTTTTGAAGTCTAAGAAAAGGAACTGGTCAGCTTTCCATGGAAACAACCTTTTCTTTCAGGAAACAACTGGAAGTTTGGTCAATTATGCGTTACATGCGCTAAATTGATTTTTGAGAAAATTATCTTTTGATTCTTTTAAAAATGTGCTTGTCCTACTAAACTGGTCTTCCTGTGTTTCACCAACAGATACTGTGGCATAAAGATTACCCTAATTAGAAGTCTCAAGCAGATTACTGGTGTCAGTCTTTATCTTTGTTTGGAACAGAACAATAAACTAATTGTACTGGTACCTTTGTGAATTTGGGGGGTGATGTTGAATTAAGGTTCCAATTGTATTTGTTGTAACTCGGAACATGCGGAACATGGCTCTTCCAATAAATAGCCATACAACCTTTACAAACTATAACGAAATAATAAAATTGCAGCAGCATTCAACTTTCTTGTACCTTGTCTACAAGGAATGTTGTCTTTTTCAACTGCAAAGCCTTTGGTAAGGGCTGGATTGCTGCTAGCAGGCAGCCAGAAGGCTGAAACTGAGTTCTCGTCCTGAAAGAGTAACAAGCTGTCCTTTTTTTTTTTTTTTTTTTTTTTTAAGGGTTCATTTTCCTTGTGTTCTAGTCTCTCTGTGTTTTAAGCAAGTGGAATGATTTACTGATCATATGATAATCTGTAAGTGTATTTCAGGGTAATTTTTTAATATATTTCAAGACATAGTCTGGGATTCCACTGTTGTTAGATAAGGTTGTGAAACATTCATCCTACATTAGTATGTGTAGGTTGCCATTTAGATGTTTGTTTTGCGATTCCTGGGGTAGAGTATACGGCAAACAATAGACACCTGCTAACAAGTAAAACCCAAATGAGCAAACTAGTATGAAGAATTGAATTCTTGAAAATTTTTCAAATTTCAATTTTTCAAACTTTTTCAATTTCTCCCTTAAATGGATGCATTTCTCAGTTCATTTTTGACAGTCTTAGTTTTTTTTTGTTTTTTTTTTGTTTTTTTTTTTTAAATGACTAATTTCATTCACATTTTTTTGAGTTCCAAAAATATTACTGCTCTATAAATCTGAAATTAGTTTTGTATTAAACACAGTGAGAAATGGCACTGGAACATAATAAGAGAAAGAAATCTAATTTTATCACTTCTTAATTGTTATTATCTCACAAGAGCATTCTTTTGATTACCTGGAGTCATTTAGCACCATCTGTAGTACCATGTGTAATACAGTTAAAGTAGTATAATAGATGCTGAGGATAAACACAGTTAAATTAAAAATGGTTACTGAGCAAATGGTTATGAAATATTTTAGGGATTTAAGAGCTTTGCATGGAGAAGGCTTTTGGGTTTTTGGTTGTTTGTTTGTTTGTTTTTTTTTTTTTTTTTTTTTTTTTTTTTTTTTTTTTATCTGTAGCTTTGTTTTCCTTAACCAACTGCCTCTCCTCTTTGGTTCTCTTGGTGCAGAACTATGGTGGCAATGAAGTGATTGCCACAGTAAGTTTTCTTTGAGAAAATGTTGCTACTGTCTGTTTTGTCTGTATTTTCTGCTCAGTTAAGAGCTGTGTTACTGTTTTAGCTGTCCTTTGCTGCAGCCTCTTGTCTTGGCCTGCAGCCCCCACAATACAGAAGGAGAGAACTGCTGTGATGAGTGTTCTTTACTCTAGTGCACCAGGCTTTGTAGCAGTCTCTGGAGATAAACAGCTAAATTAGCTTCAGACTTGCAAGCAGCACATGGACTGTTTAAGAAATGAAGTGATGAATAGAATGTCTAGCACTTGACTTAGTTGTCTTAACAGGAAATAATTAAAACAAAAAGAGAACTTTGCTTAATGTGATACGAAGGTTACAAACTTTTGCTGGCAGTATTTTGTCAGAGTATGATTGACACTAGCTTTATACTCTGGGAAGGTTACAAATAAGTATAATTTGAATTTCTTCTTTCTATAACTTTTACTTCCCTTCCTGAACACTTCCTTGAATGTTTCATTAGATTGGTTGTGCTGAACATAAGTGTGTTCCACAAGTCCCTTTCCCCCCTCTCATCTAGTTTAAAGACCTCCCTCAGAAGGGAGTCCCCAACAACTATAACCCTTTGGGGTTTTTTAGTGGGTGTGGTATTGATCCGAAGGGTATGTTTTTTTTTGACTGAGGCACCTGTGTGACAGGGTGCTCCTTACCTACTTCTCCAGAGTGGTCATCTTTAATCACAGCCTCATATCTCAGTTTATATCTGTAAAAAAAAAAAAAAAAAAAAA
>VZRU01003019.1:40261-58929 GCA_013398155.1 Pedionomus torquatus
AGAAGAAAAAAAAAAAAAAAAAAAAAAAAAAACAACAAAAAAAAAAAAAAAAAAAAAAAACCACAAAAAACCAGAAACAAACAGATTTTTTGAAAGTAAGTGTGTAATGCCACAATTTCACAGAACAAATATATGCAAGTAGTCATGTCAACATATAAAACAAGAATGCTATGATTGTATGGCTAAAATAGTCATATGTGAGGCACCTGTGTGCTTCCACAGACTGATTCCTGTGAAGAGTGCTTAATGTGGATAAAAAGGTTAATCTGTCTTACTGATACTGCATAATCTTAACTTTTTCATATTTATTAAGTTTTATAAGTTTAATTTTCTTATTTATTAAGTTTATACTTACCTATGTCATAAATTTCAGAAGGAAAATTGAGACTTTGCGAGGCAGAAACTGCTTTGCTTTCCAAACATCTTAAGGATGTTGGAGAAAACCTTGGGTTTGTAAGTTTAATTGGATTTTCAAGATTTTGTTGCACTTGCTGTTTTGCCTTAGCAGTTGATAGAGCTTAAATAATGTGGTGGTTATGCCAAAACCTGTATTTGTATTTCTTGCTTCAGTTTTCAGTCTCAAGAAGTGAAGTGTTACAAATTGTGTGCTCACCTGTAATGCCAGTAGGAGGACGTGAGAGGTTTACTTTGGGTTTTGTATTAACTGAAGCGGGAAGACACAATGAGTATGTTTATTTAGAGACCAACCCAAGTCAGATTTGCAGTGAAGTGTATAAAAGCCATCAGCAATGTACTGGGACTTAACATTGTACATCAGCATGTACTGTTAAGGCATACCAATTTACATTTGAAAGTATTTATTTTCAAACGTTAGGAATTTCAGATAAAAACTCATCTAGTATGTTTTACAGACTGTTTTGTTTGTTTGTTTGTTTTTGGTTTTTTGTTTTGTTTTGTTTTGTTTTTAGCTTTCTGTGGAAGCTTGGCTTGTTAGCAAATGCCCACACTTGAGTTTGAGAGGGCTGTACTGTAAAGCTGTAGGGCCACAGAGCTATATGCCTTTGACATCTATTTCTCATCTTAGATAATTTTGCATGAGTTATTGCTGGCCTTCCTGTTCCTCTTACCTCTACTGTATGTATCTTTTTTACTCACCACTTCTGTTTATTACTTTTTTTCTTGAGTGTCACCTCAGTTCTGTTTTTCTGGTCCCTTTGATTTGTGTGTCAGTTTTTTCATCTTCTGTAAAATACTGCTGTTCTGTACAATGCAAATCTTAATTCTCTATAGCACACGTATGCTGTCTATAGGTATGCTCATGTTTTGTTTTTCTTTTTTTAATTTGTGATCCTATGTAGAAGTGTAAGAGAACTATGATATTGTATAATGAAAGCAATTATTAGAATTCCATTGAAGCAGCATGGTACTGGTTACAAGTATAGTATTTTGTGACATAATTATGATGTTTGAAATAAAAAGATAGGCAGGAATTGTTGTGTTGTAATAGTGGACCAATCAGATACATAAAGTGTTAAAAAACGAGATACAAATTTTTGAGAGAAGAGCAATGCTACTTGTAAAATTCAGATAGATAAAATTTCACTTAAAAATTTACAGTTTCTGTGAAAGACTGTCAGGTATAGATTATGAAGACAAGCAATCAATGTTTAAATGTGACCTCCAACATAACATCAGCCATAAGGGCAACTAATATTTTATGCAGTTAGTCTACAGACTAAATGTAAATAAACCTTTGCAAAGTGGATTGGGGGATAGCTTAGGACAATTTCCAGCAAGCCTCCAGTCATTTAGATTTGAGTGGCAGTAAGTCTTACAGTGCAAAACATGAAAAAATAGCCAAGTGTTTCTTATATGACGTGTTCTGCTGGAGTTCTGAAGATACAAGAAATATACCAAGTACCACTGAGTCTTATGGAGTTCAGCTCAATCTCGTAGACTAACTGAAAAAGAAGTTGTGTTTTGTGAAATACTGCAAGAAATGATGCATAAACTTTGATTGCAAAGGGGAGAAAATTCAGTGCTCTAATGAAAGCCCAAGCAAAAATGCTAAAATGGAATCGATACATTGGATGGAACTTTAGTGTTTTGCCTTACATTAATCTCTCATGTTTGTTAGGGAAACCTGGGGAATGTGGTGTTTAAACTAGTACGGACCAGATTGGGTCAAGAAGACCAAGCTTCGTAGGAAGTATGTCTTGCTCTAGTGTTAATTTTTTTAATGTGAGATATGAAATAAAGCTGAAAGATTTATTGGTAGACAGGGTTGGTAACCAAATGCAGTTTCTGTGATGAGTTCCTACAGTTAGGTTGCTATGTCTTGACTACTGTCATATCTCGGAGAATTATTTCAGCTGATTGAGAGTTTATATGCTTGTACTGGTCAAAGTGAACTTGGGAAAAGACACCTCTTTTTATCTTGATAGGGCCACAGAGTTTTACATGATGACAAAATAAATTAAGTAACAGGAATTTATAATACATGATCCTTTTTCATATCAATTCCAGAGGATTTAGACTAGCTAATTTACTAATATGTTGTGAGTGGGAGATGGCTGAGCTGGCTTTTATGCACAGTTGAGAAGGCTGTGCTTAGAGATGACCGAAGTGAGTTTTGGAAGGAAGCCAGGGAAACACTGTAGGCTTTGCTCAGGACTACACGGAGTCATTCTGATCTGCATCTGAAATGTTAGATCTGGTGTGACCCTCAGCTGCTGTGAAACGATTGCATAGGTGGTACAGGCAAGGGACACAATGCAGTGTCTTGTTGGAGAGTTGTAGCCTCCTCTTCCAAGTGCAGACCATGCTGTTCTAAGTAATTCCTTTCTCAAAGCTAGATTAGATTGTGTTCAGGGCAGAGAGGGACAGAACAGTGCTTTATATCTTATAGAAAATGGTGTTGCTCTAGAATTAACAATCTAGTTTTGTAGTGGAGTATTTTATCAGGAGCAGCATTGTATGTACTTGCAGAATCCACGTTCACTCTAATTTAATTTCTGCAGAAATACTTAAAATGGTGTAATTAATCTTTTGTTTTGTTTTGGGTTTTTTGTTTGTTAGTGGTATCAATAAATAAAAAACAGTAAGCAAAGTTTCATTTGATGTGCAGGGCTGGTGGAAGCTAGCACTCAAAGGAGTAAAAGTAGTTTGACTGTGACTATTGCAAGATGTTTTTCCAATAAATCATCTTACAGAAACCATGATGAACAAACCTTTAGTTAGTCAGAAATGCACTTAACAAGGTTAGGTGTCCATAAATTTATTTGGCTTTAAACATTTGGTTAACTGAAGAAAGATCAACCTGTTATGTGCATCAACAGGAGTATCTTTGTAACTTGAACTAGTAGACAAGTGAAAGGGGGTGTTGTCTCTGAGGTATTACTGTTACTGGGTAAAATTTCAGGTCACAGAGGAACTGCATTGTCAAATGTCAGCTACTTGAAGTAATACAGTCCATAAGACTAAGAAAATCATGTTTTAGTCATCCTAGGATCTGCTGGAATGGATCTCTAAATATTCTGTTGGAATCTTATTGTCTAATGTAAAGTTGAAAATGAAACATACAAGTATGCAATTATGCTTTTAAAATTATTTTTTTAAAATTTCATACTGGCTTAAAAGAGAGTTCTATTTGTACTGGTCTCATCTTATTTTTAAAAATCTTATTTTGGACTCCATGTGCAAGAAAGTAGATTCTACCATTTCAGTGTACTTACTTTAGAAGATAGCTCCATATACCAGAGAATTCACAAAGTTCTTTTTTCTAGTAAAAATCTGTTACCTGAAATGCCCATGAGATGGTGCTAATCAGTCTTGGTTTTGTATAGCAGGAGATCTGTGTATAGTTCTGATTAAGGAGTGAGGATGCAGTGGTTAGCATTGCAGTATTTCTAAGAGAAAAGAAAAGAAGAAAAAAAAACCCTGAAAATATCTTGAATTAAAGTACAAAATTAGCTATTACTATACTGTTTGGAAGTGTGCAAAAAACCAGCCTTGTTATTCTCTGCTCACCCTTGGGACGACTGATTTGATGCTAATTTGCACAAATTATAGATTACTACTGATTTTTCTTTCTTAAAAATGATTTTCTAAATTGCCAAAGGATAAAAAAAGTTTTGATAAATCCCTCCTTCTTGCCCTGCTTTATTTCCTTCCGTTTTTCTCAAAGGTCCATGAGTGTTCTTTATAGGTGTTGTGGTTTAGCCTCAGATGGTAACAAAGAACCAGGAGGCAGCCCTGTTGGCTCTAACAACCCACAGTGGTGGGGAGAGGATTGGAAGAAAAGGGTAATACTTGTGGGACAAAAACTGTTTAACAGAACAACAGGTAGAACAAGGAAAACAGTAACAGTAACACAGATGGAGAAGGATACAAACACGATTACAATACAGACCACAACCTGGACCCTCATTGACCCCACACACCACCCTTTTCCTGTCCCCCCTCCCCTTCCCTGCCAGCTCCCTGCTGCCCCCTGGGCAGGGCTCACATGGGGTGGAATACCTGTGCCCCTGCTAGAGCCAGGGGAGAATTAACCCTGTCCCTCCTGGAAACCAGGGCAATAGGAAACATTCTGCTATAAATCCATGCCAGTGTATTCTGTTCTGTGATGTCCTCAGGAGTTTGATTAATTTGATTTGGTTTTGTTTTCCCCTAGACTTATGTGGACAGTCTGTAACAAGCAATATGCAACAGTGGGCCTAGGGAGAAATGTTAAACTTCTATTAACTAAGACAGGGAGGATAGTCTTTGCGCTGGACTCAGTATTAAAAGCTCCAGGGCTGTTTTTAAAGAATGTACTCTGTAATCTTAGATGCAAGATGGGGAGAAAAATAGAAACGTAAAAGGAAGACATTAGAGTAAAATGACCTCTTTCTGAAATGAGGTTACAGAAAGACTTATAGTGGGCTGCAGCACAGTAGTATGGCTGGAGAGTAGCCCTGAGGAGAAGGACTTGGGAGTGTTGGCGGATGAGAAGCTCGACATGAGCTAGCAATGCATGCTGGCAGGCCAGAAAGCCAACCACATCCAGGGCTGCATCAAAAGTACGGCCAGCAGATTGAGGGAAGTGATTCTGGATTATGCCCCTTTACTCCACTCTGGTGAGACTCTACCTGGAGTGCTGTGTCCCGCTTTGGAGCCCTCACTACAGGAAGATCATGGACCTGTTGGAATGGGTCCAGTGGAGGGCCACACAAGTGATCAGAGGGCTGGAGCACTTCTCCGGTGAAGACAGGCTGAGAGAGTTGGAGTTGTTCAACCTGGAGAAGAGGTCTCTGGGGAGAGCTTTTAATGGCCTTGCAGTACCTGAAGGGTACTGAAGGGGGGGGCCTACAGCAGAGATAAGGGGCCCTTTATCAGGGAGTGGAGCCATGGGATTGAGGGTAATGGATTTAAACTGAAAGAGGGGAGATATAGGTTGCATTTTAGGAAGAAATTTTTACTGTGAGGGTGGTGAGGCACTGGAACAGGTTGCCAAGAGAAGCTGTGGCCTCCCCTTCCCTGGAGGCATTCAAGGCCAGGCTGGATGGGGCTTTGAGCAACCTAATCTAGTGTCCCTGCCCATTGCAGGGGAGTTGGAACTCGATGATCTTTAAGGTCCCTTCCAACACTAACCATTCCCTGATCGTGTATGTTATTTTACATTCTGCTTCAGACTCCTTTTATTGGTGTTTTGAGAGTAGTAAACTAAATGGTTTGGGGGAATGCAGGGGGATATTTGGAAGAGGTCATGACTAACATAGATGAACTGAGGAAGGATTTATCAGTATTCATAGATGGGTATGAATACAAGAGGCAGTTGTATGGAAACTGGAATGAAGTGACTAGCACCACTGTTACAATCGGCTAAGCTAAGACAACACTGAAAGAAAGTATCTTCTAAGTATTATTAGCAGAGATTACAGGCCTCTGAAAATGAGGACAGCTTTAAGCTTGATGACTTGATCTAGTGGAAGTATTCAAAGATTGAATTTGTACAAAGATGGCCTTTGTGCAGGCTGCTCTAATTAGATCAGACCAAGAGGACAGAGGAAAATCCATTTCCTCTGAAAACTTCTTTTCCCTTTCAAAACCTATGAATGGTGCCACGATCAATGTTTCTTTTACATGTTTTGTAGGCTTTTTTTTTTCTTTTTCTTTTTCAAATAGCTATAGCTTTGACCAAACAAGAAACTTAAGTTGTGATTGCCTTTATGTTCTGTGCTATCAGTGACTGCTGAAAGCAGTATTAGGACAGCATAGAGGATACCGAAGTGCTTGAGAAAAGTGCTTTGATGGTAAATGGAGGCAAACCCAGAAGTGCATGCAGCATTCTACATAGAGGAAGCTAAAGATTAGTGCCAACTGAAAAACAAGGTTTTTTCCTCTTAAGTGGAAAAAGAAAAAAAAAAAAATAGTTCTGGCTGAATTGCTTTTGGGAAAACTGAGTTAAAATGTATCACTTTGGAATGTGTAACTTCTGGAACAGAAGGATTTGCACATGTTCTGCATATGCTGAAATGAGTGGGATAGTTTAGAATGATGGCAAATTACAGTCTGAGATGATACATTACATTGTAGTTACTGGAGGCTGAGAGAGATTATGCAAGGAGGATTCTGAAAGTCTTTTTGGCTATTTTCAACTTGATAATAATACTGATGCTGAATCATCTGTTTGGGATGATTATGTGAATAAGTGGTATTTGAAGATCAGATGTGATTTAAGGATGAAAATGGGGCAAGAAGAAATGGTTTTCTAACCCTACTTCACACTGAGCCAACAAACCTATACAACAGAGACTTCTGCTGTCAGAACTTTTATGGAAAAGCTGAATGAAGCTAGGAGTAGTAAGTACTGGTGTATGCAGAAGAGGTGCAAGCAAAATAACTCTCCAGAAAAGCAGTCTCAGTTTCTCCTATTCAGACTCCACCATTGCTCCCTTGAAACCCTTTGTGTCCTGCAAGCTTACCTTCTCTCTGAGAAATTTAGGGAATTTTCTTTCAGTTTTAGTCTTCTCAACATACTGTTTCACTGAGATGAAAGGCTGTAATTCTTATTCTATTTTTTCTCTCTTAAATATAATTCCTTTTTCTTTGGGTCTTCAGATTTGTTGTTGTTTCCTACTTAATTTCTTTGAATGTTTTCCTGTCCACCACTTTGTCACTCTTGTATATTATACTTCTAATTCTTCAAATAAAAAAAAGTTGAATTCTTGAATTACTTCAGCTTGTATTTATAGCAAGCTGTGCCAGTTCTAAGTCAGACAACTTAAAGTGGAGGAAAAAAAAATCATATGAAAGGAAAAAAATTCTGATTGAATTATCATTTTAGAAAACTGTATGGAAAAAATTCATTTTGGAATGTTTCATTTAACCTGACATAATGCTGCAGTGCTTCAGGGAAGATGCTGATTATGGAAGGATTTGAGGTAGACTATGAAAGTAATCCTGGAGATTGTTGTTTTGGTATCAGAAAAAACAATAACTAAACTGTAAGTAGGGCCAGTATGAGTAAGGAGAATGTGGACCTATAACTCATGTGATGAAATCATGAACTTTGAACATTTCTAAAATGACATTTAATAGTTTTTATGGCCCAGAAAAACTAATCTCCCATCAGAAACTGGAGTTTCTCAAAGAGTACAAATCTCATCTTGGACAATTCCAAGAAAATACATTTTCAGAGAAGCTTAAGTGCAATTTCCTAGGAACCAGTATTTTCATTCTCATAGAAGAGTGTAAAGAGAGTTGGAGGTCTTGCAAGAATAATTCTAGAAACCAGGATTTCTATTTCTGAGGAAATTAATACTTTATAGCTTAGAATGCAGTGCTGTTTACAATGGATTGTTTGTGTGGCCATGCAAGTTGAATACATACGGAAAAATGGGAAACAAACAAACAAAAAGCTTTCTGTATCTAAACTTGGGGGTCCATAATCAATAAACATTGCCTGAATAAACCACCAGCTACTGAACTGGTGGTGGAAGTTTTAAATTTAAGAAGAAAGCTTCTTAAATTTAAATCACAAAGGCTTAAGTTTTGTAGGAATGTAAATACCTAATTTTCACTTTCTGTTCATTGTACATTAACATAACTACTATAGACTGAAATTATTGCTGAAATACCTGTGTGAGTTTTGCTTTACAATAAACTGTTTTTTTTCTATGGTTCAAACGTTTGAAAGAAACAAAGCATATTATAAGTTGTAGTTTAGATGAAAGTAGGTTTTGGAGTTATCATATTGTATTTACAAGAAATTACTATTCTTTCCTTAAACATTTGTAATCAATTACTACCTTACTAAAAGTAACTAATTTTTGAAGGCAATATCCTGAAATTTAATGTTTTATTACTCCTTGAAATGGCAGCTAACTTGCTATTCCACCACTATGCCTGTATTCAGCTGTCAGCTGTAATTTCTCTACTTCTCAAAAAAAAAAAAAGACAAGCATCTGACCTATGTGTTTGATTTTTAATCCTGTTTAGTTTTTGGAGGGATCAAGTTAAGCAGGTGTAGAATAAGTGACTGGGGATCTTTCACCACTACTTAAGTAATGTTTTTTATGAGTAATGTAAAAAACTGCAATGGCAGAATTTCCTGACTTCAGAGTACATGATGCTAGGAGATGTGAGTAACTGACTTTTAAGAAATGTGTGGAATAGGAGCGAGTGTGCTTTTTTTCCTTTTTTTTTTTTTGAGTCCACTGTAAAAATATTGTCGTGATAAAGTGTGAATAAATTACTACAGTAGAGGACAACAAACACGAGTATAAAGTATAGAGGTTGTAGTATCATGGCAGTAGTATCAGTTTTTCATGTACTACATCCTGTTGATGTCTTCTATAGAAATTAAACTGATACTTTTTTTAGGAAATCTGTTTAAAGACCTTCTAGTTTTCCCTACACCTCAAACAGTGTGTAAATGAATTGGGTTCATGGTTGCTTCTTTAAATTTACTTTCTGCAGTCTGTATTTCTGCCTGTTAGTATAGTACTTCTTTATCAGTATTTTTAAAAAAGAGGGGAAAAAACCAAGCTTTTTGTGGATTTGACCATGTATGAAACTTCAGTAATAATTTTTTGATGCCTCCTTTTATTTCTTGTATTTGCAGTTATTAAGCTAATACTATGCCAAGACACTATGAAAGTTGTAAGACAGATACTATGAAAAGAATAAGAGGGACCACATAATGAAATGCACTAACTTTATATTGGCAGCAGAAGTTTGAAATAACAGTGGCACATCTAATTTCTGCTTAAAGTTCTAGAGGAATCTGGGTATGGGATGAAGCTTCTTACCATTATTGGTTATTTAAATAATGCAGGGGAGAGGAGGAGGGGGGAACATTACATAGAACTTGATAATTCTCCCGTTTAAATCTTTACTATAAAAGTAATAATTTTTTCAGTTACTCGTGTTACTGTTGCATAAAAGTTTAACTGCATAAATGGAAGCTTGAGCTGATCACTTGTATGGAAGAATTAGCACAGGTAGCAGAGATGTATAGCTGTACTTTTACTTGAGCTCCTTTTGTGTGCAGAATGTCTCAAGTTTAATGTAGGTTTGTTTTTAACCATTTTAAACCAGCCTTACTTAATTAAAAAAAGTGCTTTTGCTAATGCCTCCCTATAACACAAAAAAGATTGATTGAAAAAAGATTGATTGCTTGCTATAGTTGTTTTCTGCTGTACCTATTTTAACTTCCACCTCCTCCTCCCCCAAATAGAATAGATGAGACTGTGGACTGTTTCACTTTTTAAAGTACAGAAATTAAGATTTAGATATGGAACAGTTCTTTATGAGTTATTTTCATTGTTTCACTTCAGAATTTTATAATGAAGCAAGCCATTGATGGATTGGCTTCTCTGACAAAAACAAATGTTTCTGTTTAGAAAAAAATGTGTGATGACAGTCTGAGAGCGTTACCACTATAATCAAATACTTCTGTGATTTTGTGCCAGCTTATCAGATGGATAACTAGTGACTTAAAAGCAAAGAAACTTTTGCAGTTCTTTTTTTGCGGAGCTTTTTGTCCCCTGCCATGAGAGACCAGGCAACGTGCGGCTCTGAACTCTGGGTTTCAGAGTAGATGATTGGCCTGGAAATTTGGAAGTCCTAAGGACTGTGGTGTAACTCTTTCACAGCTGAAGAATCTGAAAGCTGTACAGTCCTCAGGTGTCTCCTGGGTAATATGGCAGGAAACCAGGAACAAGTTCCTAAATCAGTCAATGATGAGCAGCAGGAAGTGTGGCAATGATGGTATCCATTTCAGTTAAGTGTTCTTTCCCTCCCTGTAATCAGTTTTTCTACAGTGGTGGGAAAAGATTATGGAATTGTAAGTTTCAGGAAACTTCTTTTTGCATTTTTCTTGGCTTTGGGAAAAATTTTCTGAATTCCAGAACTGTAACAGAAATAGTACCGATCAAATGTCTTTTTTTTTTTTTTTTTTTTTTANTTTTTTTTTTTTTTTTTAAAGTATGTTTTCTGTGCGGAAACAGAAGAGTGGCAAAAGTACAAATACTGTGAGCTGTATGCTTCGTTGTAAAATTAAGGGGAGTAGAGAAATGTACTTGTGAGCTGTATGAGTGTGTGGTGTGAAAGAAACTACAGGATACATATATGCCTTACACAGCAATGTGCACACTATAACAACTCTGGAGTTTTGGAGCAGTGCCATATGTCTTAATCTTTGACAAAAACAAACAACAACCACCAACCAGTAAAGCTTAGTGTATGGATAAAACTGTGTTTTGGTAGTGTACCATTCTACTGTACCATAATGCATGGTAGAATTTTTAGTGATAATTTAATCTCATGAAGTTGCAGCTACCAATTTAAAGTTATCTTTCTACTTAAGTATAGTGAGCTATGCAGAAGAGTATGTATGTACACCCCATTGTTTTTTGTTGCACAGAGAATAGTTAGTAGTGCTCTTTTGGCTTTGTTCTCTGAAGTTACACTGAAACAAAACGTAGCGTGTGGACTGATTGAAAGGAGAATGAAACACAAATTTGTGAATTTCAAGACATGCTGATATTTGCAGTGAGATAATGGAGATACTTCTGCCAATTGTTGGCTTCACAACTGAGAGACCACAGTTTATCCTGTGATCAGGTTGCTGTCTTGAAACTTGTTTCATGATTTTTATGGTAATTACTTTTTCTGTTGTCCTGGGAAAGCTCTTTCTCATATATGTAAATATTTATATGTGTGGAAAGCCACAGGAAATATTGTTACTAAGAACTTGATTTGATAAACATTGAAGAACGCATCTGTGTTTTCTTGTAGTGCTGAGTTTGCTTGGTAAATTTTCTAGAGAGAATGTGCCAGAAGAAGGAAAGAAAACATAATAGCTCCTCTGTTAGAGGTTTCACTGAATCTCAGGTTTAGAATTTAAATCAAAATGGTTTACTGAAGCTGAAGATATTTTTCTATTTGTTTGTTTAGATGCAAAATATTGACGTTCTCTATAATTTCCAAAGGGCTCTTTTATTTATAAATTCTGTAGTCACCCCTGCTACAAAATCCATGATTATGATAGATGTTACATGTTTTCTTTGGAACTTGTTTTAGTAATTATAATTTTTATAGGAGGGACAGATTTCAAGACTCTAGGAAAATGGTTACTTGTTCTTTTATTATTATGGGTTTTTACTACTTACATAATTTGAAGGGAATTATGTAGAACTACAGTGGCTGTTAACACTAAAGAAAAAGGTGAAAATAATTTGGATGTGGAATGAAATAAAAGATTTTGCTAAAAAGATTACATGGTTCTTTATTTTGTTGGCATTTAACCTCTCCTTTTTTAATCATACTTTCTTTGTGTTCAAGTTGAGTAGCTTTTCACAGCAGCAGATGTTCCTTCCTTCACTGTCCCACTGAAGCAACATTTATTGTTCAGTTAGTCACACTTCTCAGAGAGGAGTATTCTAAGACACACCATTTCACATACTGCTACATTATTTGGATACACATTTGGATACTTTTTCAGGTTGTGTATTATCACTCATGGCTAATAATTTAGTTTTGGTTTATGCATTTGTGTGTGTGGAAGATGTTTAAGTATCCTTCTAAATTCTCTAAATCCTTATGAATGTAGTAATTCCCAAACAAGCCATTTTGCCTTAGATACCTGACTGTGATGTGACTGTTGAGTAAGGAATGCTGAGAACTCAGTGCTGTGAAATCTGGTGAAACTAGTGTTTAAGAAATACTTCTTTAAAGTTAAAAATATCAGAGGCCAAGCCTTAGGAAATGCTAGCTTTACTGGCTAAATGCTTCCTTCAATCTGTAATTCAACCCCCTTTTGTCTAACAGTTGTTGCTTTTCTCCAGTCTAAAATCCAGTCTGTCACAGGGGAGCAGGAGGGTCTTGTCAGGTTTTCAGAAGAATACCTGACAGTTGCTGCTGGTCATATTTGATGGCAAAATTTTTTAAAAAATCAAATAAAACATAGTTTGCAGTTGTATCAATTGAGGATGCTTTTGTCTTTTTCGGTCTAATTTCAGTTGCAACTCTGTTCAACAGTTTAAATGAGCTTGGTTGTAATATATGCAACGTGCCACATGCACAGGATTAAGTGATTTGCCCAACGGCCTATCTAGGAGGTGGCTCTGCCAGGGGATTTGGGAAACTGATGTGAACTGGATGGGTAGAGCTGCATAACTAAATGTTAAGATGTCATGTAGCTAAGTTAGAAGTATGTAGACTTATTTATGTAGTGTTGTATTATGTATGTAGTATGTAGTATGTAGTATTTCTGTAGAAATGGAAAAAAACGAGTGGCAGAAGAGTTGTCATACAGGGTAATCAAGAGGACAACTGGAATTTATTAGAAGCACTTACCAGGAAAAAAGGGACAAGCTCATAAACATGTATATTTGTAGGCAATAGTGATAACATATGCTACATGTAGTAATTTTCCTAGTGTGTGTGGGAAGGTTTGTCTTGTGTGTTTTTTTGTTTTTTTTTTTTTTCTTTTTTTTTTTCCCTTTCCCTCACTTTTGCTCTTTCATCAAGAACAGTGAAAATTTGGCACAGTTGAATATTTTGTTCAGCTCTTTCTTTCAGTCTTTGAAGTCCCCTAAAGCCTTGGTAGGAGNCTTTACTGTTGTAACTATGTCTTGGAGTCAGTTTCAATTCAGTCATTGCCTATATACACAGAAAAAGGTCAGAGACAAATCAAGGTGGAGTAAAGCCTTAGAGTAGTAGCCACTGTACGAGGGAGAAAGAACCCCAACTAAACAGAAAACAGTGTTGTGGGGGACAATAATGACGATGACTTTAAAATGTTTTTGCAAACATTGCAAAACGTTTTGCCACTTGTTAAGAACACTAAGTACAGAATCACATTTTTGTCCTTACTTTCAGAATTGCTTTGTGGGAATTGAAATAAAAGGAAAAGTAGGCTATTCATGGAGGCTTTACTGATGTATCTGTTCTCACAAAGGCAAAGGGACCTTTTTCTTCTGGTGTAGTGAGTAGAAATTGTTTAGACATGTCAGTCTTGCTGTTATAAAAGTCCAAGTGGATAGAGGTTTTCCATACGTGGCTGTGAATGTAGTGGGTTTGATGGCGGCCTTTGCTCTTGCCCCGTCAGCGGTATGGATGTGCTGGCTAGACTTCTTGTGTGGCTTTGGCTTTGGTCAAAAAGAAAAATTGAGCACCAGTGCTGGTAGTGAGTCTTTGAGTCAAGTATCACTGATTTGAGTCTCGTGCTTTCCTCCTTTAAGATATGTATTATTTCAATACACTTAGCATTCAGTTATATGTATTTTTAAACTCTAAACAATGTAGTGGTGTATTTGGGGGGTGGGGAAAAAAGTAATTTCTTGGTAAGAATAAATGAAAGGCTGTTATTTATTCTAGGCACCCTTCTGTTCTAGTCAGGATCATCTGCATGGTTCTCCCATGTTGATCACAGCTACAGAAAGTCAAAAAAAAAAGGCAACAGGGAAAGCTGAGTGTAACATATCCTGTAAGCATGCCTTTTAGTGTTTCTTACATCCAAACTCTTAATCCTCTCAGTTTTAGCTGTGGTAGCAATCTCTGCCAATTCTGAGAAGGCATGTGTGGTGTTTTCCAGCTGTTCTGGATCGAAGCAGTGTCAGAAATGACAGAAACAGATGTACTAGTTCTTGCTTTCTGTTAGAATTTTTAACTTGGTGCCTTTAGTTGTGCTGAAATTCTCTGTAGTTAATCTGCTGAGCTATGAAATGTGATGGCAGTTGAGGAGCTGGCACACAGTTGCATCTAGCATGTGCTACATCAGGGCTGTAACTTTCAGCAGGAGAGGAAATACTTAACATTATGGTTGCTAAATTTGATAAAACCTGCCAGAGGTTTATAAGCAAACTGATTACTCACTTCATCTTGCATTATTTCTTGGCTTTTTGAGCTTCATTTTATTCCTCTTGCAAGGTTTTTTTTTTGTATTGTAATTGATATTGTAATTAATAATAATTAATGTAACAAATATTGTAAGAAAACTGCTATTCTTGCTATTCTTACACAATTCCATGTTTGGAACAGATTCTGTTTTGTCTCTCTTGTGATTTCCTTTGTTCCTTTCTCCCTTACTGTAGCTGTTATCCCCTAGTCTCTGAGCTGACAAAACACTTTCAAACATGTTTCCTAGAATGAACTCATAGCCTTGTTTTACTCCTAGAATTCTGTTTTTACACAGTTTTTAAGTAATGTACCCTGCAAGTGGGTATCCAATCTATGTTAAAAGTGATAAAGCTCTGTGAAGGATTGCTTGTATAAGACTTGTAGGATGCAAACTTCACATGCTGTAGTGGTGGCTTCCTTCCCCCCTACTGACAGTCTAGTGTAAAATACCAGACAGATGTATTGTTTCTGAGGAAAAATATGGGGATATGTTATCTATTCTCTAGCATCTGGGGAAGTGGCCTTCAAACATTTTTGATTGTACATCCTGTCAGTGAAGAAACTTTGAGCATGCACCCCAATAAATATATAACTATTTATTTATGAATTACATACATGTGCTATAGTAGTATTATATTATGTAGATTATAAACCACATAAAAATGGTTTTTATTTTCTCACCCTTTTTATTTCTATTTTTAATTTTTGAATTTTATTTAGTAATTATGCAAAAGGAATATTTTCTTTCTGCACCCCAGAAGATTGTCTTGCATACCCCCCCAGGGTGCATGTACCTCACTTGGATGGACTAGGAGACTTTTTTAGAATTACTTACTTTACAAGTTTTCCTAGTTTTCTTAGTTTAGGAAACAGTAATTTTCAGGAGGTCAAATATAATGTATTATTGTACATTAGCAATCTGTTGTGAATATATATATTTTTAGAAGTATACCTCTTCAGTATATGTGGTACATATAGCAAAAATTGCGTAATTGTTTGTATGTATTGTTTTGCTAGTCATTGCAAGAGAATATTTTGTTCTCTGGCAGCAAGAGCCAATCTGCTTTGCTCATTTTAACCAAGTTGTCTAACTTCTGCATGAGTTCTGATTTTTTAAGTCTAAGTAAGCTTGGTTGTGTTTGTTCAGGCGTGGTGTTGGTGTTGGATTATTGGGTTTTCTTTTTTCTGATTTGGCCTATGGGCGGAATGAATTTGCTTCTGCCTGAAGCACATACTGTGTATGTCCTGAATGATGGAGGGGTACAAGCAGGGCATTCTCTGTAAAGTTATCCTGACTGTATGGTTTGTTCCCCACTATGGACTTGTTGTTGATTCATATAGTTTTAGAAGTATTATCTCTTTGGCCTCCTTCCTTCAGGGGAAGGACTAAGAGAGGATGCTGACCTGCCTATCTGTGGAATGGTTAGTCTCTTTCTCTCAGCGTATAGCAGATTTCTTTTCCTTGCTGATGGGTGATATTTCCAGACTTGAGGAACAGTTACATGCTTGATTAAGTTATATATGTCTGGATCCTGAAAACCATTTATTTTTAATATTCTTGTAAATAAAAAAAATTAGATAACTTCTTTAGAAGTGTAGCTAGGGAGGGAAGCGGTGGGATAATGAAATGGACAGTATGGTACAGTGCTTTGCTGTGTGTATTTCATGTATTTGAGTTTAAATTCAGAGTAATGTAACTCGTGCTGACTTTCTACTGGATGTCATAAAATGACAGTCTTCCGATTTTTAAAATGTCAAACTCATAAATCATTAGTTTGCTAAGATTGCACTAGCAAGCTATTAAAGAACATGGCAGTATTTACTGTAGATAAATGCAAATTTTAAAAGGTTCTCTGTATCATGGTTTAAATGATTTATTTGCTTTCAATGCACATATGAATCTGATGTGATGTAAAGATTTAGGATATTTCATTTCCTGTATGGAGCTAAAAGTTTGCATATTATTAAACTTTCTCTTGGAGTCATATCTTTCTAGTATGTCTTAAATGGCATCATAGGTTAAGGTACAATGAAAAATATTAATTTAAACAAAAGCAGAATTTAATGCTATTAATAGGCTACTGGGGGATACAAATTTCAGCTGGATTTAGAGGTAGTCTATGTCTATGTTAATATCTGTTGAGATCTGTAATATAAGCTGAACTGAGAAAATTGCCAGGTTTTGTAAATACACCTTTGGCTACTGCTTGGAGTGTGCTGAAATGGTCTTGAAATTGTTTGATTTGCAAAAACTCAACTTGGTTGTCTTTTGTTTCTTCAAGGATTTGAAAGAAAGCTTATAGTCGCATGGCCTCCTCAGGAGCAAAGGGCTTCCACACTTAGTGTTGTGCTTCAGACAAAAGCTGTTAGAGGATCAGTTTTATGCTGTCTCCTGTTTTCTTCTTGTCCAACGTTCTCCTGGGTTATTGCCACTCTTTGGTCTGTGCCAGTGGGTGGTTCCCTGAGTGCTTAGTATTTGTGTTTTCTGTCATGTTCTTGGCAATCCTTTTTCTATCAGGTGTCCCCCCTCTTGATGATCAGTAAAGATTGGGAGGAGGGTAAAATTCCTAATATTGGACTTGTCTATTTCATTTTTGGAATCTGTGGTTGAATTTGCAAAAGGGAAAATAGAAGCACTGTGCACAGTGGTATGGAGTGCTGTAACTTTTTTTGAGTTTGAGTGTGGTATTTTGAACTGTTCGTACCGAGATAATTTTCTGAATGGATACCAAACTGATATAAATAAAAGTAGGATTTTTTTGTCTATTTTGATTTTTTTTTGTAGCATAAAATTTAACTTTGCTACTTGTTCTGCTTAAAACCAGGCTTGTTCCATTTATAAGAGAGATTATTTACATATATATAAAATATAATCTATTTTATATATATAAAATATAATCTGTCTGTATGTATCTATTTTTTTTTTTGGTACAAATGAAAAAAATTAAAAGCTTTTTCTGAAATAGTTTTTAAAAATGTATAAAATCTGAAATTCTCAGTATAACTTCCCCTGTCCCCATGTTCAAAAACATTATGTAGAGCTATTTCTTACCTACATTGCTGTGCTTGCACTGGGGCTTCAACTGAATAGTACAAACTGAACTAATTGTGTAAATAAACTAATTTGACATAAAAAAGCTTGCAAGCAGAGTGGAAATACCAGATTATTAGCTGGGGTAAATATGGCATCATTGATTACATGATAGTTATCTTTTAAACCTGGGTAGGTTTTTTATCCCTTCAGTTGAGAAGGAGAAACTCGTAGGATAACGTCACCTCTGTAAAATTGCTTCACATGTATTGTACCTACCTGGACAAGAATTTTGTTTTTTTACATTTGTTCTTTTGGCTGAGAGAGTAATTTTAATGTATGCATAAAAATAGCTCAGTGCCTCTTTAAAGAAAGCTTTAATAAAGTGTGTTATGTCCCAGATAAACTGGATAGGAGATATTTGCTACTCTTTCCTGTGCAATCTGGGTAAATCATGTGCCTTCTGTAGTTACCAGTTGCGAAGTTGAAGAAACTCTGGTTTTATATAAACCAGTACTTAAAGGTAAACTTTTCTGCTAATTTGAGTTCTTATTTCCTGCAGATATATCTGCTTGCTTTGTTTTGACAGAGCATGATATAAAGCTGTCTTGGGGAGGAAGAGAATTATACTGTCCTGAGACACTTTTTTTTAAAAAACATGTAATGCTGGGCTAACGGTTTCACATGCAACATTAGGTGGCAGTAGTAGACTCTTAACACCATATAGGTGCTTGTTAAATTTGCTTTTAGGCACTTTTCCAAACAGTAGGCAGACTTAAGGAACTTTCATTTTAATGCAGAACATTTGCATTACATCACTATGAAGGGAAGCCATGGGAATGATTCTTCCCGAGTGATCGAGCTTTGATCATAGTTAATAACAGTATTGAACAGAATCGTAGGAAATCATCAGAGTTAAAGTGGGTACAGTGTTGTTGAACAATGCCACTCTTGATACGCCTGGACTTTTCTTCTTTAGCAGGTAAATGAAGGTGTAGGCTTTGTTAGGGACTTGGCAACAGGAGAAAAAGCTAATTAAGAAGAAAATGTACTTTCCCCCCCCCCTTTTTTTTTTGCCATCCTTTCCTCCTTAGAAAACAGGGGAGATGACTACTATAAATATCCATTTTCTTTTAGTGTAACCGTTGGGCAGTGCTGGATGGGGTTGGGGGGGAACACTGATGACTTCAGCCTGAGCTATCAGGAGGAAAATTTCTTCGGTTCCTGCCTAAGAAATACCTGTTTGTTCTTTGTCTGATTGATTTTTTTTTTTTTTTTTTTTTTA
>VZRU01003019.1:58934-183934 GCA_013398155.1 Pedionomus torquatus
TTTAACATGGGAGAGCGAGGTTAAAGAGAATGCTTACGGAAGAGGCTGGAGTAGTTTTCCTTTCCATTGGGAAGGAGTCACCGGCCACATGCATATTCATAGTCTTATGTTACTTAAAACTTTGAGCTACTGCTAAGGTAGCAAATGGCTTTAGATCATCTGCATCTTGCTGGAAGGCTATGACCTTGCCTTTCATGTGGGGTTAATCTTCTGGTTCTTTGTCTGTTTTTTCTGGTTGCATTATGGTTGATATAGTGGCAATGTATTGAACAAAAAAAGGTTGACATCCAGGCTTTTTCTGTCCTTTCCTTGCTTCCTGACAACCTTTCTGAGCCTGAGCCCTGTTTGTCATGGTTTCACTGATTTGACATTCATGCTAATGTCACTATTTGATATACTTATCCAAAATATCCACAGGCTTTCCTACCAAATCTCCTCTTAGGACTCATTTTAATACGTTCTTGCCTCCAACTGTTGCATTACTAATAGAAAAGACTGCATGGAAAAGTGGGGGGTGAGGGGTGGAGAATGAGTTGCTGCAAATTAGTACGTTTGAGTTAGTCTTTTTTCCTGCTTTTATCCTCTTTGGTTCTGTAGAAGCCTTTCCAAATCAGAGCCATGTTTTTATCCCACTCAGCAAGTGTATCACAGAGTTGACTTTACTGTTCATTGTGTGCCTTCAGGGGATTTGACTGGCTTGAGATCACTCATGATCTTGTGAGATCCATGCCCTAAAGAGATTTTCAGTTCTTATACTCCCAAAATCTTTGGCATGTATTTTTGATAATCAATGCATTTGTTTTGAGTTTTTGAACACATGAAAAGGGATGGAGTCCAGGATGTGAGTTATTACTTTGGTGGAAGATAAGAGTAAATGTAGGCAAAGAATATTATATTTATTGTTACTGAGAAGCACAATAGCTAAAATGAATCCACCTTGTTTGTGTTCTCCAGAAGATTTCATTGTCAAGGGATGAAAAACATGGGGTTGTGAGGGTTTTTTTGTTTGTTTGGTTGGGTTTTTTTTGTTTGTTTGTTTCGGTTTTTTTTGTTTGTTTGTTTGGTTTTGTTTTGTTTTAATCTTGGGTCAACTGACATGGAAGAACAGGACCATTTTGGCTAAACTGTTTAGCTATTTTGTGATCAGAGGTAAAATGTAGGATGTATATCAAACCTTTAATTGTTGTAAGTACCTTTACTCTTATGCATAAAAGTTTTTTGGGCAATTATCAGCTTTGTATGCACAGTTTTGTGGGTTCTTATCAAGCATAAATTTGAAACTTCCACTGAGAGAGAATTGGCCTATTTGACTGTGTTGGGTGGTATTTTTTTGTTTTTGGTGGTTTTTTTTTTTTTTTTGTGGGATGGGCATTTTCCATTGGATAGGCATTGTCCATACCTGTTATTTTGGACATACTAAAGAAACAATTCTGAGATTACAAAATCAACATCTTGATGAAAAGGGAGGCCACAATTTGCTTGGTTAATAGTACTTTCATCCTGGCTTTAGGGAACAAAACACACAATTTTTCTTGACATGTAGGTTGTCTCGTAATGAGAAGGATGAGGAAGCTCTGTAGAAGTGAAGTCTGTTTTGGAGGTTTGAGCTAGAACTGTGGAGCTCTGGCCCTATGGTTCTTCCAAGTAGAGCCAATATGGCTTTTCCGGGAGAAATGCTGATTGTGGTCTTAGACTTCATTTCTTTTTTTTCCTGTTATAGTTCATTAAAATACTTATTTTTCACATTTTCTTACAAGCTTTTGAAATTTTTTATATGTGCCACTGGGACAAATTACTTTAAATTAGATTAATAATCTAAATCATGATCTTTCAGGAAAGTGGCACTTGGCTGTTTATTCTCAGCTAGTTTCTCCATACTGTAGTTTGGTACTTGCTTACCCAAAGAGCGCACCATCTCTTTTATATCTTATTGGGTCACTTCTCTCATTGTATATTAGATGAAAGTTTCATTGCAAAGAGAGGTTTCTTGTGTTTAACTTCTATTAACTAACCTCAAAGAGAGGTTTTTTGTTTCTCTTTAGAAGCGATGTAGTGCTATATTATACTTAAAATTAGTGCTATTATATTGACCTCTCATTAGTTTGGCTCAAAGGAGCAAAAAAAAATACAAAATAATCACACTCTGAGTGTGTAGTTAAAAATTGCTGTAAAGTATTCTCCCTGTCAGCTAAATGTAGAAAGACTTTACTAAAAAGCTTGAGCTATTGGTTTAGTTTATATATTTTTTGAAGGTAAATATAACTGGCAAAATGTAAAATTTGTGAGGATGTATTTGAATACTTAGAATACTGTACTTTGAAACTGTTCCTGTAAGCTTATACTTACATGCTGAAGAAAGAAAACATTATGCCACCCTGTAGGTTGCTATAAAGATTGTTTATGCAGCTCACCATAGGACTTAAAATACGTTGAATTGGAGAATTTTGAAAAATGTACTGTGTGACATAGGAGACCAAATCATGCTAAAGTGCAAGGAAAGACTATACATCAGTTCAAAGGCTACATTATTCAAAAAAATACAACCATAAAAAAGGTAATAAGATTACATTCTCACACTTCATGGCTAGTAAGGTGCATTAAGCTGCTCAGATATTCATAACTTACTGTGACATTTGGGAAGATTACATTTTGCTGTGCACAGCCATTACTGCAGCTCAGATAATAACTAGCCAATGCATGGAACTGGATTATGATCCCTGTCATTGGAAACAAATTTGTGTTTTGAAGGTTGATCAGTTTCAAATCACCATTAGAAAGGGTTAATATGAAATACTGTGGGGTGTGTGTGTGCTTATGTGTATCTAATGGGTATGCATACATATAGTACATCAACTGCACTCTGTCTTTGGTATATTGCTTTCTCTGTCGGTTTTTTGTCCTCGCTTCCCTAAAGGAAATGTTAACGTGGTAATTATTTCTACCATAGCGTATTATTTCTAGAATGTACTTGCTGAAGTGCTTATGTTTGCAGATTAGATTGGAAACCTAATTTGACAGCTTCCTGGATGGGTGGTTACTGATAATAGTGTATCTAGCCAAAAATGAAAGATTGGTCATGTAGGCTATAGGGTGAAGGTAAGGTCACCTCTAGTCACTGTATGTGGTTTTGGTGTGATAATTGATGGTTGGCTGATAGTTAAAACCAAATGCATAAAGGGTTGAAATTCTTGTTAGGAATTAGCAGGTGTTTTGTGGCCAGAATTTAACCTTCAGCTATTCTCTCTGTATACAGAATGCAGTATTTTCTTTATCTCTGAACTTGATGGTGAGAAAGAGAGTGGTTTCTTGAGGAATACCTCAGTTTTGTAGAGGATGATAATTTTAGTGTAAAATGACGTGTGGTATTAGTAATGTATTTCTCATTCTCAAATGTTTTAAGTGGCATGTGTACTTTTTTCTTTGCAATAACTCTGTGTTAATCCATTCTGCTCAGCATTCTCCCTTGGATTCTACCTTTACAGAGCTTTCTTGAGGTGGGTCTCTGCTCCATCTTATGGAAGGGGAAAATGGAGGCTTGGAGAATGATAGCTTGATAGATTTGGGTTGATAGATTTGTTTGAGTTGACAGCGTGAGTTGATACAGAGAAGCTGGGAATATAATTCAAGCCTCCCTATTCAATTCCTGCAGTATTAAGGAAGCATCTGATAGTAAATTGCATAATTATTGTTCATGACCAAGAGGGGAGAAAATAGAATAGAGTAAATTACTGTTTAGAAATTGTTGCCATGAGACATTGTCTATTCTGTCATAAAAGCAGTAACTTCAGTTCTTGTGATGTTTGGCATTACTGATTTATGCTCAGAAGACCAAAGATTGCTTCTTCACTTCAAACTGACAAGATATAGACACTTCAGGAAAATGTATGATAATTTCAATAGTTAATGAAGAGTGTATATTTAGTTCTGTTGGGAAAGTTTATCTTCAGATCCTGACTAGCTTGGAGAAGCTGTTGGAGTTTATGTGGAAGCAAGTTAGAGTATGTATTTTGAAGCAGTTCTGACTTCTGAAGCTGTTAATGGTCAACACCTGTGAAAGGAACACCATGTAGGATGGAAATATCTTTTATTAGCCTTGTAGAAGTGAGAACGAGCTGAAATAATTTTGTTTGTGAGTTCTTTTTGATCATTTGAAGTCATTGCAATCTGAATTCCTACTCGTATACTAGCATATAATGACTGTTTTGGCAAGCATTAAGTTTAATACTGCTTTAAAGTCCAAAAGAAGTTGGTCCAAGTGTGTGTGTGTGGGAATTGGGGGAGAGGAGTTAGGTTAGTACAGTCCATCTTTTCTTCAACCAGAATTTTTATTTATTGGGTACACAAGTGAGAATGAAGTGAGTTATTTCCTTCCCTCCTACCTCCTTGGCATGTGCACGTGTGGTTAGTTACACAGTGTATGTTCAAACAAAGCCTGCATCTAGGAGACGTGAAATATTACAGGATTTAAGTGTGTTACCCAAAGCATAGTCAAGAGCTGCAAACAATGCGGCTGCTTGATGTTCATGCAAATATAGCAAGCCTTTGCTTTCTTTTAGTACCCACAGCTACTAATGAAACTGGCAGTTAATACTTAACCAGCTTTATTCAGTATCTCAGGAATAGCTCTATTAAGTGGCAATATTTCTCATGTGCATCAGTTGTTTTGGGCTAGAATTGCCCTTTTATTAGAGGAATGTTAAGCACGCCTGAAGGAAAGCTTTTAAGGCCATTTAAGGTATCTTAGCTGACCTGCCTCTCACCTGTTCTGGAACGCTCGGCCTCTTCACTTTTCAGCTATGTGGGATGACTCAGGCCATCTGTATCTTAAACTTTCCAAATATTCCTCTGCACCAGTTCTTTGATAGCTGGTGACACCTTAGGACTGCCTTTGTTAAAGTTACTCAACAGAACTTGAAATGGAGAAGGAATAAGACTATATTCTGATATTTATTTTGGTATTACTGATATTTACATTATGGATTTTTTAGCTTGCATCTTTGATAGCTTACTTCTTGCTGTATTAATAACTTTAAACATGGAGTAATGCTTTAATACAATTGTCTTAAGATTTTTTTTTAATCTTCTGTCTGAAAGCTTGTTGGGGGCCACTTTGACTTGGAAATGAACTTTATCATCCAAGAAGGAGAGGGCATCACCTGCATGGTAGACTTACTGGACAAGTGTGACACCACCTGCCAGGCTGAGGTGTGGAGCATGTTTACAGCAATACTGAAGAAAAGTATACGTAATCTACAAGCATGCACAGAAGTGGGCCTCGTTGAACAAGTGCTCAAGAGGATTGATAGAGCTGACAACATGATCGCAGGTGTGATTTCACCCAGTGTATGACTCAAACAGTATTCTTTTTATGGAAAATTTCATGGAAACATTTATTAAGTGATATAAATCTGACATTGCATTTTATTAAGTGATTATATTGCTGTTCTTTTCCTTTTCAGATCTCTTAGTGGACATGCTGGGTGTGTTGGCTAGCTATAACTTGACAGTTCGAGAGCTAAAGTTATTCTTCAGCAAGCTTCAAGGAGAAAAAGGGAGATGGGTAAAAGACAACACAAAACCGAAACCATTTTTATCATGTTGCTTATATTGTTGTTAATGTCCTCAAGTTAAAAGGCTGTTTGATGACCTTTATAGTAAACAAATTTTAAATGTACCAGGAAATAGAGGGTTCTTTCTGGTATTGTATCAATGATCCTTTTACTTGCAAGCAATTAAAATACAGAGAGTAGAATAGTGATGAAACTAAATTTCCTCCTGGATCTATGACTGGATTGGTCTTTTTGAATACTTGGGAATTATATGGTGATTCTAAGCAAGTGTTTTTATGCACATTTTTTTTTTGTGAAATTGAAGAAAAATGAATTAAGATCTTTTAGAAAACAAAAGAGAGGAAGAAATAAAAAATAGGCAGTTCAGTGTGCTCCTGTTTTCTCATAGTTGTTCCTTATCCGAAGATTGGGGGGAAAAAACGTAGTGAGAATGTGGGGCAGAAATTGAAATGAAAGAAGTAAGCTCCAGCTGAAAAATGTTATCATGCATTCTCCCATTTCTCTGTTGAACTGGAAAGGAAGAAGAGGATCTCCTTTTACTGCTGAGAACCTCCTTCCCTAAAGTAAAAATATGCATGTTGTAGAGGCCACAAGATACAGTTGTCTTTAACAAAAAATTGTTATTTTGCTGGAATTGGGACCTACTTTAACAATTACTTACCTGCTCTGAATTTTAATTTGGCTCAAAATACTTTGTGATGAGGTAGCATGGTGTCTGTGTTGACTTTTAATAATTTTAAAATGTATTCAAGATAAAAGTCACTGTGCATAAATAATGTAGCAAATTTTTAAAGACCCTTTGAAATAAATAACTTTGGAGATCCTAACTTGCTCAAATAAAAGTACTCAACTTAATAGAGGGTTTAAACTAAATAATTGAACATACAACCATAGGTGAATTAAAGTTGTCTCTGTAACATTAACTTTTTCGTTTCCTGTCTCCCTACTATTTGCATTTAATTTCCTTTCTTTAATAAAGGCAAAATATATAGAGGAAAGGAAGAGAAAAATGCCACAGTTAAATTGCTAAGGAGTTGCCCAACTCTATAAATCTTAAAATGAGCAGTGCTGTAAAGATACAAAGTATTTGGCTACAACACAAATTACTCAGTTGAATTCTATAGTGCTGAAGGCATTTAACCAATTATCCCCATTTTCTCCTCAATTTGAATTCACATTTGCTGTTTTCCTGACTCTAATTTTGGTACATTTGAAATACCAATATGCAATGCTCAGTTTGCAAAGAGTGGCTGCTTACAAGAGGAGAAAAAGTGCACTTCTAGGAAAAGATCAGAAGTGTAAAGCTGTAGTTTAAAAATAGATCTACTGAGAAAATTATGAAGTGGTAAAAGAAGATGCACAAAATTATTCTGTCACTCTGACCTGTATTTGCTGTACTTCTGTTGTTGTGAGCTCATATACCTGATTTGGAGTTTATAGTTGCTGATTATTACAACAAAATCAATGGAGGATTAGGGGTGGTGGTGGAGAAGTGATATGCTTAACACTAACTGAGCAGTCAGTTTATGTACTCCAAACTGCCCTTGAGACTTCAGTCTTTCTCTGTGGACTTATATGAAGGGATATGTGTAACCAAAACCACTTTCTCTAGTATATGACTGTAGTCTTGATGAAAATAGTCCTGTCTGCTAATATTCCATGTCCCTTTTGCTAGGTATTCCCCGTGTCCCTTGTGCTGGCACAGGTTTCACATAGCCACAACTCGAAACTGCTTTTACTGAAAATTGGTTTGCATTTTTTTTTCCTACATTAGTTTTCAGCTGAATCAGTTAATTTTCTTTAGCTCACTGGATATCCACACAAACATTAGCACTCATGCGAATGAACGGATAGAGAGAACTGATATTCAGAATCAGTTTATTTTATGCTGGATGAGAGTACCCCTGACCTTTGAGTCCTTATTTTAGTTATCCAATTAACTGTGCTTCAGTGCACCTACTGCATATTGTGTGAAGGTGTCCGTGACTCTTAATGTTGTTTATCGAAAGTGCTAAGTGTCTTAGCAGAATATTACTCTGCAAAGCTTTAAATGTGTCAAAATTCATTTTTTTGTGCGTATAGTCATTTACGTCCTTATAGCTGTGTTTTTAATTACAAGTGTAATAATTCTCTTTGTCAGCCACCACATGCTGGGAAGTTATTATCTGTGTTAAAACACATGCCTCAGAAGTATGGACCTGATGCCTTCTTCAACTTTCCAGGAAAAAGTGCTGCAGTATGTAGATATTCTAAGTCTCTTGTTTGTTTGTTGTTCTTTTATGGCCATTAGTTATTTTCATTTGTGAGGCTCTTCTGTCTCATATGTCATTGTCATAGGCCTAGAGTTTTAACCAGATTTTTTTCTCTGACACCTACATCGTGCCTAAATAAATCATGCTTGTAATAAACGTGCATTACCAGTACAGAAGGACAAATACTATTACAGAAAGAACCAGTATAAATGTGGCCCTTTTTGGCTTGTGGGTTGGTTTTTTAGTTTTTTTCAGACCGGTTCAGTTAAATCTTGTTCCAAAGAGAATCTGCCTGCTTTTCACTTTCATGTTTTGTGGGAATGGTGCCTCTGTTAGCATCCAGTTTCATGTGAGTGGCTTTGTGGTGGCTTGACTTTGGCTGGGTACCAAGTTTATCAGATGACTCTTCCCAGTTTTCTTCACATAAACGTATTACATTGAAACTACATTTCACCAACTTGATGATTTTTTTTTTTTTTTAATGAAAACTTAAGACTGAAAATTGCAGGTGACTAGAAAAATGCTTCTGTAATTATACACTTATCACGTGCAACAGAACTTGACAATAGGCAGACATGGTTTTGTTCCTTTTTGGTTATTCATGTACTGGTTTTGTATTTAACTTCTAATACTTGTGTTAAATGCTTGAACTGTATGTGATAATGGGCAGTAATTTTAATGTGAATATTCTTACATATGTTTATATTAAGAAGTCTTAGAAATTAAGTATTTAATATAATAACTCCAAGATTACTTGCAAATCTGTGGAGCAAAACAGCTGAACGTTAATAGTAATGTTAAAAAAAAAGCCCAACCAAACAAAAATTCCACATGATAAAACCCAACTGTTTGCAACAAAAGGCCCTGCCATACAGTTTATAGGTTAAGAGATTTTGAGCTAATGTAAACACAGTGTTTGATATGAAGATTTAGGCTGGTGGAGATTGTATTACCTTTATTTTAAGGAAATTTGTCTGTCATATTCTAACTGGAAATCTACATAGACATCAGTTTAAAGAGAGAGAAAATTTAGTAAGTGAAATGTGTATAATTTTTTTTTTTTTTGTGGCCAGCTTCTTCTCATAATCAGTTACTTTTCTGAATATCAGCACTATGTGGAAATAATTTTATAAATCTGATTATTCAGTCAGGTTACCTCAAAACCAAATCAGCTTGAATTTGCATTTTTAGGAGTTTTTATGCAGTGGGGCTTCCACTATAGCCTTTAATTTTTGAATTGTTGGTTACTATTAATAATTTTCTTTGAGATATAATGACTAGTTTTTAAATATGTAGTTCATTAAATATTTTAACAATGGAGTACAAAAAGCACAGAAGTTAGGCCAGATTTTTTTTTTTTATGTAGAGAAATTGTACCTGTTTGTAGTGTATGTATACCATATATCAGTGTATGTTTGTAGTGCCTGTCTGAAGCTGTGTATTCTTACTGCTGTGATGTTGATCGTTCTACGTGAATTACTTTTTGATTTCTTTAGGCTATTGCCTTACCTCCTATAGCCAAGTGGCCGTACCAGAATGGGTTTACTTTCCACACTTGGCTAAGAATGGATCCTGTAAATAATATAAATGTGGATAAGGATAAGCCTTATTTGTATTGGTGAGTATTATATAAAACAGTATTTTTATTAGTTATTTCTATTTTAACTTCTATTAATTGTTCGATGATTTCTGCTTCCGCCTATGTGCTGATTTTGTTTTGATTTGTTAGCTTTCGAACAAACAAAGGACTTGGTTATTCTGCACACTTCGTTGGAGGCTGCTTGATTGTAACGTCCATAAAATCAAAGGGAAAAGGTTTCCAGCATTGTGTAAAATTTGATTTCAAGCCACAAAAGGTGAGTATGAATAATAAAATCTTTCCAACAGATTTCATGAATTTAAAAACATAGCCTTGAAGGGAGTGTTGTAGCTGTTGATTAGGTTCATCTTTCTGTATATACAAAGAACAGTTGTGCTGGAATGAGACTTGCATGAGTTCTCTGAGAACTCAGTACATACGCATGGCTTGAAAGTTACAGTGCTTCTGCTTTTTTTTCCTTCTCTGTTTATTCTGTGTTTTCTCCCACCTCTGGACATTCTTTTCTTTACCTAAAGAGTTTTGCTAAGGCTTCCCTTTATGTCATCACTTACTCAATATGGATGAATGAAGTGCTGTTTTAAGAAAGCATGATTGCTAACCCACGTTTTGTTTTCTGAATCAAGCTAGAACCATTAATAGGAGTTCAGTCTTCTTACACGTGGGGGAACAACAGTTTAATTCTTCAAAGGATGTTGTACTTTGTTCATTCAGGTTTTCAAAAAAAATAGTCTACTTGCATTTGGTGCTTTATGTATCGTTTTAAATGTAAGAATTAAAATATGAGTTCATTATATTACTGATGTTCAAGGCTTGCTTGTCTATTAAGTACTATTATGCTAAGTTGAAAATGTTTCCTTTTTCAATTAAGTATTCTGCTAATGTTGCTGGTGCAACCAGTGTAGACATTCTGTGGGAGAACAGGCCTCCTCAGGAATTTCTTATCTGTAATCCCTTGCTGTAAATATGGATTCTGTTTGTGATAATTTGACGTGCAGAGCCTTTGAAAGTCTTTAGTCTGGAGCCATCCTTGCTCTTTGGAATGACAACATTTGCAGTAGTCCATCATGCAAGTGTAACCCAACTTAAAACTTACTTACACAGAGGTTCCAATGTAAATTTGGTTCAGCGTTGTCATGAAGAATTTTTGGGTTCTAAGCCCTAAATATCTTTTAAGCTTCTGTGTCTACTTTTTGTGGAAAAAAAAAAGGCATATTATCCTTTGACATATCTTTGCAAGAAAATTCACCGATGACCTCTTTATTCCACTTCAAATAAATCTTGTAATCTTAATTTAATTTAAGTAAGTAGTTGAATTTGTTTTACTATGCCCAACTTTAATGCTTAAACCATTGAAAAATGTCTAAAGAATTGTATCAGTTTCTTTCTTTTCTTATCGTTTAGTGGTATATGGTTACTATAGTGCATATCTATAACCGCTGGAAGAATAGTGAACTTCGGTGTTACGTGAATGGGGAACTGGCATCTTATGGAGAAATAACATGGTTTGTCAACACCAGTGATGTAAGTAATCCCTGGATGCTAATATCTGTAATTGGTCATTCTGATGAGTTTAATAAATTCCCTTTGCCAATTTATTAATAATCCCTGCATTTTATGCATTTTTAAAAAAAGTTGAGAGAAATTTAATAACTTTTTGGTAGAGGAGTAGATTCTGCTTTTAAACATCTCGGAACTTAAAATTTATATCTGCTGAGACCTTCAAATGCTTGTTTATGTAAAAAATAATATACCCTAATAATATGTTTATTCTTTGCATAATTGGCTTGTGTAGCATAGATTAAATTCTGTTACTGGCTTCTCTTTCATTTTCAGACTTTTGATAAATGTTTCCTGGGTTCTTCAGAAACAGCAGATGCCAATCGAGTGTTTTGTGGGCAAATGACATCTGTTTACCTTTTTAGTGAGGCTCTCAATGCTGCTCAGATCTTCGCCATTTATCAGCTTGGTCTGGGATATAAGGTATCTTAGAATTGATTGTAAAGTTTCCAAATTTTAATTCTGATAAGACTCTTTACGATGAGTGTTCAGAATGTTGTGACACCTCTATGTTGTTATAAAAACATACTTACTGTGTGATCTTCATGCTAAACTCTACCATGTTTCTTCTATAAGCCCTATGTATCTCCTCACAAACTGCAAGTAAGCATTAATTCAATTACTTAATTTTTATTAAAAAAAAATTATAAAACAGAAATTTGTGTTCGTGTTTATTTCTCAAAATTACTGTATTGATGGTTGGGAGAAGGAAAATACCTCTGTTATCTCTGGCTAGGCTCACTTTTTCATTGAGGTTAAAAACTTTAGATCAAATATGCTGTATTTGTTTTAGAAATGTAGCTTTATAGTTGATTCTGCTAGACATGTTTTTCTAATGTGTGAAGTTAGTGCTGAGGATTAGTTTTGTTCCAGTGATTTATTATTTATTTTGTCATAGCCTGGGGGGCACTAATTGAAGATTGTTATTCCCTAGCAGCTGTACAAACATAAGCGAAAAAAGATGGTTCCTATTCTGTCTGCTCCTCAATTATTAGTTCCTTCTGAGTGAACATTGCTGACTGTCATTCTGTTTCCTAACTAATGTGTTTCTTTTGCATTACCCATGTTTTGGCAATGTCACACTTAAGTGTTCAGGAAAAAAAAATTCTGCAGTTCTAAGTCTGTAAAATTAACTTTTGAGTTGATGTTCTTATGAGACCCCTTCTTTCTGAGATGTTGCTAGGCTGAAGGAGCAATGTTTTGGCAATAGTTGTGTTCGGAATTGTATTCTCAATGTGTGTAATCTATTTTCTTTTTCTGTTTTCCTTCCTCAACTTCACTCCCCAATCCAGGGAACCTTCAAATTCAAGGCAGAAAGTGATCTCTTCCTTGCTGAACATCACAAATTGTTGCTATATGACGGCAAACTATCCAGTGCTATTGCTTTTATGTACAATCCAAGGGCTACAGATGCACAGCTGTGTCTAGAGTCATCCCCAAAGGATAACCCTTCTATTTTTGTTCATTCACCACATGCCCTCATGCTGCAGGTATTTCATCATTTTCATGCATTTGGAGAGTACAAATTATTTTTCTATGAAAACATAAAAATCCAGTTTCATAGGGATTTGGACAAGGTGCTGATAGGTTGAGGTTTTTGGGTTGTCCCTACTGCTATCTCTCCTATTTCTTGAATTACTGTGGATGCAAGAATCCTAAGAAAAATGTTTATTTTATCAAAATTATAACTTAAGAAATGTGAGTATTACAAAGACTGTGTCATCTTTTAAAAAAAAATCCTTCCCTCTTATTTCTGACATGTGTTCACTGCCATACAAATATTACCTATCTACCGTCCTTTGTCCTGTTGGTATAATACCCTTTTCTTCCCTATGCTTTGAACACATCAGTCTTTTAATTTGTCAGTAGCTTTTTGTGCGTTGTGTTCTAGAGTTTCTCTATTACTAAAGACTTGTTTTAGAGATTGCAAGCCACCTCCTTCATCTGAAGAAGATATATACTGTAGATTGTATCTGGCTGTCAGCTAGACCGGGCATTTAATGTGGCTGTGGCAATCAGTTTGTACTTCTTGCTGCTTATTTATATTTGGTAATGATACAAATTTTTGATTGAAGGAATTTCAGACTGTATCTAACAAACTTTTTAGCAGTTTCTCAAGGAGACTTCAATATTTCCTAATTCTTCTTTGCCAGGATGTGAAAGCAGTCTTAACGCATTCTGTCCAAAGTGCCCTGCATTCCATTGGAGGAGTGCAGGTACTTTTCCCTCTCTTTGCACAGTTAGACTATAGGCAATATTCATCGGACCACATTGACACAACTGTTTGGTGAGTGCATGTTTGGTGAGTTTATTGTGTTCTGTTGTTCTTTTCTTTTTAAGTAAAGGAAAATACTTCTTGCGTTATTAAGTGGCATAGTGGTTTTGGTTGCCTTGTTCAACAATGAGTTATGCCTAACAACAAAAAGGTGGCCTTGTTACAGGCAGGACCTCAGAGTGAAGTATTTATCAAATTTTCTATGAAACTTCACACAGAATTAAAATATACACATTTCTACTTGACAATTTTTTTTGTGCAGCATAATTAGACGATTCTCTTGAGCTTATTCCTGTCATGGAGACAATCCACTGGGGAAAGCTTCAAGAGAAAATCCAGGGAGAACGGATTTTTCAGCTACAATAAGTTATTCCTTGGAATTTATTTGATTTTTTTATCTCTAGACCTTCTGGAAGATACTGTTACTTAGTGTTACTGCCAGGCTTTTCCTCTAGTTTAAGCTCTGTTTCAACTCAGTCCAAATTCTGAACATCCAGGCAGAGAAACTGGTGGAGCTCCTAAGTTACAGTAGTATTAATAGCAAAGAAATTGCTTTTTAGAATCCTGCTGTGGTTTGCTCTGTTTTGTTGCACTTGTGATTTTGCCACTGTTTAAAGATGGTTTGCCATCCATACTGTTGCTGAGATGGTCACAGTGTTCCTTCAACCCATTTATACATTCCTTGGCCTCTCTTGAGCTGACTGAAACTTGGAAAACAATGTGTTGAGTAGGGGTTTTGATCCAGTTGCAAACTGGCCCAGTGATAGAGGGGTTTTCAGCTGACTGAGGTCTTGATTCAGAGGTCTAAGTGCTGTGACACAAGGGGATGGGCATGAATATTCCTTATGGCAGCAGTGAAGGTCATTTGATTTGAACCAATAGTAAAGCTGTGTCTAGAAAAGTATTTCCGATACCTGCTCATCTGAAAACAGTAGGATGTAGAATGGCATTTGTTACTGATCTTACAGAATTTTGTAAGTGAAGTACAAAGCAGAGAGAAGTACAGGATTAACTGTTGCCTTTCTGTAAGAATGTATTTTCAGAAGAATTTTACCATTGCGTGGTTATCTCAGAATCCAGAACTTAAGTTAGTGAAAGCACTAAGTGAAAGCAAGAAGTTAGAGCTTTCAAAATTTAGTCTTGATTTTTTTTAAAAATATTGATCTGAGCATTTATATAACATGTTAAATATATCTCTGGGTTTTTATATAACATGTTAAATATATCTCTGGGTTATGTGTAGGAAGTGTTTATTTCAAAATACTTCTGTGTCATTGTAACCCTTTAAAACATTTATTTTTTTTTTAATAAACACTGTATTTTCCAGTTCTACTTTATTGGCTTTCATCATGGAGTTGTTGAAGAACTCCATTGCTATGCAAGAACAGATGCTTTCCTGTAAGGGCTTCCTTGTGATAGGACATAGCCTAGAAAAGGTAAAGCAAATATTTTGTGTTATCTTACATTAATGTTGGAGTATTTTGAGAGAAATACTTTTCCTAGAGTGTTGCAGGGCTCTCCCTTAAGCAGATCTTTTTTTACAGTCTTCCAAAGCCCATGTTACCCGAGCTGTACTAGAACTTTGCCTTGCCTTTTCAAAATACCTGAGCAACTTACACAATGGGGTGCCCTTGCTGAAGCAGCTGTGTGATCATGTTCTGCTTAATCCTGCAATCTGGATTCATATCCCAGCACAGGTAAAATTGCTTATTCTTATGAATAAGGTATCTTATGATGTATTGATTTGAGAGTGTTGAGACCGAGCCTAGACTCCAGGAATTATTTGTTCTCCAGCAGAAATCATACATAAGCTGGTTTCAGACTCTGTTTTTCTGTGTGTAGCTGGCAAGTTTTGCAGACTTCCAAGGTTCGCAGGGAGTTTGGAAACCTGCGGTGTTCTCCAGACCAGAGTTAGAAGAGACTTCTGGAATTATTGTCCTAGTCAGCGTTGTAGATTTGAGGAGGAATTTTGGATGGGTTAACTGGCAAAAACCCAGCAGTTTTTAAGAGAGGTTATTCTGGGAGTCAGATGCAAAGTCTTCATTTAAATTGACATATTCCCTGTAGACTACTTTTGTTTTGGAATCTGTGTTCTCTGAGAGCTTGCATGGAAACTTTCCAGTTGGTTCAGAAATCTTCTTACCAAATTTTTTGATCCCCTCCATAAGGGTTTGTTCTGCATTTCAAAAACTGATGTCAGTAAAATGCTACTGTTGAACTCATTGTAAACATTCATGTTTGCTACAGCTAAATTAAATTATTTAGGATTGTTTAAGTCACAGTATCACAGAATAGTATGGGGTTGGAAGGGACTTCTGTAGATCATCTAGTCCAGCCCCCATTTAGGGGGGGTGTCATTATTTCTCAGAAGAAAAGGGGAAGAAGGTATGTAAATAATTAAGCCTACAATGAATAGTTAAGCCTGTAATAAATAAGTACCTTTCTATAATACTTCATGTGTGATCCTCTTCTGAACAGAGAGGTTGGACTAGATGATCTCTAGAGCTATCTTCCAATCTCAGCTATCTGTGACTGTGTGGGTAAGTGACCAATTGAAAAAACCCATACCACTCTAGTTTTAGAAATAAAATGAAAATTTCCATCAGTTTGCAAGGGTTTTAAGGGCTTTCTGACTAAGCTATGCAGAGAAAATAAATCTCTTTAAGACATTTTAATAAATGAAGTTTGCTGTTGCCTGTGTTGCAATGTTCCTGTTACAATTTTTTTGATCTCCTGATTGGTGGTGTAGGTTCAGCTGCTCCTGTACACTTACCTATCTACAGAGTTCATTGGCACTGTTAACATATATGGCGCAATCCGGCGGGTTGGGACAGTTCTTTTGGTCATGCACACCTTAAAGTATTACTACTGGGTAGTGAATCCTCAGGACCGCAGTGGTATAACTCCCAAGGGCATAGGTATGTATTCATTTCTACTCTAAAACTGATGTTTGTTTTAAAAAAATGTTGTGTACGATGTATAGAATAGAAATGTAAATGTTCAGAAAGAATTTTATTTTAATGCGGTGGGTGCTGTGCTTTTGTCCATAGGATATTCTTGAGAGCGTTTCTTCAGAAACTAATTTAACTTAATCTAATTTTAACTTCAGAAGCTTTCTTCAGAGGTCATATCCACTGTCACAGACGACCTACCTGAATTAATACTAGCTAGAACTGGTCAGAGAAATGGTAGAATTTTGAAAGTGTGGAGCTGTGGATGCAGTTTCTTTGTGGAGCTTGTTCAAGTACTGGACAGGCTTTAAGTGCTTGTAAGATCTATTGATAATAGCACTATAGCTGAAAATAGGCATACTGAGTTTATCTGACAGATGTGAGGATCTCAGCTTGCTGGAAAACTGCTTTAAAGTGTGCTTAATCCTGACAGAAAACTCATGGCAAAAGAATTGATAAGTTTAGATCGGGTGTTTATTACTTGTCATTGACATGGAACACAGAACAAGAATACTGATCCTAAGGAAAAAAAAAAAACAACGGGAATAGCTGTTTGACTCAGAAATCCAGTACTGTAAAAGAAACTGGGAGAGGTGAAATGTGCAACAGCATAATATAAATGCGTGCAGATGGAGCTGGTGCACAGATAAGGGAATTAATGCTTTTGGGGAACATGGCTCTAAAGCTGTTCTAATTGTTCTGTGTTTTATGGGGTTGGGTACACAGCCTTGTCAAAGGGAGAGTAACATGTATCTCTAGCATCTTCTACAATGAAGAAAGGCTCAGGTGATGAGAGCTAGATTTCATCCTCCTTAGATGTGTCCAGCTTCCTGCCACCAACTTCTTGAAATGATCAGCCCTTCCTGTTAGGGGCTTGCAAAGGTTGTTTTGTAGCATTTTACATGCTGTAAGGAGCAAAGCGTGTGTTTTCTCCTTTCTCTTCAGTGAAGACATGGATTTACTTACTAAGTTTCTGAACTGATTTATTGAACCTGAGGCAAGTGTATGTGTAGGATAGTCTTACTAATACAATTAATGGCTTATTTTGGCTAGACTGGTCTATAGTGAAAACAACTATTCTTAAACCAAATATGCCTATAGGCATATACTGTATAAAACCAGACTTGTATGATCACTTACATTTGCTAGCTGATTTGCTTTTCCCTGATGATTAAGATCATAAGAACTGTGTGAGCAAATGTAAAAACTATCCCTAGAAACGTATTTGCAACAGTTCATTTGCTTTCTGTATGAAAGCTTTTACGTGGCTTTGACATTTGGTTGCACCTGTTTTTTTAACCTTGCCTCTCCTGGGAACTACTCAATGTTTGAGTATTTAAAATGTGTCAGTGAAAGTCTGCTTTACACAAGAGGGGCAGAAACAAGTCCTTTTGACTTTGAGTTAGCTAATTAAGTTCTTGGCTTTCAAGGTATTCTTTATATATGTCATTTTAAGATCGATTTTTGTTGTGTGTACAGCCCATGTGCTATAATGGCATGCAGTTATTCCTTTGAGCTTTAGCAGAAGAACTTTAAAAATGATAGTAAACTGCAAGAAATTGAAATTTGGAAATTCTGACATAAATTTCTCATATTGATCCTTATTCCTTGCATGAGGTTGGTTCATGGGCACTTCAAGGAAGCAGTAAAATCATTAAAAGAATTTAGAGGGGTTTAGAAAACTGTGTTTAATAAAAGCCTTGGAAGAATTTCACTAAGTGGGTGTTTTGCTAATAAACAGCGATAAAACACATTACTATTTTTAGTCTAAAATGGAGGAAAGATAAGTTTATTTAGAATTGTGCCCTCTTCACCCAGAAAATACCCATTTTTCTTCTTTACGTGAAAATGCATACTATGCTAAAAACAGCTGTTAATTTTTATTTCATATATTTACCTTTTTTATTTTTTTTGTGGAGATGGACCACGGCCTACTCAAAAAGAGATTTTATCTCTGCGAGCATTCTTGTTGATGTTCATTAAACAGCTAGTGATGAAGGTAAGATAACTTTAAATTATGATAGGATGTTGAAGTGTCCTTTCATAAAGAAATGCACTTCAGTATAGCTTTTTTTTTTCTAAATGTTAAATTTTGTAAACAAGTAACTAAATAGAAATACCATATAAGGTACATCTTTTTATTGTGATTCTTGCTGCAGACAGCAATGTGAAAGATGCATTTATTTTCCTTTTAAGCTTTTTTGATTAAAAAAAAAAGTGGACCTGTTAAACCATTAACTTAAAAATGTTTATTACTGGAGAAATAAATATTTGATGCCGTATTTTGTTTTTGACAAGAACCGTATCGCATGAATCAGAAGTGCTTAAAGACTAGTGAGCACCATTTGACATTATATTTATGGGCCAGTGGGACAGAGGAAGATAAGAAAGACTCTAACAATAAGTTTCATAGCTGTTTGTTTGATATTGCAGGAATATTGAAATTCAACAGCTCTACTGCTTATAGGCTCTTCTTAACCCTTTCCTATTGTAAGCTCGGATCTCTATCTTCTCTCCATTCTGTATATTCCTTTCTGTGTCTGAATCTAGCTTCCCTTTTCCCTCTTCCTCTGTGCTGCTAAGGGACCAGTATGCTCTCTGTGCTGCTACCCTTAGCCCCAGCAATTTGAAGAAGCAACTACCAGAAAAGTTCTGCTTTTGAGAGTTCATACTCTCTCTTTAAATTGGATGTTCTGCAATTGAAATATCAGAGACGATTTAGATATCCAACCCTTAAAAGACTCTTATTAAGTGTTTGCTTCTTTTTTTTTTTTTTTTTTTTNTTTTTTTTTTTTTTTTTTTAAGTTTCTGTCAAAGACTTATAACAGTTTTGGGTAGTTTCACAAAGACAGTAGAAGCGTGTGCATCATGAAATTCTTCTGCAAATTTTCTGTTTGTACACAGTGGTGCAAAATTCTTTGGGGAATGAGAGATTTGCTTTTTAGAAGTAAAAGCCCTGGAAATGAAGATGCCTGCTTTTCACTTTGCTCATCCTGTTCTTAGAAATTGTTGGTTTTTATTTTCACCTGAAAGACCTTAAGCCATATTCCTAATGTAGATGCCATAAATGATTTAAATTTCTGCAAAGTTGATAGCAACTGAAGATAGGATTCTGTAGGGGAAAATAAGAAGCAAACTCAGTTATAGGTATAGCTAGCAGGCTTATAATTAGGCATGTAGGTCTACTTTCACGTCCTTAATTTAATTCTTCTATTAATAAGAAGCCCTTGCTTCAAATTATCTGTATCAATTCATGTGTTACTCTAACAATTTTATGTACTATATTACCATATGGCTTATTTTTATGCCTGTATTGGAGTAACCTTAATGCAGTTTTATAACCTTCAGTGGGTATTTTTTTGGATGGGGAAAGAGCTACCTTCCATCGATGAAGCTGTTATAGTACCATGTGAGAACAAATTTGTCTTGTGGGATTTGCTCTGTATGTAACCGTAGCTTGTAATAATGCTCTTTTGGGAACAGTACTTTTGTACTTGAAAAATCATTGTTAAAACCTGATTGTTTTCAAAGGACTATGGAATAAGAGAAGATGAATTGCAGGCTATCCTCAATTATCTGCTCACTATACACGAGGTAATTTTTAATTTGGGGAGGTGTGGGTGGGGGGAACGGTGCTACTACTGTTTGTGGCCACCACGTTATTTGAGTACTTTCAGATATTACCTTCTTTGTGCCACAAGATGGCTCTGTAGAGGAAGCAGCAAACATTGTCGAACTCTTCAGTGTAGCGTGCTGAATTGCCAATATTCTTGCAGTGATTTAAGCACTATGTTCAATGTTAAATTGAAGTTCATTAAGCCAGTAAGGCAAAATGGTTTCTTATGTTGTTCTGCAAACCGTTTTACCAAGCAGAAAAACAGATGGTGAGGCTGACTTTAAAAAAAAGACAAAACCTTGTTTTATGCTGCCTAAGTAATATTTTTGTTTTGTTTTGTTTTTCTCTCCTTTTTATTTTGCTTCTTAAATAAAGCAATAAAATGGAAAACATGCATTAAAAATAAAGATGTATGTTAATGGCATCTAGGAGAAGCATATAAACTTAATTGGGAGAAAATGTTGGTTACCACTGATACATCTGCATCTTCATATTTTAGCACCAGGAAAAGGCACTTTATGCCAGATGCAACATCAAAGACAAGGGAAATGGGGACATAAATCTAACTGATCTCATCTCTGTAAGGGTGCTTAAAATGGGTAAAATAAGGAATTAATTGAACTTTGCTTCAAGCAGTATGGATTTTTTTTTTCTTCTTTTTTTGTTACACCTATATTTTCCTTTTATTCTCTGTGCTGGTTAGTTACTGCCATTTGGTAGTACCATGGTCAAGCAATTTAAGTCGTTCTACTTTGTGGAGATTTAAAAAACAAGACTGTTGGTAACATGTAAGAGTAAACTGAAATAGCAGGAAGCTTTATATAAGCCTTCAGATGAGGAAGTGATATTTTAACTATCTTAGCAGTTTGCATAGTCAAGTCTAAAAGACCCATGAATGCTGAATCCCACAGAATTAGATGTCTGCTTGTAAACACAGAAAAATGTCAACAAAAAAGTGAAATTCAACTGTCTCATGGGGCTCACTCATCAGTGGTAGTGTCTGTAATGGAAGCTAATAATATTGGGTGAACAGAGTTGTTCACAGAATGTAAAACTGGTTTCAGAATATTTGTTCAAAAGTGTTGAAAAGTGTTTGTTTTGGTTTTTTTCATAAGCTTTCATTTTAATACCACAAAATTGGAAAATATGGCAGTCGCATTTTGTTACTTCAGAGTTTTTTTTTAGTTATAATTAACTTGGAACAAATTAATAAACTGTAGTTCATAGTGCTTTCAACTAACAGTGTGGAAAATGTTACCGAGAAGTTTGAATTACCCATTTTAAATGTTGTCTGTGGGAGGCAGTGGTTTGTTTTTTTTTTTCCTTTCATGGGGTGAACATTTATTAGTAGACATTTTGTATTAAATGTCTCCTTGTGTCCTTGTGCATCTCCTTGTGCAGCAGTTTATTTCTAGCTCCTGCATAGTAAAGGAGAGGGAAATATAAATGCAAACAGAAATAGCATAGACATGTCCATTCCCTGTCAAAAGCTTACATCAAATGTAAGACAATGTATCACTTTTCACTCTAAATAAATATAGTGGGGTTTTGGTAATATTTTCACCTGCACTCACCTTCAAGATCTATAGCTTTTTTAATCCTGGACTAATTGTTTTGGTCCGTGATTTACTCTCCAGATAATTTTGAAATATTTTGTAGTGGTTCTTTTAGCCACTACTTTTCTAGTGTATGTGCATTTTGAATTCAAACTTGTAACTTTTATTCAACAGGATGACAATCTAATGGATGTCTTGCAGTTGCTTGTTGCTCTGATGTCAGAGCATCCTGGTTCTATGATTCCTGCTTTTGATCAGAGGAATGGATTACAGTAAGTTTGAATTTTGTAAGTGGGCAAAAGGAAATAGTATTCTGAACATACTGTTGCTTGCTAGAATTCCCATGAAATCTGAAAAGTCCTCGTTAGTGTGTATTGCAATCTTAGACTCCTGATCTAGGGAGATCTCTGTGTCCAGGTGTTCTTAGGACAAGAGGTGATGTTGGATTTATTATCAATGAGGCCTTTTTGTTAATGTTTCCAAGCTGTCAGTCGCACTTAAACAGGTAGTGATCAGTTTGAGTTAGTCTATACATAGATGTTAAGTCTTCATCTACTAGTGCTTTGCCTCCCATTCTTACATATGTCTTAAAACTGAAAGTTCTCAAAAAAATTTGGCAAAAATTAATTCCAATTACTTCTGATCTTTGTTGGCTCTCTTTCCCTTTTTTTTTTATGATGTGTAAAGCATTATGGGACTTTTGCAGAAGAAGCCTTTTATTTGTTTAAATTTAGCAGTTTGTGGTATGGATTGTTCACAATCTCTTTTTTCTATCAAATAAGAAAGCACTGCTGAACAGTATTGTGAGAGAAAAGTAGGGAAAGTTGCAAATTCTACTAACAGTAAAAACATCAGAGAACATCTGCTAGGTAAAGACTAACTTATGACTGGTTTTGTTTGTGGCTCTCGGAGGGTGGTCACATTATTGAACTTTTCTGACTTAAAATGAACGTGCATGGACATAGTGGGAGGAAAAATAGGAACAGGCAGATAAATGTAACAACTATTCCTAGAAGGGTATGTAACTCTCTTGCTGTGTAAAGGCAGAATCTCATTTCATACATTTTGTTGCACCTATTGGTTAACCCCTATTCATACATTTTTATTTTTTTTTTAGTTGCCCTTTCTCAAGAGACAACATTCAGACATATTTATAATTGTTTTCTCCCCTTTTAGTGGTAGGCTGATTTTTTTTATTTTTTTTTTTTAACCTGTTTTCTTCAGCTTTCCTTTCATTTGTATGGTAATGTATTATGCCATGGAAACTAATAAAAATTCTAAATAATAAAATATTTGAATGTCATTTTGGGTCTCCAGTGCAATATTATGTTTTTATGTAACAATGGGCAGTAGACAATTTTTTTTTTTATTAACTAGTACATGGGCAAGTCAGTATGAACAGGGAGTCAAGAGTGAGAAATCACTTTGTTTTCCTGTCACATTTGTTACTTTCCTTGCTCCTGTGTTGTGTCTAGTCACTTAATGGGTTGTGTGTATGCTTATTGATACATCTCCTTTTTGGAATTAAAACACCATATTCTTGAAATTTAAAATTTACAAAGCTTTATAAATATTTGTAGTTTTTTAGTAGTTGAAATTTTAAAAGTAACCAATCTAATGATTAAAGAGTTAAGTGTAAGGAAGTAGTTCGTTGGGGTTTTTTTCCTGTGTAATTAGGTAACCCTCACGCTGTTCTGTAAAGATAAACAGGGAAATGGATTCATTGTATCATGGGATGGCTCATCTGTTTGATTCTATAGTTGTGGCTGCAATCTATTCATTATAGATAACTGTTTTTTAATTGCTCTTGGGTTTTCATTTAGATTCTAGTATAGCACTAGATAATTTTTTTTTTTGTATTAGTTTAGGTGTCTTGGGTAATATTTTTAGATATGTAGAAGTGAAGAAATATATAATGAGTGATGAGTGCTCAGTTACTCAGTTACGTAAGGCCTAAAAACTTGAATAAGTCCTTTGCACTCTTTAGAACTGGCTGATTCAAAGTGCAGTATTAGGATATTTTTGGAAAGACTCAAGAATCATTGAAATTATTATTTTCCCCTTCTCCTTAATAAAGTGATAGAAATTTCCTCAAAAAAATATTCAGAAAATATTCACAGTAAAGGCTGAATACTGTGGCTTCTTTTCCAATATAATTTCATGGAGCATTGGAAATTTTTTTTTTTTTCTTTTCCTCTCAGTCAGAGCTTACTAGTTCATGTAGGTGTAAGCTAAACCATAGTTCACAGAGGTCTGTCCAATACCATGAAGCATAGCATAGACTTCTTTGATTAAAAGATTAAGCTTTAATGTAATGCAGATAAATGTTACGTGTTTGAGAAGTTAAGTCTAAATTATTTTTATTTGGGGAATGGAAGGCATAGATATATGTGATGAGATCTGTGTGATGTTACAGATTTGAATTGGTAATGTCAAATATATTTCAGATTACTGGACACTTCCTGTTTTAAGACTATACTTCCAGTTGTTGATTACCAGACTTTCATCAGTTACGTTGCTACTTGCCTTGCTGTGTTTTAACTCTCATTTTCTTTCATATGAAGACTTCAGCTAGAGCTGTTCAGCTAGTTAAGTCTTTGCTAGGGGCATGCCCCTCACTCCCTTTGGCTTTCTTCTTAAACCTTTTCAGTAGGGAACCGTAAGCAGGTGTAGAATATAATCATAAGGAGGTGAACAACAGAAACTGATGTAGGTGAAATGAGAAGAATGCCTCAGGACTTGTTGTCTTCCTCTGTCCCTCCCGATGGAGTGGCAGTGTGCATAGATCTCAACTATTAGTACTAGTAATAAATCCTCCACCATACATGGCTATTCCGATCTAGCCACATTATAATAAAAAAATCTGCTTGTATAGTTTTCTGAATAAAATACCAGATTGAGACAGTTTTCAATACAGGAATTACAGCTTTTCACAACAGGTTTTATGTGTGGATATTTGGGAGATGCTTATGTTTGACTAAAAATCTCTAAATTCAAAAGCTCAACGTATCATGCCATTAACAGAAAAATCATGCTGGTTTTTTTGTAGTCTTATTAATAGCAATTATTTTAAATTTTAGATTTTATTTGCAGTCTACTGGAGTTAATTTGTCATTCCAAAAATTGCTGTGTATTTCAACTGGTTTTAGGAAGCCTTGTGTTTTCTCCACTTAGGGTTGTCTACAAATTATTAGCATCACGAAGTGAAGGCATCAGAGTGCAAGCTCTAAAAGTGATGGGATATTTCTTAAAGCATCTTGCTCCAAAGTAAGTACTGGTTTAGTCTTAGAACAAAACCTCCCAAGAAAGAAGAAAGGGAGATTGTGACACATAAATGCTATATGTTACTTTGTGTATATATTATTTGGTGTGTATACATATGTTTGTAAAATAATAAAAAAAAAACCTTTATTTGAGCTTTAATCACTAAATGCACCTCACTGAATAGGAGCTACTGTTCTTCAAGTACCCTTCAATTTTTTTGTCAATACATTTCTGATATGATGGAATTACTTGTTATTGGCAACTAGTGTCCAGGCATTAGCACTTCCTTACCAAGTTCATTTAATACTTACTTGCAGTATGGCTGTCTGCTTTTTGAAGTGATCTTTTTCCATAATTCCACTAAAATGGGTAACAAGAATTAGACTGGTGAGCTTGAACTTGATCTTACTTACTGAGAACTAGATTTAATATGTCTCAAGTTGGCTACAATACTAGATAACTATTGAGATCGCTGTCCATGGTTGTATTTTTGAGTGAAAGGACAAAGATGCCCTTTCCCTAGTGTTTATCAGGCATTCCCTAAGGGTGTGTTTCAGCTTTTAGAGCCCATGGTTGAGGGGACCACATTTATAGAAGAAAGTTAGCTATGTTCTGTCTGTCTTCAGGGGATGACTTGTCCTTTCAGAATGTGAATCCTTGGCCTTTTTCTTAACCAAAAGTGAAAGACTTAAGGAACAAAAAAGTAAAAGATGTTTCCAGTGATTTCATATTTCTTGAGGCACACTTCTTTAACTCTTTTTTTTTTTTTTTTTTTTTTCCCACCTCTAAAGCAAGTTGAAGACACATGTTTATTTTATCTTTCTCTACTATTTCAGGAGAAAAGCTGAAGTCATGCTTGGACATGGATTGTTCTCTTTGTTGGCTGAAAGGCTGATGCTTCAGACAAGCTTAATCACCATGACCACATACAATGTCCTATTTGAGGTAGTAATATACTGTAGTTAGGATCCAATCTTCATAATTACTTGTAAGGCATTGTTAGAAAATTGCTTGCATATTTGTGCTGATGTGTTCCAGATGACATTAAACCTTAGTGTGATGGAGCTGAGTGCTAGGGTTTTTGTTGGTGTGGGTTTTTTGTTTCGTTTTTTTTTTTTCTCCTTCCTTCAAAGCTCACTGTTGGGCTTGTTTATCCCTCCCCTCCCTTAGCTTGGTTATGCTCATTATGAACAATTCTGGATCACAGTAACCTGAATGTCTGAAACAGACAGTCATATATGTGGAATTTTAATATAGCAATGATCTTGCCATATGAGGGTTGTTCTGGTTAGATTCAGGCTTCTCTTCCAGTGTATTTAAAATAGCATCATGCACTTGAGAGGAAGAAGAAAAAAAAATAGTTCAGAGTAAAATTTTAGGAACAGGATGAAATAAATTATTAATGAGAATGAGTGGATTTTTTGGTTAATTTTTAGAACCGTGGTGAAATAGTGATGAGTGCTGTAGAAAGGATGTATCTGGCTACTTTTCAGTAAGCTGTCTTTGTCAGTAAGCTGAACATTGATATGGCATCTTTTTCTTTCTTGCTAGATTCTGACTGAGCAGATTTGCACTCAAGTGATACATAAACAACATCCTGACCCAGATTCAACAGTGAAGATACAAAATCCTCGTAAGAATGATATGCATTTCTAAGTCATGGCACTAGAAAAGTCTGCTCTTAAAAAAAACCGCAAAACATAAGAAAGCTTATTAATTGCATCCATCAGTCTTAATTCTGATCTCAGTTTTACACTGGTTTTCATAGAAAAGGAAAGATGATGTGCATTTAGTTTGAGTTATTTAGGAAATGCATCTCTATAGCTTTTTGAAAGACATTTTATGGTCTAAATGTGTGTATAGTTCATAACTCACCCTTTTTGGCTGTGCAGTCATGTTATGAAATGGTGTTTCAAGACTTGCATGCACTGAGAACTTTGATTTAATATATGTTAAGGTTCCAGGAAAATTCTGATTGCATTGTTTGGTGATGTCAGACTGAATTACCTGAAATATGGTAACAGCCTTTGTCTTAAATTACATTCAGCATGACAATGCTAGATGGAAGGTAGGAGAAATGTATCTGCTCACTGTTTTGGTTAGCTAACTTTATGGGAAATATCTTGATGCAAAACTTCAGATGTCTTTTGAAGTAAGAGAAAATACTGATCTTTCCTGGATTATATGCATTATTAATGTGCTCTGTATATAATACATGGACTTATGATAGCTTTGGAAGATGATTTTTTTTTTCTTTTTTTTTTCTGGAGAAATAATATATTTTTCACTTTCATAGCTGCTTTGTCATTAAATGTAGGTCAGAGTTGTGGGTTTGCTTCATGTGGAAAGGGAAAGAAAGCAAAGCAGATACAGAGGAAAGAAATCTGGTTGCAGTGTGCCATTTGCCTTCTTGGTAAATCTTTATGAAGCAAGAGATGTAATGAGATTCCTGTTCCTGTCCCTTAAGATTTTTGAAGTTGGCAGTCACTGCTGTGGTTAATACAGTTATTTGTATTGTGAGATGAGTCTGGCATTATCTAGGTCTAGTATGAAGAGTGACTTCTAGAGTACCTTTGTAAGATCAGTGCTAATATTATTAAATGAAGAATTTCACTTTTTAAAGAAACTGTACAGGGTGACCTAAAACTATCAGTGACCATGTCCAAATTACACCCTAATTCGTTTACAAAGTTAACTTTTTTTCTAAAGTAATAAGAACAGTGACTGCCCCACTGCTTCAAAAAGTAGAATGTATCCATAATTTTGACTGTCTTCTAAAAATACAGGAAACATTATACTCATCAGAAATGAAATTTTATATCAAGAAGGTTTTATCCCCTTTCTCAAACTTTTTGTAACAGAAATTGTTGAGTATAGTTGGAAGTTGTTCACATCCTTTGAAAATTTAGTAATGTTAAGGTAGAGCAGAATCTATGCATTTTTCTTATATATTGATTTTTCTAATGGATGCATTGTATTCTGTGAACTTTCTTAGAAAAAGGTTCTGACAGATTCTGGTAGCTTAATTTGTCATGCAGTAACATTTTTGTTGCTTAAACCTATAATTCAAATTTGACTCGTATTCCATTTTCTTCAGCTGTATTGGCCTGCAAATCCCCCTGATGGTGATCGGGTTTGAGAAGTCTTGGAAGAAGGGATTTCTATTAGTTAAATACTCAAATAGAGACGTGCTTTTTCTCATTATAAAACTGTTATATGTAGCATCACTTTTCCAACATTGTTTATATAAGATGATGTGCTGCATTTTATGCTGTGCATAGTATTAATATTTTGTTGCTCACGGACTGTTTTACAGAGATTTTGAAGGTTATTGCAATCCTGCTACGTAATTCTCCACAGTGTCCTGAAACTCTGGAGGTTCGGAGAGCCTTTCTCTCAGATATGATTAAACTTTTTAATAACAGCAGAGAAAATAGGAGGTAAGACAGCTTGCTATATACACATAGATACAAAGTAAGTAACGGGGTCTCCTACTAATTTAGACTCATTAAGAAGATACAGCTTCAATGCTGTATCAGCAAATTCTATACTCTAGTATAGTCTTCCATATGTAAAAATAGAGAAGCTTGCACAACTTACTGAATTCTTGAATTAGCTGATGTGTATTTCTAAGATACATTTTGAAATTTCATTAAGTAGCATGTGTATATTTTGCAGGAGTTTGTTGCAGTGCTCGGTCTGGCAGGAGTGGATGCTTTCCCTTTGCTGTTTTAACCCAAAGACTTCTGAGGAACAGAAGATAACTGAGATGGTGTATACTATATTTCGAATTTTGCTCTACCATGCAATCAAATATGAGTGGGGTGGCTGGCGTGTTTGGGTAGATACACTGTCAATCACACATTCAAAGGTGAGTGTTTCAAATATTTGGGAAATTTTGTTATGCTGTGTAACTAGATTTAGATCTTTAAAGTGCTGTATCATACAGAGAAGTAGTCTTGAGGTGAAGGTCCATAGTTAAACTCTGTGTTTTATATCTATTACTGGGCATAACGTTCAAATGTTTGATAATTAAATTGTAAATTTGTTGTTATAACGCAAATTGGTTTTTTGTTGTTGCTCAAACAGTGATAGTATTAGTTTATACTATTTTCAAAAATGAGACAATTTTCAAGAGCATTTCTGAAAAAATTTAGTGCTACTTTTGGTTTTCAATAATGTCAGGAACACAAGGTGGCGCACCATATCTATTCATGAGCAAAAATACCTCTTGGTAACCCGAAAAGGCTGTAAGACAAACCAGTAAAAAGTGAAGGAATCAAAGTTAAGACAGATGCTTCAGCTGTTAAGCTGTCATGGAATACAGGGTGAGAACGCAAAACCTTGCAGTATGAAGGAGACTATTACCCTTCATTATTTTTCTGTCTGACTACTTTATTGTTGTTACAACCAGAATTATATCATAAAAATTATTAGTGGGTCTTCATACAAGGCACAGTAGTATAAAAAGTAGTAAAAAAACACTTATTCTGAAAAAAAAGTGTGAAGCCAGTATGCTCCTCCATAATTTTTCTGATGTAATGGAAATATTTGCCTAAGATGAATTAAATTATAAATGATAATACATTTCTAAATGCATGCAACTTAATCATGTGAAAAGGAAGTCTGTGAATCCTAAAGATCACTTTATGATTCTAAGGAATTGCTAGCATTTCTGAGGTCCCTGATTATGTATGATTTTTTTTCTCAAAAAAAGTCAGTCTCTGCAGACATCAAGAACAGTGTTATTTTGCAGCTTTCTTTATCACATTCATAGCTCAATGGTGAATTATTTGGCTAAGGGGAGACAAATGTAGAAAACTGTATAATAAAAGTGTGTAAAATAATATCATTAAATAGTCACTTACCTAAATGGAATCCAGGTGCAAAGAATGCAGGGCCAAATTTTAACCCTTACAGAGATTGCAGGTTAGTTGTTGAAATATCCTCAACCTTTGTTTGTGTTCCCTCTGCAGTTTTTAAAAAACCTGTTTCCTTTCTTTACCCCCAAGATGCATGGGTCAATTAGATTGTACAATGGCAAGCTGTAGCCAGAGTAAAGATCCCTAATGTGCTTTTCTAGAAAATGTCATAAAATAAAGCATTTCTGTGATAGCTGAGAATTGCTGGGGAACTGTCCCTAGGCAAAGGTAGAGAGGGGAGTGAAGGAAAACCACCTCTTCACCTCTGTTACAGAGCTTTGGTGTACTGAATTTTAAGATTGTCTAGCATGTTATCTTATAAGCTGTAGTTCTATTCTGAGCGTCTTTTTGTAAGATAATGTAGTGTTGGAAATCTCATTTAAACAGCTTCTGTGTCAAAAAGATTATATGGCTTTTTGGTTATTATCTTCAGTGACTAAATGTGCCTAATCAATGGTCTAGAGTTCATAGAGGAAAAAACAAGATTTTATTGTGACTCCATGGCCAAATGTTAAGAAAAAAAAAGACATTATTTTAGAAATTACCAAAAAAAATGAGGTACAGATAATGCAGATAATGTTACTTCATGGTTTTTATTTTTTTTTGTTGTTGTTGTTGTTCTGAAAGGCTGTTGTGTTTTTTTTTTTTTTTTCAATATTGAAGTGAATGAGAACATAATGCTCTTCACTCTTTGCATTTCTCGTTTTTGGTTCCTGGCATAGGTAGGTCTCCTTGGTTGTAGAAGTGACTTCCTGTGTCAGCTTTCCCAAGTCTAACTTTGTTGGCTTTCCAGTCAATATCTAAGGACTGTTTGTTCTTCTGACCCGCTTTAGAGGAAGCTGAACAATGAATGGTGAGGTTAGAAGTGTGTGAGTGATGGCAGAGCTAGCAGCAGAATGGTGGTGTAGTTTTAAAGGAATCATAAAGGAGTTCATTTTGTTTGGGCATTAGTGCTTGCAATATCCAGTTCCAGAAGCCTAAACAAAAATGATTAAACAACAAAAGCACCCAGAGTCTAACTTAACAATAGTGATATGAGTGATGATTTTAAAATTGGAGTTTTTCACCTTTATTATGCATTTGTCACTTTAACTTTTTTATAAATAATACATACAATTTACGCAACTAGTAATATAAAGCTGGATGGTGTTTCATAGCTACTTTTAATTCCATAGGCATAAATTAGGATAAATCACAGGAAAAGCTCTTTGTGGTAAAACCTTCCTAATCACTTGAAAGTGTCCCTATAAACTGATATTAATATCTAATGATAATGAATTTTTAATCTCTCTAATTTTATTTATTTTGAATGTTCTTGTATCCTGTTTACCAATATTGAGATTCATGTAGATTCACACATAACATAGCGTAGACATAATTCAGTGGGCAAATTGTTCAATGCTAAGTGCATCTCAGATGTTTTTGATTTCTAGCAGGCTTTCAAGGTAATGTGGGAATTATGGGAACAAAAATATTTCTTTAACATTGCTAAGAGAATAACCAATTTGTGGTTTTATTATTACATCTCTAATTGTATTGGGTTACTGCTTATTTTTCCTTTTTACAACCCTTTGTGCCATTCCTGCCACTAATTTATAACACCATTCTATGATAAAGAACTAGTATATAAAGGACTAGTGTTACAGAATTGGATAGGTTTTGCAGAGCTACACATCAAGATACATGCAGCTGCTATAAAAAGCCAAAGAAACTCAATTGCAATTTTATTGTCCAGTTTGATAGATTTCCTGCCACCTTTGTAGCAGGGAAGCTGTTTGTCACTGTAACCCTCTCCTCCAACAGCTGCACAACGTTTTATAAGCAGCAACGGCTTTTCTAGCATAATTGCACTGTGTTGGTTTCCTTGCTCTCAGAATTTAGAAGGTGTGTGTTACCTTTTTAAAGCCAAATTTCTTACTATTACTCATATTTTCTTCATTTCCATATTACATTTTTGATGTTTTCCAAATATTAACACAGTGTTTACTAAGGTGTTTAATTTCTAACTTCTAGTTCAATAAAAATGCTAAAGAAAAAATTAAATTAAAGGTCCCATTTGTTCTAACTGGCTAGTGAAAAATTTATGAAAACAAGAACTTCTGTTTTTTAAACACTGTAACCATGCAAGCTGGACCTTAGATCTTATCTGTCTAGCCATGTTACTTTGTAAAAAGGACCAATGATTTTGGGGTTAATAGTAGGAAACAAGTAAAGAATGGTGGACAACTTGCCTCTTTGACCTTTCAGCTTCCCAAGTTTTAAAAGAATATAATGATTTATGGAGTATAATACACTCCTAAATTATTTGAATGTTTAAACTACTGGGAATAACTAACATTCGCTTATTTCAGACCCTTAAATATATTTTACTGCTTAAAAGTTGCTTCATGTTACTGTGTGATTTGGTTAAAAAGAAGATATTTGGGTAAATTGAATTTTTTTTTTTTTAGTTACACAAGAAATTTTCATTGTGTAAGACTCAGAAATGTTAGTATGTATAAGCTACAGTTTTACTGCTGTATAAGTGGGAAAATTTTGTTCACTGACCTGAATGGGAAGGAGTATAATATTAAAATGTTGGTACTGTGACTGTAACATACAATGCATTTCTAAATAGTTGTTAGTTTTTGATTTGAGGAAGTACAGTTGTAATAAACATTGATGTGGGTTCAGTAAATGTTTATGTTCTTTGGTGTCCAACTCGTTTAATACAGAAGAAAAAGACCAAAGGTGTGCGTAGCATTTACATGTGGTATGTTTGCCTAATTTTCATCTCTGTCAGATGAGGAGAGAATGGGTAAAAGCAGCAAAGATTAGGTGGTGGTGGAGTTAGTTTTTAAATTGCCATCCTATATTAAGTTGCAGAGAAATGGCTCAGTAGCTTTAGAAAGTAACAGGCCATCAGGATCTCTTGTGTCCCAATCCCGTTGGCACTCATGAGTTATTGAGGATGGGTTTGTCTCCATTTTTTCCCCCTCCCTCTCCTTGAAGAAGATAGGATCTCCTGCAGTGGTATGTGCAAGCATTTTTAGCTCTGGGCATTTTGAGGGTTTTGGGTGTTCTTCAGTCCTCTGAAAAATGTGTCTGTGTTGCCCTGTTGGGAAGCAGAGGTAGGCAGCCAAGAGAGCCATTGAGTTACTTCAGGTTTTTGGTTTTCAGTTGTGATGCTCAAGGTGTCAATGAAGCAAAGCTAGGGAAGACACAAATCCCTAATCAGTGCTTCTGAAGAGAAGCAAGCATTTTTGTTATTCAGAAAGCAGAATAGTCAGGAGGAGAGGGATCTTGTGCCACTGATGGGCTCTTATGCATGCAGCATTTATGGTTAATGGGGAGTTCCTCTACCTCCTTATTCACTCAGTTTGTGTGAGCGGAATGTGATGAATAAAGCTGCTAACATTTTACTAATTCAGATTGAAAGAAAAGTATGAGATGGGGGATAGGAACAAAGTGAGCAAGGTAAACTGAGAATTTATGAAAGGCAGGAACAGGATCAGCTTGGGTAGAGGAAGTGGTACCAGGAGCCTTAAAGGCAGAGTGTAATAGAGCTTTGCTAATGGTTGAGAAGTGCCAGCAGTCTTAAAAAGAAGAAATGGGAAACATTTGCGGCAGAAAGAACTGATGCATAAAGAGGCAAACAGCTATGAGATAGTCTTCCTAAGCGAAGGTGACCTGGAAAGAGAATGGGTTGTCATCTGTGTAACTCAGTATAAAAATCATTGGGCAGATGGGACCTGTGTCTGCAGCCTCAAAAGTATTAGTGACCTCCTTTGCTGTTGCTGCAGAGTTTGAGGCAAACCTCCTCTGTACTTGCTGGAGACTGGCCAAAGAGAAATGCATAGGACCTATAGCTGGGTACTGTGACAAGGCAGAATTTGACAGTCTACTGAACTGTAGGAATGGTGACAGGGATTGAGATAGAGAGGAAATACATACCTTGAGAGGATAATGTGCTTGTGTCTTGCAATTAAACAATTAAAAGCAATAGTTGCATTAGTGAAAATGAGCAAATACATGTCTAACATGTCATTTCAATTTATTATTGTATGGTGATGTAACAGCAAGCTCTGCCTTGACTTGATCTGAAACTAAAACTCTGCCAACATACATAAAATTATCTCTCAGGCAAGCAAAGACTTTTATGAACTATGTTGGTTAGTGCTTGCTTTCTTATTCTAGAAATTATATATATGCATACTTTTTTTTTCTCAAGCTGAGGAGAAAATTGCCACTTAGATGAAAATGCAGGATGCAGGAATGTGAAAATGTCTTGGTATGGTGGTTTTAATTCCCAGCCTCCTCACCCTTATGTGTCAGCGAATGCTTTTCTTGGTGGAAACTTAAACTCCTAGAAACCTCTCATATGTAATGTCCTGCATAATATATGTTAATTTACTTTACTTAGCTTTCATCTGTGAACAACTCAGAAATAACCCAGAGATTCCTCAGGTCAGTGGGTTGCAGACTGTAAGTCAGTGTATGGTGCACACAGTACCTTTGTATCTTTCACTGCCCTGAACTGAAAATTAGGTTTGATATCTTCAGATATTGGTGCCTCCTGTCTAAACAGACTTGTTTTTGTTTGGAGGTTAGTTTCTACATTCGAACAGTTAGTGTTGCGAGAGGAAAAGTGGAAAAACAGGTCAATAAAATCCTAGAGGAGAAGTGGAAAAACAGGTCAATAAAGTCCTTGTTAAGATTTAAAAAGTTGCAACGCTTTCTGGAATTATGAAGAGCTTATTGATGGTGTCAGCAGCACACAGGCTAGTTTGCACTGAGCAGACTCTATAAGGAAACAGCAGTACTATGTAATTGTCTGACCTGTCTGGCAGACATCCCCTTCCTCTCTCTACAAAATTGCCCATCTGATAATGAAAAAAAGAACCAAATCTTAATGTATAGTTAAAATATTTTCCCTGTGTTCTTTAATGCAAATGCCAATCATCTTAACCTTTTTACATTGCTGTATGCTAATTTTTCTCCTTGGCAATTAGTAAATGTTGGATGTCAAATTAACTTAAAATTGATGGCAGAGGCAAATGTTGCAGTTATTAGCTCACAAGTGTCTTTAACTAGTAGTGCGTAGAGATGCATTCCAAGCATTGCAAACAGCTATGGATTAACCATCAAATGATGGTGAAGATTAATGATTGGCCTTTTAGCTCACTAATTTAGAACAATTTCTAGTAATTAATTTTGTATTATCAGCTTTACAGCTGCAAATGCCTAAAGGAAAATAAAAAATTACTCAAGTAAGTTTAAGGTTCTTCAAGCAGAAGAATGCTTGCAGATCCTAGTGTTCAATCTTTCATACCCTTATATATACTATCTCTGTCTACTTGTAATCATAATTTCTACTTCATTTTGCATTTCTGTTGGTACGGCTTTTGTTAACCATAGGTGTTTTCTTTGTAAGGTGTATTGGTGAACTGGTTGTAAGTTCCATGTCATGCAACAGGAGTGCAGGGGAAGAATTGCCTAGTGCCTTGGTTGTAATGCAACTATTTCTTGGTTTCCTATCAAACCAAATTACAAATGAATATAGTGACCAGAACTGTTTATACAGACTTGCTGAAAAGCTGGATTTTACAAGGCAGTATTTCTTAAATTTGTTCACGCTTTTACATGAAGAAGAAAACCCCCAACTTCAAATGCATGTTTGAAAAATACTGTCTTAGGTAATCTGCATTATTTTGTGCATTGCTCTTTTAATTGGAGTATTATTTAAAGGGCAGTATTTAATACATTAATTGATACAAATGCTTTCTGGTATTTATGGTGGAAGTAGAAATTGCTATCCTTTTAAAGTGGATTTTGGGGTTTTTTTTTGAGTGATGTTCTCCTGTAGTTCTGTACTGTCTAATTTTCTTTAGCAGTGAGTCTCTCAGTTTCTTGCATTCTTCTTAAATCAAGATAGATTTTCAGTCTGGTTTCCAGACCATTGCTCTGTAATGGCTTCCAAACCATTGTCCATTCCCTGTTTCAGATGAAACTTTACCATACATTGTATTTTTAAGTGTTGACCATAGTCAAGCAAAGATCAACTTGTTGCAAACTTAGTTGCATCTCTAACCAATACAGTCTGTAGAACTCATGCTTGTAACTTTCAATGGTTTTGTTGGAAAAAACAAAGCCACTCAGTTTGTTACTCATAATTCACATGTAATGTGAAAAATTAATACAGATACCTGTGGTGCCTATCTGACTTAAAGGTAGCACATGTAGGTTAAGAAAAACAAAGCTTGCAACAAGAAACTCTCTGAAGAGAAAAAAGAGAGAAAGTAACATGGGAAGATTTTGAATAATGAATGAATAAGATAAGTAAGTATTTCTAACAAATACCGGGGGGATGGGTTGGGCTGTGGGGTTGCTGATACAGTGGGTAGTTGAAGTTTGGCTTTGGATTATGAAAGGATTATTGATTTTTTTTTTTTTTTTTTTTTANCATCTAGAACTTTTCTTCCAGCTCTGACATTTTATGCATCTTTAAACTATACGAGAGTTATGATGTGAAGGAAAGAGCCTGGGTGCAGGGGACCCTGTTGTTTACAAGCAAGAGTTTAAGCTATTAAGAATAACTGAAATCTTGGCTATGGCATGTTTATTAAAGAGGCAGTGAAGTTGCTAATGAGATGCCAAAAGATTTGGAGCTTTCAGTAACGTAATATGAAGTATGACATGAACATAATGATCATGTTAGGATCATGGAGGTGTGGTGGAATGGTTTCCGTGACTAGAATGGTGTACTGAAGGGATATTAGCTCTTTAGGAAGTACAGACTAGGAAGATAAGGAATAGGCGTTGCCCTTTATGCAAGAGAGCAGTTGGAGTGCATGGAGGTCTGCCTGGGGGTGGATCAGGAGCCAACTCAAAGTTTCTGGACTAGGATTAAAGAGAGAATTGGTAAAGGTGACATTGTAGTGGATGTCTCCCCACCTGACTGTGAAGAACAAGGAAAGGAGGTCCTGTGGAGAAAAATAGGAGAAGCCTCATGTTTATGGGGCCTGGCCCTAATGGGCCTGATAAATGCTCAGGAGACAACATGGCAGGACACAAGCCATCCAGGAGGTTCCTGGAGTTCATTGACAACTTCTTCCTCCTCTAAGTGATAGAAGAGACGAAGGGGAGAGGTGCTTTGCTGGACCCTCATGCTCACCACCAGCAAGCGGTGTGTTGGGAATGTGAAGGTCAAAGGCAGTCTTGGCGTCAGTGACCATGAGAAGGTAGTATTCAGGATCTGGAGGGGAGGGAGGAGAGTAAAAGCAAGCTTACAACCCTGGTCTTGGGGAGAATGGATTTTGACTTGTTTTCAAGCAAGGTTGACTTAATGCTGTTAACAAGATGATAAATCTGGTAAGAGAAAATCTGAAGCTGCAATAGGCCTTTATAATGGGAATTGGCTTAGCACACTAGAAAAAAAGTGTTACAGAAAAAAAGCACTTCACAGGTTATACGAACTGAGACGTAACTAACTGACTGTTTCTCCAAAAGTAGTTGCCAGTGTTGTAGAACGTGTTAATGGAGTCAAAAGTAAGAAGCCATGAAGCTTTTACTCCTGTAATATGAGTTTAATGAGACTTACACTGGAATGATGCATGAAAATATGGATGTTCACACTGTTAAAGATTTCTTGAAGAGCTGGAAAGGTTGCAGAAGTGGGGAGTCACAGGAAGGATTCTAGTCCTTCAGAATGAACCTCATTCTTTTCAGGTAGTCCTGTTACTTCTCCGTCTTTTGTCTTTTAAAAACATTATCATACGTTCCTCAGAGGGCAAAATAAAAATACCTTTCTGAGGTATTTTTAACAACACAAACACAGACATAATTAGTGACTAGAAATTGAAGCTAGACTTTCAAAATGAAGAAGATACTTGTTTCTTTAAGTTTTAAGATGGTAGAGTAGATTTGGAACAAATGATCCAGGGGAGATTTCATCTCTCGATTTCTAAAACCAAGGTCAGACAAGTTTCTTGACATGGTCTTCCAATTTATGTCACTAAGCTGAATGCATAGGAAAGTAGGTTAAAATCAAGAGCTGGGTTAGATTATCTGATGTTACTTTCTGGTCTTAACTTTAGTGTTTCCTTGAAGTGCTGGGAGGAGGCAGCTGTAAGAGAACTGATTATATGCTTTTAGGATGCATTTAAGGTTATATTTCTTGATGCTTGCAATTTACTCTAACCAAGTTGGTAATCTGTCAAAGCACTTATGTAAATAGGGCTGCTAGAACTTAAAACTTTATGTTGCTGTGAAAGTTTGTTGTGTTTAGTAAGGACCAGAGTAAGCATCAAGGTTGCTTGTGTGTGCTCTTTTTGCCAGGTGGACGTAGTAACTTGCTAACCCTGTAAAGCGTCCCTATGATTTGTTCAATTAAGATTGAATTGTTGCTGTTATTGAATGTGTTCTGAGTCATGTACTATTCTCATTCAAGTTTGAGGACTGAAGGAAATAACATTTAAAACAGGTCCTTCCAGCTACTCTCTTGTGATCGCCTTAGTGTCATTGTGTCCATTCCCACTTAAATTGGGGAGAGATGGCAGCAGCAATAATAGAATCTGACATACGTGTATCCCTCGTTTGCCCCTTTCCACAGGAAAAAAAAAAAAAGGAGGAAAAGAAAGTACTATCCTCATCTTTATCTTTTTCTTGCTTTGCCTTGCTTTAAGGGAATTAATGAAGTAAGATTCTGAGGGCAAACCTGAAACTTATTCAACAGTTTTGGAACCAAAGTAGAATCCACTTTTTTGTTTGTACATAACTGATTTAAAGCTAATACAGCAGGTCGTGTATTTCCTCCTTTAAACGGGAGGAGTGAGTTATCCCAGTTCTATTGCAAGAGACAAGTTCTATTGCAAGTTTCGATTAAACTCTAACAAATAATGTCCTTCAGGCCTTGTGTTAGAAGAGCACTCTGCTCCTACTATAAGTTTTAGTTTATATTTGATTGATGAAGAAAATAGTTTATTAAAAAGCTAGTATTGACAACAGAAAATTCCAAGAATATTGCTTTTTACCTTTGCTCTTTCTCTGCTCCTTTCTGATTTGTTAACTATAATTTCTAGTACTTTTTTAACCTGCAAAGTTATTTTAGACTTACATATATGATCTTAGGAGAAAATATTCCTACTGACTAATTGTCACATTGAATACCACATACATGGAATTTTTAGATGATATCTAAATGAATAAGTTTAGTATGTAAGAGAATAAGAAAGTGTGCATTCACATATTTAGTAAAATGTGTTACTCTTTGTCCATGGGAAAATGTTTATGATAAAGAATATAGTTTAAAAAAAAACCCTCAGAACAGCTTATATGTTGGAAAAAAATTGAGGACTAAGCTTACAGATAAAAACACACTTCTGTTACAGAAAATAAATCTAAATCCTTAATAAAAAGGTATGGATAAACTAAATTGAATGACGGTGTAATAAAAACTTCAGTTATTCTAGTGAGATTTTCTTTCAATGCACAGCTATTTATTTGAACAAATTAGTTTTATCAGTATATATAGAAAGAATTATTTTATCTGGATTTATTTTTACATACCTAAAAGCGATAATAAATTTTTTCAGCTCATCCATAGGAAGGTCTTTTCACTTTAATCAGATTGTGTAGCTGGTGAATAACATCCACCAGATTATTTTTTTTTTGGCCAGGAATAACAGGTAAACTTAAGAAAAACATGCTCTCAGTTGAAGTCATTTCCAATATGAAATGGCTTTTTGTCATGAGAACAGTATTAAATTTGCAATATAACTGCGATTTGGGCAATGATTTTGGATATTTTTTTTTTTTCAGAGAAAACAGTCACTAATACATAATTTTTAATGTACTTTCAACTCTGTTCTTTTAGGTAACTTTTGAAATGCACAAAGAGAGTCTTTCTCAAACGTACAGGGAGTACCAAGGGAAAGGAAGTGAAGGGAGTGGAATATGTTCTTCAACTCCAATTAGAACAATCTGTGGAGTTAGTAAAGAAGCTGAAATGAAGGGAAAGCAACAATGTTTGGAGTTAAAAGAAGATGCTACTACTCCTTCCTGCATTATTGATGGTGGTATGGAGTCCAGCACTGAAAAAAGAGAGACAAATACCTCATCAGATGGTGATCAACAAACTCATTCAGTAGCTAATCACAGGGAGGAGTTAGAGGGGGAAGACAGTGAGACTACACAGGGCTTAAAAGCCATGTCATGCGGGGAATTTTCTCCAGATCCAGAAGCAATAAAACCAAGTGTTTCTGAAATTAGTACTGGAATAGCTGAAGCAATTGAAGATTCTCTGAGCAAAGCTGATGAACTTGTGGAAGAACCAGTAGCTGTCACTGCTGCTTCTTTAGCTATACAAACTACTTGGGAAGGAGAAACTCCTGAAAGTTCTGAAAGACTGGAAAAATCAACAGTAGAGGTGGAAGATGAAGATGACTTTGTTGATTTGAAGGAGGAAAGTAATATCCCTTCAGCTTCAGAAGAGTTTGCAGAAACGAACAAGGAAGGTAGCTCTAATGAAAACGAAGTGACAAAGCATGAAAAAGCAACAGAGGAGCAACCTGAGTCTGTGGTTTTAAAATCTTGTTTTTTCCCATCCACACCTGCAGTATCTTCAGAACTGACTTTGTCAGAAACAGTGAGTTCTGCAGTTCAGGAAGTATCGACTCAGCCACATTCAGAAGGGAAAAAGAACCTAGAGGAAGAAAAGGTTCCTTTTAGTGAAACAAAAACAACTGAAGAAAATAAAAATGCAAGTGTGTCAGAGCCTGCTGGAGCCTCTGACAAAAGGATCGCAAAACTTGATGTTTCTAGTGTTGCATCAGATACAGAAAAACTGGAACTGAAAGCTAACACGAGTCTAGAAGCACCTTTGCCCACAAGATCTATATCTGAGGTAAATTCTGCCTGTCCTTCATCTGTCTAGCTTGAAAAGAAAAGGAAGTTCTTGGGTTTTTTAATGAGATTTTTGAAAAAGTGTGCCCATACACATTTTGAGGACTTTAATGTGTGTGGATTTTATGAATTATGTAAGGAATACATTAAAATGTATTCCTTCATTAAAATATCTGTAATTCATTTGTGTACTGAGAAGTGTCTCAGATTTTGTTCTTTGTACATCCCCCTATAGGTGCTGATTGAGACTGAGTATTTGACTAGATGGGTGCTTCATCTGTGTTGGTACTTCTTAAGTTTGAAGAATTGAAAGAAACATATGTTCTGAGAGGATTTTATCTAGATTTTCTGCTTTTTTAAGCAACTTTCCTTTTATTCTTTTCAGTCTGATTTCTTATGATCACAACTCTTCTAATTTTACTGAGAAATGACCATTGCTTGTGCAGAAAAAAAATAGAACTGAGTTTCTTTCATATCCTGCTGGGACTTGTGAAAATATTTTTCTACACTAGCAACTCTGTAGGAGGTATGAGGATGTATACATATATTTGAAACTAATATTTAATAGGATTGTCAACCTGTCACGTCAGCCCACCTTTTTTGCACAAGCGTAATTTAAAACTGGGCTTCTGCTGTATGCTGCACTCCACCACCCCTCTAGTCTTTAGTTTCTAACTTGGCTTTTCATGGTTGAATAGTCACATTTCAGAGTACTTCCCTTCTGCAGAGATACCTGCTAATGGATGCTCTTCATTCTGCACCATTCTTCCTTAAAGGAGGAAAACCACTGTCTACAGCAACATATACTCCCCTTGTGGTAAGGTTGGGTTGCTGCTTGTATATGCCTAGACTGATAGGTATGGTAGTCAGTTGTAGACTAGTTTGTAAGTCTGTTATCTCCAGTAAATAGCATTTGTGTAATAGTTTTAGCTTTATTTCTAACCATGTACGCCGTCTAAACTTGTTGAATATCTAAAAATCTCAAGTCTATTAAATGCATTTCAGTGTATGCCACAGAAACTAATAAATAGTGCGGTTTGTTCTTTTTTCTTTCTTTGCGTCTGCAAATTGTGTATTCAGACTTCAAGACAGCAAGATTCTTCAGGACAACAGCTAGCTGCTACATCAGATGGGCAAAGAAGAGACTCTAGGTCAACTGTATTCCGTATTCCTGAGTTTAAGTGGTCACTAATGCATCAGCGCTTGCTCACAGACTTACTCTTTTCCATAGAAACAGATATACAGATGTGGAGAAGGTAAATTTCTATGCTTTATATGGAATGATATAGACTTGCATTTCAATTTTAATTAGCTTGAGGGTTTGTTGAAGCTGTGTCAGAGTTGCTCTTTGACCGTAAATTTTGCACATCTGGTAGTAGCCTGCCTTACTTTGTCACACATATCCAGATATTTTCAGATTATTTTTTTAAAGAGTCTTTACAGATATAAATATGTATTGGTTGAAGGTCTGCACATGTATTTTGACTGAAATCCTGGCTACATTTACATCAGCGTCAGTCTTGGTGTTGGTTTTTATTGGACCATGATTTTCATGTTCCTGTATATGTAAGGGCCTGCATCTTTTATTAGTTTCTAAATATGGACTAAAAAAAATAAATCTATCCCAAATAGTATTTATTACTCCTGCATTTATAGACACTATGTTGCTGCTTTGATAGTGTTCTGTGAATGCAGAGATGTTCTGTGCATTTACAAATGAATTGTAGAAGGGATCTGGAATATAACCACTGAGATGAATTCAGTAAAAATATCTGCATTTTAGTGTTAATATTTAATAACTTAAATAAGTGCGATGTCTATTATTAGCTTGTAGTGGTGCATGTCAGATTTAAATTGAACTATATAGCTGTACTGAACCAATAAAAAGGAATGTAAGAATGAAGAAATAGAATATTTAAGTGATTAAAACAATTTGAATGGAGGTAAATGTTTGTCTGACTATAATGTTTAGGGTGTGATTAAGTTCTCAGGTTATCATCACATAAAGCTAAAATACATTTTTAGTTTAGGTCCTGTTTTGAAAATCTGTTGCCATGTTTAACAGAATTCAAGATCTTGGCTCTTGTTGATTCATAATTTCTTTAAGAAGCCCTTAGTATTTGTTTTATTTTTCCAAAGATTCAAGTTCAAATATAGTTTGCACTTCCAGGAATCTTTATTGTATTGCCTGATACAGTGCCTTTTACTATAACATAGACCAGCCTAAAATGTACCTTTTTACAAATGCCAACTAGCACATCTTGATGTTTATAGCAAGCTATGATCTGGAGAGGTTTAAGAACAGAAAGCAAATGTTAGTTTAGATTTAGATTAAGGTACGTCAGTTGGCCCTTATGGTCATGTGACATTTGCTGCCCTGCTCCTAACCATCTGGTTTTAGTTTTATGAAAGCTTAAAGGTGCTAAAATACCATAAAAATAAAGCTGTATTCTGAATGTTGTTTTGGTTGGTTTTGGACAGCCATTCTACAAAAACTGTGATGGACTTTGTGAACAGCAGTGACAATGTCATATTTGTGCATAACACAGTTCACCTGATCTCTCAAGTGATGGACAACATGATCATGGCTTGTGGTGGTATATTGCCATTGCTTTCTGCTGCCACTTCTGCTACTGTAAGAAACTTCATTTTATTTGAAAATTAATATCTTGTGGTAGGATGCCTTTCTTTATGCAGTGTTTTAATTATTGTATCTCTCCTTTCGGGAAACAAGAACGTGTATGGGATATTTCCACAAGCATCTCTTTCTTCCTTTTGCTACCTCAGTACTTCCCCTAAGATAAATTGGATTCCTGGCCTCTTTGCCTGAAAACAAAAAGGAGTTGAAGCTTCATTGTCTTACAGCGGTCTGGAATGGGATTAAATCCCAATACTAATGATTGTTCCTAGAATATGACAATTAGTGCTTTTAAATATGGCTGAAATGTACTTCCAGCATATGTTTCTCTTTATAAAGGTGATACTCCTACAACTTAAATAAAGAAGTAAATGTTGCTTTCAATTTTTCTCTGTGTAGCATGAACTAGAAAATATTGAGCCAACTCAAGGACTGTCAGTAGAAGCATCTTTAACATTTCTCCAGAGATTAATCAACCTTGTGGATGTGCTAATTTTTGCAAGTTCTCTTGGTTTCGCTGAAATTGAGTCTGAGAAAAATATGTCATCTGGAGGAATTCTAAGACAATGTCTTCGTTTGGGTAAGCAAATAAAACCACTTAATGAGCATAGGAGCTTGCTGTTACTAATTAGCAAATGTTATCGTATTGTTTTTCTGTCTTTTTTTTTTTTTGGTTAAATCAAGATTAAATTTAGTCAAAGAAGCACTGGGATCTTTTACTGGTTTACTTTTGTTGTATCCTGCAATCCATACACACGTGTTTTTTTTTTTTTTTTCCCCTCTTTAAAAAGTTTAAATAAAATAAATGATTAATTTTGGTAGCCTGACTGTTGTGGTTGCATGTGTTCATTTTATTCATGAACGTGTTTCTTTTGCCAAAATTCCCCAGATAGACAAGGCTGAGAATATAGCAGCTTTAAGAAAAAGAAATCCTGTACTGTATACAAAACCATGAACCTTTACAGTATGTAGAAAAGAGGTTTAAATCTTGAGCTCAGTCGATGAAGGTATGGTGAAAACTAGAGACACGTATTTCTAAAGAGTAAGGTTCAAATTGGGCAGTAGTTATATCCAGTATGTCTGCATCAAACCGGGTTGAAAGGAAGTGGTTATTACCTAAAAGAAGTAATGACTGTTCTGGACATGAGAACATACAAGATCATAACTGGGTTCACTTTAATATAGGAGGAGAGTGTTCATGCTACTTGCATGCTGTAAGACTTTTTGTAATGAAAAGTTTAATTTGCATGAGTGGCAGAGCAGTTCAGAGCCTCAGCAGTAACTAGCCTTCCTCTCCCTTTCTAGGCAATTAAAACTTTGTGCAGGTAGAACAAGATTTATGGGATGCAAGCAGGTATAGAGGTGGGGTAGTTCTTTTTTCCTTTGAAAATAATATTAGAAGATTAAGCAGGTACAACTGTGAAGCTACAAAGATAAATCGTGTAACTTCAGAACATTTAGTCCAAGAGTAACAGAGCATTGAGGCAAATGTAATTTGTTTCACTACTGTATCGCTTGTCTTTCTTCTTTGCTAATCTGTGAAATTGGGCTGGCTTCACCCTCCCTGCCCCATGGTTGTATGCATGGTAGAATTTCAATGAGGGATGTTTACTTACTCACCTTGAAGTATCCATTAGATACAGTTCTAATAGTTTAGTATTAATTATTAGTTATAAATTATTAAAGAATTTTGAGCATTGTTTTGTGACTATTGAAAATTTATGGCAGCAAAATACCACTTTACTGATGTGCTTAAACTTTCTAATTGAAGTGATAGATAATTGTATGTTTCTGTGAGGGATAGAAACAATACTGTTTCTCAGAGTAATTCTTAACATTTCTTTTCCCTTCAAGTGTGTGCAGTAGCAGTAAGAAATTGCTTGGAGTGTCAGCAGCATGCACAGATGAAGCCTATTGCAGACATTGGGAAGAACCAAAAAGCGCAGGGCTTTATAGGAACAGCAGTGAAGGCAAGTATAAGAAAATGTTCAGAAACACAAAAGTCAGTAATTAGTACTCTATGCAGAGGGGTAAGTTTTTATATTTATACCTGCAGCTCTGATACTTTAGTAGACCTGAAAGGCATGAGCACTGGAAATCCTGAAGTAGCTTTCCAAGATGTGAATTTAACACTTACATATTTAACCTTCCACAGAGAAATAAATCTGTCACAAGAATTTGCCAGATTTTTTTTTTTCTCTAAAGATGAAATGCATATCTGATCTTTGTGCTTTAGTTATGACAATATGATGTACAGTGGGTGATTTTACACACTTAATGATTCTTGGTAGAAAGTTTCTAAAAGAATCTGAAACAAAGTGCTTTTTTTTGACAAGCACTTTTTTTTTTTTTTAATAGAGTCCAGTGGACATTGTGACTGGTGGCATTTCTCCAATACGAGACCATGACAGACTTCTGCAGGATATGGATATTAATCGACTTCGTGCAGTAGTGTTCAGAGATATAGTAAGTTACAAATAATACTGTTTTCTTTGTAGCTAGATTTCTGCATAAAGCTGTTTGCTGAACAGTTGCTCTATGTATTATGCAGTTTGGTTAAATTGGATTTACAAAAACTGAATACTGCTCACAGTGTTTAGGAACATAAAATACTCTACAGCTGTTGTAGCATTTGGGATTGGAAAGAGGGAGAGGTGAAAATTGCTGCCTGCTGATCTGGTTCTTTGGTGAGTTCCTAAGAGCCAATTCTCTGGAATTCTGCCTATTGCTTATTAAATATGCTGGGTTTAGTACAAATACATATTTTCACATGCTGTATATATACAAACTGTTTATGTATACTATGTATCATAAAGATGTATACTTTTTGAAAAATTAGTATCATTCTAGCTAATTAGAAATCAGAGGTCATCTCTAATTCCTTTACTTGCCCTCAGAGGAACCAATTTGTGAGTGTGTGCTGTAAATATGCATATGTTTTTTTAATCTTGAATTGACTAAAAATATCTTTGCCCTATGTCAGCAACTTTATAGCTGATATTGAGGAAATTGAGATTGATTGCTACAAAAACCCCCAAACACTCTGTAAGCAAATACAGCAGCTATAATGGCTGTGAGTAATTGGTGGCCACAAGCTTGGACACCAGAACTTATTTTGCAATAATTGGACTATTTAGCAAGTATAATGATTTACACAGTTACTTTTGTTCTATCCAGAATAGTGAAGGATCTTTGGATTTTATCTTTACAGCAATTATTGATTCAAACAAGCTTCTTTCAACCCCTGCATCAGTAGAAGTGTGCAAAAGAGTAACAGGAAGTGAATCTTCCATACTGATGGCAACTGAACTAATCCTAATGATGCAATCTTCAAAATCGAGCACATTTTGTGTACTCATTTTCTCCTTAAGAAAAACTAGTATGCATATAAAACCTCTGCCTCTTTTGCATATCTAATCCACCAGGTTTTCTGTTTCACAAATAAATGTAAAATAATGTAATAACTAATTTTTGGCTACAGTGTTGAGCTGTGAGGAAAAAGTCAACTTTAAAAGATCTACTTGGGAATATTTCTTATCTAAGCCCCTTATACTTGTATCTAAATATTTTACGTTTGATTTGCATGCAGTTTCTTACACTGGGCTCAGCACAGAATTGTGAACTTGTATAGGAGCAACTCAGGTGGATTCCACTTCACTACTGGTACTGGTACTTCCAGTAGCATCTAAATTTTATTTCAAGGAGTTCTACAAACATAGAAAAAATAAGGGAAGGGGTAGTGTTAGTTCACTGGATCACAGCTTTTAAGTACAGTTGGAAACTGGCTTGGAAAAATTCAGCTAGCAAGTAAATTCTTTATAATCCTTACCATTGTAGGAGACTTCCATCAGTCTTGCACTGTGCTTGCCTGATGCTAACCTGTTAGCAGTTTACTGTTGCTGTCTTGTTCTACGAAAGTTAAGGATGTTGGTTGAGCCAAGGGGAATATAGGTTGTTTCTTCAGTACAGCAAATATGATCCGGCTGTGTTACCTTGCTGTTTATAGAGAACTTGTCATAAAATTCTACCAAATTATTAAAGAACTCTTTGTGGAATGTGGGGATTCAATTGGCACTGCAATCATGATAAAATGAGCTTGATAGTTTAACTTACTTTCTGGAACTGCTCAGACGGAAAAGTTGAATGTGACCTTGAGCCCTTATGTAAATAAGGAAGGGAAAAAACCCTTCTTTCCTCTTACTGGCCTGTCAGTGAGGATCCAACTAGTCCATTCTTCTGCAATCCCAAAGTGTACAAAGCTTTTCTTCCTTCAACAGGCAAAAGACACAAGCTTAGGCTACATCATAGTGTCTAGTCCGATCTGGGGCGTGGTTCTTTTCCCTATTTCAGTAGGAGTGAGTGCTCTAGAGAGGTACCTTCCCCCAAAAAAATTGTTTTTAAGACTTTCTTATAATCTGTTTAAAAAGTTACAGACGTAATGCAAATGCATATTTACCAATTCTGGTTGAAATTGTACATAGTACAGTGCATCCACCTGGACAATCTGATGAAATAAAATGTTAACACTGGTACTGGAATTTGTTCCACTTCCTTCATTAATATTTAATAGTTCATAAATGCTGTTACAGTGTTCTTGAATACACTTGCCTTGTTGTACATCACAGCAAGTGGTGTTAATATCTTGGCACATTTGAGGAAATGTAATAGAGGAAATGCCTGTAAATAAATAAAGGGCAACTAGTCCCTGCACTAATTCGAAGCATGTAGTCAAAAAACACAACCTTAGTCAAAGCTGTCATATTTATAAATGAAAAATGTAAGTATTAGTGCCACTTGAATACAATTGCTGTATTCCCTAGTTTTATAGGTGAGACAGACTGTGACTAGAGAATATTGTTCTTCCATTGTTGACATATCAGCTTACTTTTGGTCTGTTTATGGTAGCACTGGGCATACTTTAGAGAAAAATAAACGTGCTGCTGAAATTGTAATGGAAAAATCTCTGTGTGTGTCCTTTCTTTACAGGAGGATAGTAAACAGGCTCAGTTTTTGGCTTTGGCTGTTGTATATTTTATTTCTGTGCTCATGGTTTCAAAATACAGAGATATACTGGAACCCCAGAATGAAAGACGACCACCAAACCATAGCCAGTCATTCAAGGAATCAGAGAATGAAAATAATGAAACTTCTGCTACAGGTGAACTGTTAATTATTTGGCTAAACGAAATAATGTGACTTATGCATCTCAAAATTCTATAGAAGTCCATGTGAGATTGTATAGAAATACACTTGTTGTAACCACTTAAAAACATTATGGTATGCAATTTTCTTCAGTATTTGTGTGTGTCTTTCTGATCTGAGAAAACCTAATCTAAATGTTGATTTAGCTATATAGAGGTGGTTAATCTCACTGAAGTAACTAAGTATTCAAAAATTACTGTTGCAGAAACATTACTATTTTGCATAAGATTAAGTATGCATAAGCATAGACTGGCCACTTTTCATATCCACTACAAGACTTCTTTCTCCTCTTCTTCTCTAGGGCAATGAATCAATGCTCATTCTCTGACTTTTGTCAGTATCTTCTATTTTCTTTTCTCAATTTTTGGATGTCATAACTTTTCAGGCTTCTCAGAAATTGGAAGGAAATTTTTCTATGTTTCCCATTAAATAATTTTAAATAATACTAAATGGCTAAGCAGGCAAGAGGAAATACTTACAGCTATGTTATTTCACTTGCCATCTATTGGTGTTACTTCTTTAGGAGCCATGTGGTGAATTCAGTCCTGTGAGTAAACTTAAAATATGTTATGTTTTCTGTTTTTGATATGAACAGATGTGGAAAACCCATCTGCTGCTCTCAGTGCTTCAGCCACCACCACTGAAGATTCAGAAGATACAGCATCTGTACGAAGAAGGGATTCTGGTCTTGGGGAGGAACCAGCTTCAGGGCAAGTCAACAGTTCTGGTAGTGTTGCTGATGCAGCACCTCTGAATGTCAGTGCAGGTCCAGATGCAATCAGTGAAGTACTATCCACACTGTCATTAGAAGTAAATAAGCCTCAGGAGGGCAGAAATGAGACAGGAACTGAGGACAGCAAGTCTGCAACTTCTGTGCCAGCTGCAAAAAATGTCAATGTAAAGGACATCCTGAGAAGCTTGGTAAGCACACCAGCTGATGGGCCTGCAGTGGATGCTGCTCTTCTGCCACCAGCCTTCCTTGGAGTCCTTGGAGATGGAGCTGCCGAGCAGCCCGTACAGTTCCATTCCTTTGACAGGTAATGTAACTTCTAAAATATTTGGGCTATTTAATTTTTCTTAAGATACCTGTAAGGAACAGAAAAACTCACTTTTAAGTTCATCAGATCTCAAGTACAGTGTCATCTAGTACTTAATACTATCAAGATGCTTTGATGTGCAAGTGGAACCTTTGACAACTGACATCACATAGGTGTTCATCATGAAGGTACGCTCTGCAATTCATGGTACACTATGCTGTGCAAAAAAAGGCTGTGGAAGTGAAAAATAACTCGTGATTGAGTTTTACTTGAAAGTCTTGAAAGCCAGCACCTCTTTACAAGAGTTAACTCTTCAGTCTCTGTACATGTTATAGCTCAGAAACAATATGGTAAGAGGGCAAATAGGTTATCCTCTTTCCTGATAATGATTTTGGTGTCCCCTGTATCTCAGTCTTGTTAACTCCTTGTCTTTTCTCAAGTGTTGGAGATCAGACTGTCAACTCTTCAGGATTCCCCAAACCAAGAAAGAACAAAAGAAATAATCCCAGAACACTTATATTCCTGGTTCTAGAAAAGCCTTGGTCATATCCAGAAATCCTGTAGTTGATCTGGTGCAAGGGGATCCCTTGTTGCCATACCAATATCTGATCCTCTGCTTATTCCTGAACTGATGCTGGTGTCTTTGCAGTCTATGACTGCCATGTTCAAACTAGCAAACCTAGATGGCCCAAGGAAGAGGCAGCTTTGCCAGGGGTATGGGTGAAGCTGTCATAATGTGTCTTCTCAGCTCAGGTTGCTGTATCACTAGTCGGGGAAGAGATGGTGGTTGTCTGGCTAGATTAGACACAAATGGTGAATGCAGTATTTGGCCCCCTTGCTCTTATCTCAAAGTGAATACTGTGTTCCGCTTATGATGCTAAACAGGAGAACTTGATTTTCAGAAGCAGTAGGAGGATGGTGGCAGAGAGGGAAAATTGGGAGAAGACGGACACTGAGTTAGAACTTGTCATGCCTCTGTCCTTGCTGCTGCCCAAGTGCACGTCCCCATAGAGGCTTTTCATTGCTTTTCACAGCAAGTAGGCGGCTGATGTGAGGTAGTGTAATATTTTAGTCAGTGAGTAATGTTTTTCCTCAGCAAATTTGTGGTGTTCATTGATGAGTGGTAGAGATTTGAACTGCAAAATATTTTTTGTCTGGAGATCTGGTAAAGAAACACGTACTGCATTTAGGAATTATTTTTTAGATATTTCTAAAACTGAATGTTTGTACTCCCTGTGCAAATCTGATTTGAATTGGTGTAAAGCAGGTTAACTAGACAGGAAGTAATTGGGCATTTGCAGTTCTAATATCTGACATAGGTAGATTATGCCTACAGAACTTTCTTATCAGAGGCAACTGTTTGATTTAATTGGGATACTGGGCTTTGGTAGCAGCCCTTCAGTCACTTGCAATTCTGTTCTTTTTTCTCTATAATTACAAAGTCATTAAAAAAAACCCCTCTAAACCTTTAAATTACCGTGTGTTTTGTAAGGCAAGTCACTGAAAAGTTGAACTGCTTGTTTCGCCCTTTTACTTTCCCAGTCCCACACTCTCCCAGATGGACTCTTCTCTCCTTTTCCCAACTCCAAATTGCCAGCCATTTGTAACTCTCAACATTCTCTCACTTTACCTTGAGGCAGAATTACTGTATCAGATACTGCAAGGAAGCTAGTCCGGTGAGGGAATGTATACTGGGGAGTGAAAGTGGGGTGCATGGGCTGAAGCAGAAGACAGCACTGTACGTGGGAATGGAAGAGCAGAGGGAAGATAGTTTTGTAGCGATCCGGATTGCTCCGCAGTGATAACTTGCAGGTATTAGTATCCTATGACTTCTCGTGTTTAGTGGGTGATGCTAGAAATGTGAGGAAAAGGTCCTGAGCTAATACAAAATACTTTGTCCTTCAGCAGTTGCATGTCACCGCCCAATGTCAGCAGTTGTGTCTTTCTAGGTGGCTTAATTTTTCATTTCTTTCCTTTTGTGGGTACTTCAGGTAGACAAAAGTGTACTTAATGGTGTAGAAATTTTACCTCTTGTCAATTACTATCTGGTAGTGATGTGCACAATCTTGCATCTGTGGTAAATATGTTGATCTATAATAAAGACATGTTGCTAACTAACTAATAAACCGGTTAATCAAAAGTACGGGATAACTGTGTATATGGAACTTTTATATATAGAGACAAAAAAGTTTCATGACCACTTGAAGGTGACTGTATCTTAAATAGTGTGACTCGGCTTAAAATACAAGTTTACGTGCCAAAATGACCCCTAGTGACAACAGGGGAAAGGGATTGTATCAGGGAAAGAAAAACTTTTTTTACACAAAGCTGTAATAGAGTTGGAAATAGTAGCTCTTACCTCTGGGGTAGACAGAAATACTGAGGTACATTGCAAAAGTTTGGAAAAACAAGCTTTGAGATGCTCTCTTATTTTCTGTTTCTGGTTTACATTTAATACGTTGTTTGATGGCAACTGAGTTAACTTTTTTTTTTCCCCTCCCTTTTAAAGACACTTTGTTAAAAGTTGTTCTCATGTAGCAGTTTACCAGTGGGGTATCTCTGGGAATTTCAAAGCATCTCTCTGATCCTGAATTTATCTCAGGAATGCTGTGTCAGAAATCAAAACTCTCCTCATATCTTAAGGATTATCAACTTCCCAGCCATAGCTGGAGAGTATACAGTAACAGCTATGTGAGTGAAACCTTACTGAAAGGCTGCCAGGTTGCAAGCCTTTGCAAACAACTAGGTGTACGTGTTCATTCCCATGCCAAAAAACTTCCCCTTATCTTATGTGAAGATGCAATCTTGTGATTAGTGGGTGCCAGGGGTTTATCATGATAAAGTTCAAGACATGCATTGGCTTTTTCCCAGAATTCATAGGGACATTAATTTATGTTCCAATTTCAGTGTCTCCTAAACCAGCGATTTTCTTATTTTTGTAGTAATCTTGGAGAAAAAGAGGGGAGGCTATGGCATGCATATTTAAATAAAACAACTGTAGAAGTAACTGAAGTTTAGGATTTAAAAAACGGAGGTGACATTTCTCCTCAGTTAGTCTAATAAACTCCGTAACCTATCACTTGCCATTTTTACTGTGCAATTTAAAGTAAGACCTTGGTCTCTCTTGGCTTCTACTGCTCTTTGTGGAAACATTTAATAGTCATGTCATTATAGAAAGCTGATGCTGAGGGTTCAGAGGAATATAGGCTTTTAAATCATGGTCTTGTAGCATAGAGCTTAAATCTGCAGCTAAGCTGAAACTTATGGAACTGGTATGTTAATACTTGTTTATCTTTTTGGAACATCATCTATAAGCAGCCCGTGTTTACTCATTTCTCAGTCGGTGGCATATGTGTGCCTTTGTAATGAGTGGTTGTGGTATTTCAGTTAAATTTAATCAAAGTCTCTTTTTTTATATGAAAGGAATAAAATTTAGTCTTTGTTAATTTAGACCTCAAATGTAAAAAGAATAAACTCGCCATTGACTGGATTAAGTCTACCAGGTACAGGTAGAGACAGAATATGAGAATGGGGAATCTGTAGACCAAGGCATGTATGCTGTGATCATCAGCTTTTGGCACACCAACGATTTGCAATTCTGCAGGAGCTGAAGAGCAAACCATTTGAAGTCTTCCCCTTGCCAAGTTGATTTTAAATGTCTCTTACAAAATTGATTGTATTCTTTCTATCATCTCTTGTCTTTCCCCACCCCTCACTGATCTCTCAAGGTTTTGAGAGTGTCTTATTCTTCCTGTCTCCTTGGGTATTTCAAGAGAGACATAAGAGAATGGGTATTATCTACAGACATCAGAACCCATAAATGACACTGATGTGGTAGGCTGTTTCCCTGGCTCACAGCATGAAATAGAGGTAGAAATAAGCCTCCAATCCTCTCTATTGTTCTCTTGCTCGTAGCGTAGGAGCCCTGCAGTGGGCATTGCTCTGGTAGCCTGGCACAAAACTAACTTCTTTTGGGTTAGAATTAAAACCATTTTCCAATAGGGGAAAAAAAGCTGTCACCTGTGTTGCTGTTCAGTGCAAAAAAATGGAATGTGAAGAATTAAATCTGTATAAATTCCTGTATGTCAAGAGCCATTAGAGCTCATGTAAGTATTTTTAAATTATAATGAGATCATCAGTTTGGCCTGGCCCGTGTTTTATTAGGAATATTTGACTCACACACAAAGAAAATTTGTAACTTAAAATATGTTTAAAATTAGTTGCAGGCTTGCCAACTTAAAAAAAAAAATTAGGAAAATTTACTTATAATTTAGGAGGTATTTATAGATATTTTGTGTCTTTTCTTGAAAGAGAAGAGTCAGTGATCTGAAACCAGGAAAGCTTTCAATAAGTAAGTTCTTACATAATCTGGCAGAGTAGATCCTTATTGTAAGCCTTTGTCTGTGATGGAAGTCAGTGTTCAGCTCAGTGGTCTGTGCTCATTCAGCAGTGAATAATTGTCTGCAACACGAAGGCTCCTTACACTTCAGCATAATTGGGACTAATAACACACTGACCTTCTGACTAAGAAGTATTTATGGTGGCTAGTTCTTACTATGCCTGACCTACGTTTATCAGTTTGCGTGCTGTAAATTCCTACTTTAAAACTTAAATATTTGATTTTATATTTAAAAAGGCAAACATCTAATACAGTCATGTAAATGAGACAACTAAATTGTCATTTTTACTATAGTGCTTGAAAGTCAGCTTGAAATACACATTAAAAATATATTTTGTGCAGTTTTTTGTAGCTTATTTCTTTCCTGTATCTGAATATTGTGATAATGGATGTTATAATATACAAATATAGCCCAAAAGTATAGAGTTAACTGAAATGGTGTGATAATGTGAATGTTGAGGAGTAAAATATATTGACAGTTTTCTTCCATGTGACACACGTCTACCCATGCGTGAGGTTGCTTAACGTACCTTATTATTCTGATGAAATTAATGCATGATTACAGATGTTTTAAGAAATATATTATTTCTTTAGATCTAAGGAAATAAACTCTGAGGCCACTTATTGATGAGTATTTTATTCACATGTGTAGTAATATTTAACTTTTACAGAAATGCTGAGCTAGAAAGAGGGACTGTCTTATTTGTGTACTCTTTAAAAGTAAATGCTCTTGAGTCCTATTTATCACCCTGTTCCTGATGCAGGCTAGGACACTGTTGGCCTTCTTGGCCACCTGGGCACAGTGCTGGCTCATGTTCAGCCGGCAGTGGACCAACACCTGCAAGTGTTTTTCTGCTGGACAGCTCTCCAGCCATTCTGCCCCAATGCTGTAGCGCTGCATGGGTTGTTGTGACCTAAATGTAGGACCCAGCACATGGCCTTATTGGATCTCTTTCCATTGGCCTTGGCCCATAAATCCAGCCTGTCTAGATCTCTCTGCAAAGCCTTTCTAGCAGGTTGACGCTCCCACCTAGTTTAATGTCATCTGCAAACTTACTGAGGGTGCACTCAATTCCCTCGTCAAGATCATTGATAAAGATGTTAAAGAGAACTGGCCCCAATATTGAGCCCTGGGAGACACTACTCATGACTGGCTGTCAACTGGATTTAACCCCATTCACCACCACTCTCTGGGCCCAGCCTAGAGTGCTCCCATCAAAGCCATGGGCAGCCAGTTTCTCCAGGTTTCTGTGGGAGCCTGTATCAAAAGCCTTGCTTCATACTTCATACTTTCAAAGAAGACTTGGAAATGGAGGCTTCTAAAACAAATCCTGCAACTGTAACATTGCTCAGTTGCGCTGTTGAAAGGGAAGACACAGTACACAGTAGTAAACACTACATTACAAGCATTGCAGCGATGCAAAGCTGTTAAGTAATTATGTTAAGATACTCTGTGGTTTTGGTTTGGTTTTCTTGAACTATTTTGAGGATTTTTTTGAATTGGAACTCATGGTGACTGACCAGAAGACAGAGAGAAAGTATATTCAGGCCCTGAGGTTTCTTTACATCCTGTTTTTGGATGATATCCAGCCCTTTGACCGTGTTCTTCAGATTGACACAGCTGTCAGGAAAAGGGACCTTTCCTGACCAGAAATACTGGTTATTTTATTTTGGCTGGAAGAATTGGAATTGTTTCAGTTGACTGTTGAAGATCACTATTTAAAATAAATTCTGTTCAGAACTGGTCTGAAGCTAGAAAACAACTTTACGGTGAGTTTTCAAAGATTGTTTTCTTCTAAGATTCAAATTATTTTTAATGTGAAGCAGTGATTTCTGTAGCCCCCATTTTGTTGCCTTTTATCTTACTGAATAGTTATGGAGCACAGCAGAAGTTTTAGGCTGTAGTTCATCATGAACACCCAAATTCCACAAGCAAGCTTGTAACAGAGAGGACCAAGATCTAAGATGACCTTTAAATATCAGAATTATCGTAGAATTTATGGAGTAGTTTTGTGGGTTCTAATATATAAAATTAGTGAAAGTTCAGCCATATATGTACAATTTTTTAAGGTGTGGGTTTGGCTTGCCCTTTGTGGCTTAAAATACTACCTGTTTCATAGTTCCTGGGATTCTTAGTAGAGTCAGAGAATAGGATCAGTAGTGTTCATAGGTTTTCAGAGGACGCAGCTATTCTGATTTGATGTCTTAAGAGAATTCTGATTGACTTTATAACCTGGAAACAGAAAACTTCTCAAGAAGATTTGTCTTTGCCATGAAGGTAATTTGGTGTCTTCTAATTTAAAATTAATTGTATGAATTACATGTTTTGAGCAGATACTACCTATATGCAAGCAATTGCCATCTGCACATGCACCAAAATTCGTCACTAAACATTCTCCCATATCACCTTGCATCCAGTATAATCGTGTGTGTATTAGCAGCAAATGGGTAATTGTTTCTGTAACTTAGTTGTCGTGCAAAAAAGTACTGCCAGCTTGTGCACTGAGATCCTGTAGTCCATGTGTATAGATAGATATATATATAATAGGTCTGCACAATTTGGGTTTAATGTTACTGAACAGTATTTCTTGAACGGGATAGCTCTGCAGTAAAAGAACTTAAAATCTGTACAGGAACACACCTGGGCTTCAGTGCTGGATCATGAACATTGGAGAAGTGTCCAAAAGTTCACTTTGTGTGGCTGCATCTTGTACTCAGTAAACATGTTCTCATTTCGTAGCCCCTTCTAGATATTTCAATGTGCAGTATAGAATATAGTTTCCAGACGGTGAATTTCACAGAATCTTGAGCAAGTGGTCTCCTTATAGCTGAATGATGCAAAATTAAGTTGTAATGTAGCTATAATTTAGTAGACGCTATGAATATATGGATGTTTTTGGTGGTCTGTTGTTTTTTTTTTTTCTTTTTTAGTCCATTGTTCATGTTTTAGGGAAACTGACAGGAATATAGGAGCAAAGTTCATGATTTAGGCATTATGTGTTGACTGGGGGCTCAGGTGTTGTTGCTTCTCTTTTTTTAAATGTATAGTTAACATTGGCAGTCACCCCTATAATAATATGACATGTACTACCTCCCGAGTATGGTGCCTGCCCACTTCTGCCATTAAGGAGAGTTGATTTAATCAGTAACGTGGTCTAGCTTCTGTGACATCCTTTGGACTGAAGAAGGGAGTCAAATACGGTCCTTTTCCCCTGTTCTAGCAAGAACTATTTTAGAAATATTTGACAAAACTTCTTTGGTTGTTATTACCACAGCTGAATTTGGATCAAGTTTCTAAGTTACTTTATTTAGAAAAATGAATATTTTAAAGCTATTAAGGGAATACTTTCATTGTGTAGTTATAGTACTGTCAACAAAAGATGTGATTAAATAAATTGAATGTTGAAGACTTTCGGCTTACGGTTAACACCAGGTAATTAAAAGTAAGCGCTGCTGTGGGAGTGCATTATATATTAGCTGTACTCTTTACCTCATTAGCTGGGTTTTTGCATGTTTATGGGGCTAACTTGCAATTAAAAGTGCCTTTAATGTATGCTTAACAAGGGCTTTAGGTATTTGGAATAAAGTACTACAGTTTAATTGAAATTGGTATAGCATAAATAGGTGTCTTAGTAACATGTGACATAAATCTCCATGCCTAGCTTGTCACTTTGCATCTTTTCCTCTTGTGTAATCTTTAATGCTGGCTATAAGACCTGATGTTTAACTTGTATACAAGATGGAGATTCTCTCTTAGACTCCAAAGAATATTTTGATTTGTTACATACGTAAACTTGATTGATGAGATATACTCAAATTCATGCCTTAGCTGTATTTTTAAGATGTGTGAATGTTTGTATGTGCATGCAGATATGTCTTAGTGTGTTTGTAGCTTCTTCAGTTGGTCTTCTGTTCTGCATTAAAATACCTGAAGTATAATACTCTCAAGGCAACCTTCAGCACTGATAATTTATCTTAATGTTTCATTTTGAGTACTGTGATATCTTTTGTAAATTGTTGCCTGAAGTTTAAAACCAAATCTAGGGAAACTATAGTGAAAAGTAAAACCTAATTGCAGGTCACTTATCCTGCTGGTCTCCTGTGTGTGTTTGTCAGAGATTTTGTGGAACTGGATGAGATATTTAAGAAGCATGATTTAACTAAACAAGAGTGAAGTGTTCTTTAGGATTGCCAAATATGATGAAAAAAGAGAATAGAGAAGGAATGGTACTTTCACAAGTCATAGAAGTGTGTGTACTAAATGTGTAAACAAGGACCATGCTGTCTGAACCTTCATACAGTACTATTTACTGATTTTTTGTCTTTACTTAGGAGTGTTGTTGTACCACCGAAGAAATCAACCATTCCCCCTTCTACAACTGCTATGGGTATTCCTACAAATGCTGTCAGTGTGGTTTCTTCTTTAGATTCAGCTCAAGCTCCGGATGTGTCAGGAGAATCTCCTGGTAAGTAAGGGTAAATTAAACACTTTAAATCCCAACCTTTTCTCTCTTGCTTCTTCCTCACCATTCACTTTTTCAGTTTGCTACGTGTTTTTTGTTATGTGTTATGTGAAGGTGAGATGTTTTTATAGTTACCCGTAGCTCAAAACACTGTAGATAGGAACAATTGGATTTCAGACATCAAGTCATTAGTTGCCTTCCATTGTAATACTGATGTGTGTGCATATATACATGTATTTTATCTGCCTATGAGAGTCTTGCTTACACTAAGGATATTGATACTTATTGGTGGTATTTTCTTAGGGGGAAGATGTACCGATAATCTGGGAAGATGACATTTAACACTTCTTTTTTTTCTTTTTTCTTTTTTTTTTAACTAGTGTAGTATATTTGGTATAACGTCCTAAATTATCAAGACAGATAAAAGGACCTTTGAGACCTTTGAGACCTTTGTGTCCTGCATACTATTTTGTCTGTATTGTTGTTCTCTATGCCCTCATGTAGCAACTTGTAGGCCTGTGTTCAGTATCTATGCCTCTAACAAAGAACAGTATCAGATCTTGGAAAGTAAATGTGACTAGGAACCAATTATCAGTGAGATTATGTAAGTTCATGAATGTAATCGTCCTTTCTGATATTTTCTGAGAGTATATCCCCCAGATCATTTTATTATTCCTAGGTTTGGTACTGTAGCTACACAAATGTAAAAAATAATGTTTATAAATACAAAAAGTACAAAAGGAGTGTTGTATTAAAAAAAGAGTTTTGCTAAACTTTTTGGGAGTTCTCCTTTTGCCTTCATCTAGCAGACCAAATGCAAGTGTCGAGCAATATTTATCATAATCTAAAGATTTCTCACAGCTTTTATAAAGCAGGCATACAATATTAATTTGTATTTTGTATGAATATGATACATTCTAAAGGCTACATTTTTGTTATAGCCTTCTTGTTATGTAAAATATAAGCTTATTTATAAATTTTAGGGTATTTGTCCAAGGATATATGTATTAGTACTAAGTAGGACTGAAAATTATATACAAGTGTTTTCAATAGCTTTAGCCTGAGATCAAATTCAGTGTTGATGCTGAACTAATTGCTTTGGACAGTTTTTTTTTCAGTGGGAACAAAATTGAGTACGTTGTTTATAAGCAAGTGGTCCTTTGAACCCTTAGTCTCTCTGGTCATTCTGTATGAGACAAATGATGTTTAACCTTATATGTTGTGTCAAAGGCATGCTTTTCTACTTAGCCACATTTAAGTCACAAGACTGTAGGATCTCATAATTGTTTGTGCCCATGGAGTTTAATGTCAAGACTTAGATTTGCATCTTAATCAAGGAAACCTCAAACTATGCCTGATTATTGGTGTTTCTTTTCAACATTTGAATTTCTTGCTTCCTGTTTTTGTGAACTTACATCCAAATTGCAAATGCTGAGGATAAAAATGTAATCTGTTGTCGTGTCTTCCAGTACCTGTGTGTCTGGAAGATATTGTTGCCATATTCAACTGCCCATTTCATTTCTTCAGAAAATCAAAAAGGTTTTGTTCCAGCTGCAACAAAGGAAAAGAAAAGCTGTTGAAATGTAGTATGTTCTTACTCTTTGCAAAAGGAAGAATCTGTTTTGTCACTGAAATTGCAGGAAGTAGCACTCTACTGGTGTAGAAGTAATGCTTGGACTAGGAAAATTAGCTGTCCTTTAAAATGTTACAGTTCTTCGGGGAAGGTTGGCTTTGAGCAACTGTGTTTTGAAAATAATAAAACCTTATCTACATTGAAATTATTTAAAATAATTGCTAATTTTTTAACTTCTTACTGGTTTACCCAGGTTAGGCATGGGCTTAATTATTACAATTTCTGAAGTCAGTATTCACTTGCTTTTAGTAGAAACAAAACAGATGAATATTGGTTTTCAGACTTAGTCAATCTTTTAAGAACATGCAGAAGAAAATCTAAGTGCTCCTGTGCCTGTAGAATGTATAAGAAATCCAGACAATAAACAATACTGATGTAGTTTGTAACTGTGTGACTTCCAGCATGTCTGGGAGTTTTGGCAAAAATTGGACATGTAATCTGAACTGATATGCATAAAAAGAAACTAATCAGGATTTAAAATAGTAGACATGTTTAGACTGGCAATCTAATAAATTAAAAGAAAAAGTAAAGGGATAAATGAAATCATGCTTTAAACAGATTAAAATGTGAGGCTGTTTCTTTTTTACCCCAGTATGATAATGGCATGGAAACAAAAATTTTGTGGGGTTGGAGTGGTATACACTTAAATGTGTACAATTTACATTAGCAACATAAGTTTGGAATAAAGTTCTGTATTAGGCCTCTAACTTCTTATTTGAAAATCCATGTAGTAATGAGCAAGCTTCCTACAGAAATAAAATATATATAATTTTCCCCGAGTTCAAACCACATGTTTTTTCACTAAATTTTGTTTTCGTGCAGCAGAGAATCACTGTACTGTTCTAATTTTTTTAGCTAACTTTCAGTGCAAGTCTGTTTAATCCTGTAATTAAGGAAAAAAAAAATAATGAAATGTTGTTTTAAAAAAGTGATGAGTCTAGGGGTTTATGCAGTGAATATAAATTTGGGACTTTTTCACAATTTATATGAAGGATATTTATTAAGCGTTATTGCTACACTTAAAAACACATTGCAGCTGTTTTTTCTAAAGTCAAAGTATTGTTAAAAGTGAGTTTAGTATGCATTTATTTGATATGCTTTAAAAACTGATTAAGCCAACTGAGCCTCAGTATAATAACACATAGTGCTTTACTCTGGAAACTTGAGTTGATTTAATCAAAAGCCGAGATGAAAGGGAGATAAAACATTGATATGGGATTAAACAGCAAGTAGTACTGTTTTAGTTGTCCTGTGTGCATAAGCATGATTTGGGAATAAACTTTATATTTTTATGAGTACCCTCCACCTGTAGATGCAATGTCAGAATTGGTTGGTCAAGGTAGGATCTGTCTTGAAACATTAGTCTATGTGGTTCCAGATGCATCCATTGTCGTTTGTGTCCTCAGAAGTCAGTCTACTTCCTAATAATTTTTCCTGAAGTTTGCATTCTGCCTGTAGCTCAAGGTCTGTGAGTATCTCAGATATTTGACCCTTAAGATTGTCCTAAGCTCGTATCAAGTGGATGTGACGTGTCCTGGCCTACCAAATATGAAGTGTTGACAAGTTGGAAGGATAACCATCTAAGCTCGTTCTGTTCCTCTGATACTTTAAAAGAGGGTGAAAACATGTTTTTGCCTTAGATATCCTGGCCTGTTTGCAGGAGAAGTTTCTTCAGCTTTACTCAGAATGTTTCACAGCACAAAAAGCCTTTCTTGACTACAACTAAGCACCTTGTTGTCTAAACTTGCCTGCTAGTATGTTGCTCGTGGCTGGTACTTGGCTTGTGTGCTGGAATTGTTACTCCAATTATTGAAAGATCTAGGAAATGAATGGAGAAAATAAAACCTTCTTCCCACATTGAGCCAATCATTTATCTCTTACGAAGGGTGATATTTAGCAAAAGAGTGTATTTACAAGGAATCTAAGGAGGAGGAATTTGCTTGGGTTGTTTCTTCCTTGTATTGGCTCATAGTCTGAATGTGATATTTGAAGCAGAGTTTTTACACATACTATGTCAAAGAAGGGTATTGGAAAGGCAGGACTAATGTTTGGATAGGCAGGACTTGGTAGTGTTTTCTGAGCTATATGCTAGTGGAATGCTTGTATTTTTGTTTGTCACTTAGATGTTTTAGTTACAGTTGTAATGTTCTGAAGTGGTCTGAACTCTTCTGAACTGTTTTGCACTTCGCACTCCACTGTTTTCACTGATGCTTTGAGGTTTTTTGGTGTGCTTGAAGGATTTCACATATCTTTTATTAATGCTTCACTCTAAAGAGTACAGTTTTTGAGGATTTCACTATTCATTTTGCAAATGGTTGTTCAAATATAATTTTTATAACAGGAATATGAAAAGTCTGTACAAAGCAGAATTAAGTTACATCTTGTTCTTACTGACACTCCGAGTGTAGAAAACACAGAGAAGTTTTGCTCCGTTTCTGTTGCCTGCTTCCTCTCCCTTACTTGAAGTTCTTTGAGTTTCACTTGTTTTGCCTCTGAGCCATGCAGCGTTGCCAGCAGGATTTCTGCTTCTCCTAAGCAGAGACATGGGCTATTCCTTGAAGTGTGAAGTCATAAACAAGCCCGTGTCAAAGGCAGAGGTGAAAAAGGAGGTGGGTGTGTGAAAGAAACCGGGGAATAAGCAGTAACAGGAGATAAAAAGGGAGTTATGACTCCTGGATTCTAGTCCTTCATAGAGGAAAATGTAAATTTTCTCCCACAGTTGGCTTGTTTTGCAAGGAAGAATGGTATTCATTGATTTTTATACAGAGGTGAAAATAACCTTGAAGTCTCACAATAAAATAAGTTAGTGGGAGACAAGCTAAAGTAAGAAAAATGAATGTGAACTGAGTTACCATCAGTGCAGAGGTAGTTCAAGAAATTCAATGAGTTGTAGTAACTCTTTGAAAGAGAATTCCAACTTCACGGTGAAAGTAGTTGAAGGCTAGTTACTAAAGCAGAATTCCTAATGATATGCAATGGAAATGGTTTAGTACTGCTTCGGTATAAGAACTATTGCAAAGCAACTTCTCTTTAGAGAGTGCACCATTGTTTTGTGAAATCTGTTTTGGTTTAAACTACAGATGTGTTTATGCAACACATCCCTTGTATTAGCTTGTCAAACCTTTATTATAGTCTTGCATTGTACACTTCCAGCCCCAGATGCATCTACCAGATACTTCTTTCATAAAGGGAATCGATGTTTTTATGTATGGCAGGTCTGATTTACAAAATTAAGAGGTATGTTTATTTAACTTAAATCTCTGAGTTTTTTACCTCACCTTCATCCTTCCAGAGTAAAGTATATCATGCACGGCTTACGTGTTGCCAAGTGTGCTTTGTAAGCTTGTATGCAAAACCATAAGGATCTTGCACAAGGAGTTTCTTCAACAATGTTTTATTGCTAGAGACATTATTTGTTTAGACCCTTGGGGACCTTGAATAAACAATAAGGTCTCACTGTAAGGGTGCTAGACAGATGATCTATTTGCATTTTCTTTTATGTTCTTGCAAATGTCTGTAAAACTGTCAGTTTGAAGGAGCCAGTTTATCAGCGAAAGGATAAGGAAGAGATAAGTCAGTTTAGTTCCACATGTTTGAAGTAGCTACCGCACTTACCCACGTCTGCTGTGGGTGAAAATATGCTACTGAAGTATTTTCTTTTTTCTTTTTTTTTTTTTTTTTTACTGAAGGCAGAAAAAATAGTAGAATAAAAATCCACTTCTGAGTTAACATCAAAAAATTACTTCCAGAAAACAAGGTTTGAATGAAAAAGTCACAATGCTTAATTCTATATAAAAACCCCCTGAAATTCTCATCTGTGATAAATCTGAGATTCACCCCTTTTAGTGAAATATATCTGAGTTTGGAATGTGGATTTAGGTGATGATAAGCATGAAGAAGTTCAGGCCATAAATATTCTGGCATAAACTTCAAAAAGATTGGTTTATATAGATGCCTGCCTTATGCTGTTGTCAAACTCATATTATCAGTACTTTTTCTGTTATGTCTATATTTAAAAGTAAATTTTAACTTAAAACATGATAGACTTTTACATTTTAAACTAATCAATTTGCTTTGATTTCTAGAAGAAAAAAAATCCTCTCCTATCTGTGTTGTCAATTACCTTGTTTATCTTTCACTATAGCCATTTTTACTAGTGCCATTGTGTGTAAAAACAGAAAACCAAACAAAAAACCTAACCTACCTCATGAAATAAACAGCAGAAACCCCCGAGTTAGGCATACACTCAATCCAGGCTCTTTATTAGCCTCATGATGGCTATTATGTCCTTTCATTGTCCTGGCAGATGTGTAGCTTGATTTTTTTTTTTATTTTTTTTTCCTAATTTTTCCTTCAGTTCTTTTACTTGTGGCCTAAATATTGCATCTAATTGTTTTAATCTCATTTAATTGTAAAAATTCATGCTGCTGTACTGCACTGCTAAAGTATTATTTTTCATGGATAAAATAGTTCTTGATTTTTGCTATGCATTTAATGTGGTGGGATTTTAGTTGTATATACTTTTCACTTTCTAACATACCAAATAATTAGTGGATTAGTAGTCTCAGATCATTTAAAAAAAAAAAAAGCAGCAAAAATAGTAAAAAGCATGCAAGCATTTATGTAAGAAGACATTCTGGATGTGCATTCTGCACATTGAGAGGACTTAGTAATTTTGAAGGCTTTGGATGCCGTTTCATTTTTATGTTCTGTTGAACTACTCAAATCAGGAAATCAGAGTACTGATTTCCCCTTATGGATAATGTATGGACTTAAGTCCACTACTGGCCATGTGCACTTAAAAATATTTTCAAATTAGAGAGACTTGTTTAATGAGAATAGGGAGGCTGGGTGTCCTGGTTTGAGGTACGACACTGGGCTTCAGGGAGACAGCTGGGAATTCTAGTGAAATTATTTAAATATAAAGGTTGTTGTGAAAATGAAATAATTGCTTTAAAGCCTTAATCCAACAGGCAGTGTATTGTGCATACTTAGGTATGAATGTGTATGTATAAAACAAAACAAAAACAAACAGCTCACCTACCTTCTTCATCCCCCATTCTTCCTATTCCCGAAGGAAAAAAAAAAGATTGTAGCTATTAAGTATCGCACAAACAACTGGAGTCTTTGGAAACCATTGAATCACATGGATTGTTGCCTTTTGTGAGCTTTGTTTTGTATTTCTGTACAGGAGACTCTGTTCTAATTTACCACACATTGTTTGGGTACTTTTCCCTTGTGAATACTCAAAATACTTTTTGGTGATTTGACAATCTAAAGCTAGATTTTAAGAAATGGAATCGTATCCTTGAAAATACTTATAGAATCTAGCCCTCACCACTGAAATTTTTGGAAATATATCTTTGATTTGCCTTTATTAGATAGATTTTTTTAGGAAACAGTGGCCAGAAGATTCAGATTCCACCTTGCTTTCAGCTAATGCATTGGTCCTCGCTTTCTTGTCCTTCAGTCTGTATGGCCCACTCAAAATTTCTCTCTGAACCTGTCATCCCATACAAAAGTCAAAGTAAGTGCTTCACATCAAATTTATGAAAAGGGTAAGAGAATCACATTCACCTACCTATGAAGAAAGAAAAAGAAATTAATACAAAACCTTTCACCATTTTAATGTGTTGGTTTAATTTATCAGTTTCTGTGCTGCCTTTAAAGCAACAGGAGAGAAAAACATCTTCCCCAGAGAGAGGAAAAGAACACAAAAAAACCCAACCACAAAATCCCACCCAAACAAGCCACAAAACCCAGCATTTCTCAGGGGAAGCTCTGTGTGCCAGTGCTTCAGAGAAAAGTTTAAAATTTGACAGAAGAAATAAACTTCGTATCTCAGGGATCTGTCTTTGCCATCTTCTTACAAATCTATTTCACTTCAGTCAAGTAGAAAGACTTTGAGAAGTTGCAGTTGACATGTTTTGGTAGACACTTTCAAGTGTCTTAGGAGCTTGTTTCCAGGCAAGCTATGTTTAGCTGAGATCGCTCCAGTGTAGGCTGGACAATCAGGAAGAATTTTTCTATAGATACAATTCTGAAAAGGGTCACGTGTTTCCTAAGGTATATGTGAGAACTGAAATGATTAAACTCTTTTCTTTAATGTTTTTTCCCTTGCCTTCCCCCCTCACCCCACCAACCTTTCCCAGCATCATAAGTATCTGAAACTGGCAAGGTGAGAGGAAAGAGAATAGGACATCTAAGGTTGGAAAGAGATAGGATTGCAGATGGACTAGAAGCAGTCATGCTCTTGGGAAATGCACAGAAATCTGTCTGCTAAGATTCATTCCTCTCTATAGTTTGGAATGCAGTGTGAGATTTGTGAGTCACTGTTCCTATCCTGCCAGCAAAGATCTGTGAAATCTCTGACTGTCTCCCTTACCCTTTCTTCATCATCTCTAATACCAATCCATGCTGCATTATGAAGGTTTTATTTCTCTTTATGTACTGAAGAGCAGAATTTAGTATTTACAGATTCCTGCTGTACTGATGAGAGTCATGTAGTGTCAATTTGACATAACACAATTGCTTTTTTTTTTTTTTGTAAGCATAGGATACATAAATGACCCAGACTTCGCTATCAACCTTTGAATAATTGATGTGGCAAAGTTAATAACTCATAAATGAGGCATGCTAATGATGCTGGCAGTGCAATGGCGACTTTGATCATAGCTGTCTTTGTCAGCATCCCAGTGTTGCAAAAATTTAAGCCAGGTTGTTGAAAACATCAGCTAATTTTATATCCTGCTTCATTTTGACGCAAATATGTTTTAATTTTAGCCAAAAAAAAAAGGGGGTTCTTTGCAAGTTACATGAAATTGATAAGAACTTTCAAGAACCAAAAAAAATGTTTTAAAGTGTTACCATTTGGCTACACATTAGTTATATTAGTATGTATCAATACGCTACAGGAGTATTAAGGGTGTAAGACAGTATTTGTATTCACTCCTTAAGGCTGTAAGTATTCTTAAATTTGGTCAGAGAGAATCATGGGTTATAAGGCCAAAAGGGATCACTGCAGTCTAGTCTGGCTTCCTTCACAAAGCGAACTGCAAGGTTTCCATAAATTGCTTCCTATTTGTGCTAGAGCAAAATTTGCCAAGCTTGCCATGACATACCTGGTTGCACATGTAAGTAAATAGGAGTCTTGTGACAAGAAAAGTTTGAGGTACAAAGGGGTGAAAGGGTTTGCCTAGTCCTCACAAACACTTGTAAACCATGGTTTCTCAGAGGCTGAGCTCCAGTCCAGTTGTCTAACCTCTGGTATGTTTTCTTATATAATTAATGTGTTACTTTCTCTTGTAGGAAGGGGATCGTCTAGTTCAAAATTGCCCTCTGTCCCTACAGTTTCTTCAGTGCCCGAGGATTCTGCTTCAAATATGAGGTAACTTCATCAACTGAACATCTGAATGGCTGTGCTGTGGCTCACATGTTTCATATTACAGTTGATAATTCTGATTCCACATCACTTAAGACTGTTGTTTTACTCATGTTCGATACCTAATGAAGATTTGGGAAAATAAGAGTATTGAATTATTGATTTGTTCTTATATGTATATATCGCTTAAACATTGCCAAAAACTGTACTCCTTTCTAGAAAATTTCAGCAACTTCCTTCTTTTGTTAATCACATGTATCTCTCTACTAGTATTACAGACAGGCTTGAACATGCTTTGGAAAAAGCTGCCCCACTTCTGAGAGAGATTTTTGTGGATTTTGCTCCCTTTCTTTCTCGGACTCTGTTGGGCAGCCATGGGCAGGAGTTGCTGATAGAAGGTACAAGTAAGTTTCCATTTAAAAAAAGGGGATTTTTAATATGTGCTTCGTTTTACATTCAAGACTCAAAATTCCATGTATTTTTTTTCTGCTGTCTCTGCCTTAGAAGCTTTCTTCCTGCTTTCTCACACAGTGCTGTCCACTTGATTTCACTGTCCTTTGGTCTTTAGTCTTCTGAGGTCATTGTCATTACTTCTTCAACTTCGCCATCTCTGCCACCGCTTTGCCTGGATCTCAGCTCATAGTTTCCTGTATCTCGTTATGTGGGACCAAGTGCTCTTCACCCTTCCTTAGTTTTCCAGTGCTTCCAGGGAATTGTTCCGTAGAAGCTGATATATAAAATGCATTTTGTGAGCCTTCAAAAGAAAACTTGGTGTCAGGGTCAACGCTTTGGTACAAAGTTAAGTATAGAGTATAGGATAGAGAGGTAAGTCCAAACACCTGGCGTTTTTACCGTGATACTATAACAGAAGCCCTCTTGGGAGTTATGCCAGCAGAGCACATTATGATGCATCTTTGGCATGTGACTCTGCTTCTGCCTTCTTGGTTTCTAGTTGGAAGGCAGTCATACAGGTAAGAGGAATACGTTGTCAGTATTAAGAATTCTCTGGTTCCTCTGAGAAGTGAGAAGATAAAGATTCACTGCACAGCAGTGATCATGGCTCTTCCTGTTGCTGGCTTAAAATGATTGAGTTTGAGATGATTAAGTTTTATTTCTCTTGGTGGGTTTCTCTCTATTTAAAAATAAGGCTCAGTTCTGCTCAGTTCTCAGTTTGAATGAAAGACATTAATGTCCTTCATTTAAAAAAGTGATATTTATTGGAACGCTGGAAATTTAGTAGTGAAAGCCAGTTTGTCAATTTTCTTGTAATTTGTTTATATCATATAAATTTACTTTGTCCAGTGATATCTAAAGTGAAAATTGAAGTTTTTGTCCATTTAAAGCCATGAATTGAATTAGGGCCTGAGCTTGTTGCAGCTTCCAGTAATGAAGCACTCCTGTGTTAGAAGCTCATGATTGCTTAACTTGAGCTGATTGCTTGCACATGAGCTGTATTTTCACTATTAGATCTGCTACTTTCCTAGGGAATTTCATGGATCAGGATAGGCATCCTGTATAGAGTGCTAACTATCGTTAACATAGTCAGAAACACAATTAAGAGTATCAAACACTGATAAGTGTTTTACTGAAGACTGCTGATACCAAAATTGAGACTTCATTAAACTTCACTGAAACTAAAGTTATTTAATTTAGAAATTTAGCTTGCCTACTTTTTGGGGTAGGGAGAAGTGGCAGGAAGAAGTGTGTGAATTGTCTTCTGTAAGAGTGAAGAAGATGAGATTATGCACGTAGACATTGCTTTGGCTGATAAATGTTTTAATGGAACAGATTTATTTAATTCCATTAATAAAAATAACAGGAACGATATTTTTCTCAAAGCTTTATTTGTCAGGGAAATAAGTATCCCATTTAGTTACATTTTTTTCTTGCCTGAAGGTAAAGAAAAGATAATCTGGCTTCAAAATACTTTGACTATGGTATAGATAATATACACAGAAAGATGAATATTTCATAGAGCAGGGTAATTATTTGGAGCGTGTGAACTGTCTAGACAAAAATACACACATGAAACCAATTTTGGGGCCTAAACACTAGTTGTAGACAAAGCTGAACCAAAATGTGAATACAAATAAAAGTAAGTCAAATTAGTTTATAAACAATTGAGAATATATAATAGGTTATTGCTTGCACTTCTGCTAAGGTTTAGTGTGGGGTTAAGGGTCAAAGTACTAATAAGAGTGTTTGGGATGTCTGCTGCCATGAAACAAAATGGAAACTTGATTGATAGCTGGGGGCTGAAAGGAGAACGTGCAATGGAGAAAGCAAAGGTCATAAAGCCATTTCCCTTCTCTGCATATATAATGACCCAATCCTTCAAGAAATAGCAAAATGTAGATACAGTGGATTAATATAACATATGTTAACCACACTTCTGATCATTCTGACATACAAACATTTATGAAACAGTGAGTAATGGGGGTAATGCATTACTATTAGCTACCTTTAGATGCGAGGCCTGGAATTGATGATCTCCCTCTCAATTACGTACTTTCATTTTGTGCTGATAAAATACAAAATTGTGCTGGAAGTGGTATGAGAATTTCAGCTTTCCTTTGATTGGTCAAAATGCTTCTAATCTATTGCACTTCAGAATATTTTGCATTAACAGCTGGTGCCATGTAAGCGTGCATTTATATATATTGGTTTTTTTTTGTTTCTTAGGTCTTGTGTGCATGAAATCTAGCAGTTCAGTTGTGGAGCTAGTGATGCTTCTTTGCTCTCAGGTGAGGTTTAAGTAACAATGTTGTCTGAAATTGCTGGCTTTAAACACAATGGAAATTACAGTTAAGATTTTAATTTAAACTTCGGGTTATGTGTAACCTTTTGATTTCAAAAATTACCTTCACAGTAATTGTGTCTGTGCAGTTGGACAGACAAGATACTAAGGGTTTCATGTTACCTCACTGTTGAGCGTTTACATAACCTTGATGATGGTGCTTAAGTAATTCTATGCTGTTATTTTTTTGTAAGATAAAATAGAATCAATAAAATATTAAGGTTATAGAAACGTAGATTTTTGTAACTTGGCATGCTGAATCCACTGGGATTAATAGAATTTTTCCTTTTGTGTAGAGGTTATGAAATGAGAGAGAAATACTTTTGAAACCTTGTCATTCTTAATTGATTTGACAAGTACTAAGAATTTGAGAAAAATTTAAGAAAGCAACCCTCGTTGTCAGCAATTTGGGGCATTCTACAGTCCTAAAGACAAAGTGATTTTGGATATATAAGATCCTAAGAATTGCCTGTGCCTGTGGTTAGAAAAGAGCCAGAGTCTAAGGAGCTTTCTTAAAATTGTATATGCTTTATTAATTGGATTTTCTTTTGGGATTTCTTGCTTTCTTTTTTGTAATTAAATGGAAGATTGTTTTTATTGAGCCCTTATTTTGGTACCTTTAAAATGATACCGTTCTGGTAGTAAATTCCCCTACTTAAAACTTTAAAATAGCCTTTTTTAATGGGAATGGTATTGGTCTAGAGGTCAAGGGTTCTGACCCATTTCAAAACCTTTGACCTTCATTTACAACCCTTATGGTTTGCTTGCCTGACGAATAAGGATAATGCAAAATTAATGTTTCTTCACATCGATTTATTCATTTTAGTGCCTATATTGCCAAATTTATTTAGAGTGTGCTGATAGACATTTCATGAATACAAATGAAAGAATCATAGAAGGTGTGAAAAATCGATAGTCTGCATTGTCAATAGAGTGCAATAAGAACAATTACTTCTGGAGATTACACCTAATAGATTTTACAATGAACTAGTGAAGAGTAGTTACGTTTTCTAGTGAGCTTATTATTAATGAATGTATCTAGAACTTTGCTCACCTAGTTTTCCATCATCCACAGGAAGCATGATGTATTTTTACCCTGAAAGGAATTAAATATTCCTTATGGAATTTTTGGAATTTAGAGATAATTATTATACATATGGCAATACTGGAAGTGGACATTGTTCATGATTTCTAGAATACGAATTTGCTGCTCATTTATATTAGAAAAGAATCCTTGCTACCAAGAAATCCATATACAAGACTTAATATTAATTTGCTGATGTGTTAGAGTACAAGTAATCTGAGCGTTAAATATTTGCCTGACAGCTTGGTATTACCCCTTAAAAAATTAGTTTTCAGTATCCGTGCTGCTTGTATCAATAATTAGTAGTTGACCTTTCCTTCTTTTTTTGGTAGGGTAATCTAATCTTTTTTACAATCATGTTGTGCTCTGTACTGTACGTCACTTGTTTAGTTTTGGGAAGTGGAAAGGATAAGGAATAAATGACGTGCTCTAATGCATCTATTTGTCATGTGTGTCACAATGCCACTTAATGCTAATCTAATCAAGTTGAGGATATCGTGATTGCTTAGCAGTGCTAGTTGCAGAAGCTGAGGTTGTTCTTTGTGAAATAGTAGAAATAAACCAATAAAGTCAAAAAGACCTCAAAGCCTTTTTAAAGTTACATAGCACCTGTAATTTTTAGCAGAATATGAAAAATGATGTGAGAAATGAATCTAAAATTAGCTCCAGATGTATACAGATTGTTCTGGGGTGATAATTACATTTTTCACTTTGAATTTTCCTAATTCAAAGAGGTCAGCATGGCAATCACAGAAGTGATTTATTTTGTTAAGAAGTGAACTGTCTTTTGCTACATGAAAGCTTGAGAGATATGAAATTGAATTTCAAGCTGACGTTTTACAGATACTGGGAGGAGATGGGGTTGAGCTTGATTGATTTTTTTTTTTCTTTTTTTTTCTTTTTTCCTTTTTTTTTTATTTGGCCCAAGATAGGGTGGGAAGTGAAGTGATAGCCTTTTGCTAAAAATTTAATTAATTTTTAAGAGGAGATGGAGAGGATGAAGTGCCAAAGATCAAAAGATCAGGTCAAATACTAGTTTTTAATCACATAAATAATGTGGCATAGTTACAAAGTAAGTATCTGCAAATTTGATTTAAAACTTCACAAATTTGTCAGCCATCATTTTATGAAATTGAAAGATTACTCTGATTAATATCTTTGGTGCTTTTTATACTAACCTCTTTCTGAATATTTCTTTTAAACGTATGTGTGATGCAAGTGCTTGGATTGCTTTTCTGAAAAAACTGTAATTTTTCTGACGTTTGTTTAGATTTGTGCCTAGAATATGTTTTTTCTTTCTCAGAATTGTGAAATGGAATAATGATACCTCCCAAGTAATTTTTTCATAAAATTGTGAAAATAAAAATCTTTCCCAGATGGAGTGATCTAAAAAAATCCAAAAGATACTGTTCTGTGAAACTATTTGTGACACCTGGTTAATTTCTTCGCTTGTTTAAAGGCCATATATTTAGGCACACAGAGAAAGACCATTGCTTTTGTGTTTTAATTTTGTGTTTGTTTAACAAGGTAAAAAGAGAAACAGGTGGTTTGAGATTGGCAAAAGGCTTTTTCTAAGACAAAAACAGTTGTGTTTTTTGATAGACACGCTACGTTTTGAGACGTGTCTGTGTATACTCAGTTTTTTATAAATCTATCAGAACATAAAGAAATCCTTCATTTAATATTACTACAAAGCGTTACTGCTTATTTGACATTAATATCATTTTTGAAAGAATCGACGTTGCATTCAAGGCCGCTTTATAAAAGCGTTGTGTTGCTCACCCTAATTCAGTCTGACATACATTCCAATAACACTACCTCCCTTCCAGGGTTTAAAACTAAATTTATGGCTGAGCATTGTGAAGTGCATCATTTAAAAATGGTTTCAACCCAAAACATCTAATAAATAAATAATGTGTATGGCTACTCAGCAGCAGACTTTCCAGACTAGAAATCATTCCATCGGATACTCAACAGTCCACTATCGGAGAGGGCTGTCAGATAAATCTTATAGTAGCTGCATTCACGTCCTGTAAATCACATGTTATTGTCTGAGCCTTCTGCCAGGTCATCTATTCTTTTCCCATTTATCAGAAATGCATACAGTACAGTGAACCTAGAAGCACCATCTAGTCTGGCCTGGCATCCTGTTGGGGTAATTAAAACAGCCAAAAGAGAGAAGTCCTATGTCTATTATGCCTTTTAAATGAGTGATGTCAGAATGTTAACAGCGCTTGTATGCTATTGTGAGACAAGGCTTCAGCCTGGAGGAAACTGTGATATAAGCCCTGAATAAAGCATTTTCATCTAGAAGGCCTTTCACTCTATGCCTAAAACGCAAAAGGGCATGTATGAATTGAGTGCAGGTTCATCCACGAAGCAAATATGCTACTGTGCTTCCTCTTATTTGTCAAATGTTTTCTTGAAATCCATGAGTAAGTAAGAAACTATGGTCTTCTCTCCTTTCTCATGAAGGTATTAAAAAACACTTATCTGTTACTCACATACAAGAAGCATTTGTCCTATTATTGTAGCTCCAAGGTGAAAAGGTACAAAAAGAGGTGAAATAGGTTCCATAATTTTCCTCCATGCCTTTGAATCTACAGAATTTGCAGCACTTGAAAAATGCTTCTTTTGGGTAGTAAATCAACTGAATTGTCAGCAGAATATGTATAAGAGAAGAAATTAGGTGGTTCTTGTCAGATCCATCTTTGACTTAAGAGCTTTTTTTCTACTGAATCTAAATTTTCTAGACCGTAAAATAAAGTTATAAAAAAAAGTAAAGTTATACTGACTGACTCAAATACTCTTCAGCTCTGGTATAATTTTCTAAAATTGCTGGAATGCCACCCAGGCTTTTTAAAAGTTTGCTGTTAAAAATTAATGAATACTGTAGCAACCGTTATGACCCTTCCACCACCACTACTCACACATACACTCCGCTTGCTGGTTCAAGGTATAAAAGCTTCTTGGTTCTTCCTTCCTCTGCCCCGTGTTTCAATGGGATTAAGGCATATTCTTGATAGCTGGTGGCATATATAAAACTAAGATCAATGTTTTAATACATTTAATCTCTAGGCATTTTAGGTATTTTATCTTCCAGAAATATTAATATGATATATTGCAATATAACTATGTAGCCGTACTTATTAGATTTATATTGGACCTTGATAAAGTACATCTTTCATGGAGAGATGGAAGAGGGAAGCATAAACTCTGCTACTCCAGATTTTTTTTGTGTGCAATGGTAATGTCTGCTCATATGGCCCAATGAAATATGATTATGGTTTAATATGTCATGTGCTGTGCTGATAATTTTTGGAGTTGTTTTTTGGAGAGAAGAGCCTGATTCAAGGCAGTGTGTGCGCATCTTAAAATTATAGCAGTGGCTGATTAGTAGTATTTACTAATTACACTGTGATGTACAGTGTACAGTACTGTGATTACTGTGTACAGTATTAACAAATTACACTGTGAAAATTTATTTTACTACCTGTGTAGGCAAACTTACAGATCGCCACCTCTTTTTTTTCATTTGCGCCCTCTTTGCGCCCTCCCTCCCCCTGCCCAACTTAACTCACCAAACCAATTATCAGTGGTTAAATGGTGGAATGCTTGCACAAGGTTTTTCTTTATTGTGATCTTTCTTTAGCATGATCTTCTTTTCATGTGCAACTAAATCACTTTGCTGTCAGATTCTGTTTCTCATAAAGAAGTCAGGGTTCGCATTTTGCTGGCCAGTTGCATCATATCTCTATCTTAGTTTCGTAATACCTCTTACTCTGATGAGGAATCTTAATGATTTAAACAATATCAATGCACCCATACAAACAATATGATAGTGTATTTCCTCTAAGGAAGAGCAATAGGATGGAAGTTAAGATCTTGATTTCTCAGCAGATTTTTTTTTTCCCACATGCACCCCTCCTCCACCCTACTACTTAAATGTTTATAAAATACAATAGGATCTTCAGGTTTTTCTGGGTATCTTGTGCTGAGGAAAAAAGTTTTGTATCAATGATTCGTTACCTCAGAATGGATTTTTGCAGCATGTTCTAAAATGTGGTAAGCTTTTGAATTGCTTGGAGATTTTAGTTGATGTAGAAGACGGCTGGTTTTCAGTGTTTGTTATTTGCAGAGAGAACACATTATACTGATGCTCTGTGATCTGCACTGGTTCCTAATTTACTTTTAAGTGCAATTTGATGTGATGGATAACTGTAGTGATCACTATGAAGTTTTAATTGAATTTGGTATAGTTTATCTGAAGGAGGTCTATCACTATGATACCATGGCAGTTGAACTCAACAGAAGCACCAAAATTCCAACAGTATCCTGGTTTTGATATTAAGAGAATAAATGCTGTTTGAATACTTACTATATGCCCCAAGTATTAGATTATTACATTTTTATCAATATAATATTTTCCATCTAATGACTTTTTGTTTTAACAGCTGAAAATAAATTTTGAAAGAATCTAATAATCCTCTAGGTCCACGATAGAAAAAAACATGTACATGTTTTGGATCCGAGGGTAGATTTTTGTAGGGATTTGCTAAGCTGCCAAGTTACTTTCTGTCAATTTTAACACATGTTCTAATTTCCTCTTTAATGCCAGTTTGGAGTTATCAGGAGTTGGAAGGTTTTCTTATTATACATGGTGAACTTTTGCAATAGGGTCTTTTTTTTCCCTACCAAATATGAAGGTAGCTGTATTTGAGTGAACACCCCCCCCCCCATTTCAGTAAAAGACTACTTTTATGATAAAATGGTTAGAAACATAACTATTGGGCAAGTGAAAAAGATTTAGATATTAATAAAAATAGAAAAAAAGGGCTTTCCAAAGTCTGAATTGTCCAATTCAGGGGAAGACATTGCATGAATGATGTCCATAGGTATTTGTCTTGTATTGCTAACTTTCTCTGCAATGTTACAAAGTATGCAATGTTTCTAGTTTAGTGAGAAGGCACTGTATTGAGGTACAGGGGGAAAATACTTCATCTGCAGGTATGCCAGAGACTTTAGAGCGTACTTTTTTTTTTTTTTTTTCTGCTTATGCTCTTTAGAAGAAATTGAAGATTGGAAGAGTGTCTGTTGAGCTTTAGGTACAATGCTACTTCAGGATATTTTCAGTGAAGTGATTTTTACATTATAAACTATTTCCTCTCAAAACCTCGTTATTCCTTTCCCTCTGCAATGTATATTTTCATTTGCAGTGCCTTAGTTTTGCAGGATGAGGACTGGTGGTCAAAACTAGAGACAGGGGAAGATAGATCCCCCAGTAGCCAGGGGCCATGCTATCCAAGTACTCTCCTGGGAAAGAAGACACATAAGTTTCAATTAACATTTCAGGTAATAGTTATTATTATCACAAAGTAGAATAATCTGTCAGAGGAAAAATTTCAATGTATCCTCGGAAAGTAACTAGTAGTCTAAAAGCTTAAAGGTATTTATCAGGCATGTGGAAGAGTCCAGTTTTAAAGAAATGAAGCTCACTCAGTCTCTAGAACTGATGTGATTCATCTGTGTTGTCCTCAATTGCAGTTTCCTTCTTTGGTTGTGGTATTGGAAGACATCCGTGCTTCCCTGTAAGGTCTTGGGGATAAAGTTTAGTGCTTCTGCATTCTCCTGCATTGCAAAGACTGTGATATCAACACATGACCTGTTTGGCCAGTGGTCAGTAGGATTAACTCTGGAGAAATAGAGTGAAAGGTCTGGAGGATGGGGGAGGTCACTGGCTGTGGAATCCAAAATGCTTAAATGCAATCTTTTGGTGCATGAAATTTAGATACTATCTTATCAGTAAGTTTATTTCTAACAAAGCAGAAGGTTAAATTATAAAATCTGCTGTCTAAATGACTTGGATTTTCTGTTACACTTGATATATATGGGGCTTTTTTATGCATGTGGATATTTTGTTCTTTGTTTCACTGAACTGTTATACATTCTAAGTGTTTGAAATCAGTTTGATAGATACCTGAAGTGCAATTTGAATAAGATTGAAAAAAAAAAAAAAAAAAAAAAAAGCTTCCTTTGAACTGGAGTATGTTGAAATTACATTTTAATTTAGTTGTGTATAGTTGTGGAGGTTTTTTTTGACTTCAGCAGTATGTAGGTTTTGTCTCTCCAGAACTGGATTATTGTAACATATTCTGTGTGAAACTCTAGGATAACATAAAATTTGTCTGTTGGAATTTCACTCCTACTTTCATTTCCTGTTGCTTTCTAAATGGTTTGAAAGTTTAATTGCCTATAATTGCATGTAATATTTAACCCGATGAATTCCATGGAATTGCTCATCACTCTAACATATTTAAATAGGAGTTTCTTTCAAACTCTGATTATTCTTCATAATAATCGCTAAGGTTCACACTTCTCAGATCCTTCTTTCGTTTGCTGTGCTTAAGATATGTGTGAACTCTGTCTTTTCTCTTAGGTGTAGTTATTTGCTTCAGGAGTAATGTGCTTTGTTTACTATTAGTAGGGCCTGCAGGGAGTTTAAAACTACTGTGTCCATCACTGGCTAAATTTAAAAAAAAAAATTAAATTCTGATAGAATATTGTTTCTTGCATGAGTCTATGAAGTGGATGTGTATTGACAGTTTGCTTAGTAGTAGAAATCAAAGAAGTTTATAACTTGGACTTTGCTTTTGCCTTAAGTGTGGAAATAGGTTGGAATGTATTTGGAATGATTTGCGAATACCGCATGAATAATAAATAACCTTTTATTGACTTAATGATGCAATAAACACTTTATAGTTATAACCAGACAGGTAGTGGTCACAGTAGTTAAAATACGTGAGCTAGTGCTTTGGCTTTATCTCCCCTTATACCTTTCCATAATTCTTAGTCTAGGAGAATATTTTAAAGGTTTGCTCGCTCCCCAGTTTGGAGATGAAATGCATGATGTGGACGAGCAGAAATTATGTTGTATTATACTTAGTATGAGAAAACCAGAAGAATATCTGAATTTACACTTCTGTTAAATGGGGTTGATATTTCTGTGTATGAGATATAAATAATCAGCAAAGCAAATAGGAATGGCTTTCTGGCTGAAACTTGTTTCATCTAGGCCTACTTTTGACCCACGAGAAAGTGCCTTCTGCAATTTGCAGCCGCTGTGTTTTGAAGTGTACAAAAGCAAGCTATAATAGCTGCAGCTGCAAACTGAATAGTGCGAAAGAACCAGTGTTCTTTGGCTTATACTACGCAGCTGTTTTCTGGAAAGTAGTTGTGAGCTTTGTGGTTTTGAACAACAACAACAACAAAAAAATTAAAATGTTTGTATGTGAAGAAATTGGGATGGTGCTATCTATTAGACTAAGAAGGTGTGGAGAGAGATGCAAGTGGATAGGTGTAGTAAAGTCATGATATTTGGATGTGGACCGATGTGAAGTGTTGTTTCTTGGGACAGCGCACTTGGAGAAGTCAACATGACTTGCAGACTTTTGATACGGATAAAAGATGGTTTATGGATAACAGGTTAAAAACCATAAAACTGTTCTTAGAAATAGTTTACCACAGAGAGATGAACTTTCCTAAAGTCATCTTGCTAAAACATAATTGTTGCCTCCAGTAAAGTTCTGGGAGGAAAATGAGGATTTATTTATTTATTATAATCTTTAATCTTTAGTTGTTGCTGTTGGCTGTTGGCTTTTCAGATATTATAGATCTTACTAAGAACAATTCTCTTACAAATTGACAACTACTTGAGTTTGGTTGGGAATCCAGAACATGGTGTTGGTGTGAGTTTAATGGAAAACATGTTTACTGTGACTAAAAATATTAGTCTTTAAAACTGCATTGCTGAGAATTTGTATGATTAATATATACATTTTTATGTTCAGGGTGGAGAGCGTATTGTCTAATGTAATTGTGAATCTTGGGGGTGTGACACGGGAACAGGACAGCTTAATTTCCATGAATTTGCATATCTTCAAAACTAAAGGAACATAATTTAGCTACAGAAGCAAGACTTTTCTGAAGGAAAAAGGCATCCTGTTGCTTCACCAGCACACTAGGACTTAAAAAAACATCACCATTTAAGGTGAGTTTTGTGCAGTGAGAGCACACCCTGTGGCTTGGCAGTCTAGTCAGAAGGATGATACCATGCTGACTTTATAACTAGATCTTTGAACAATATTCTCATGGGTGGTAAATGCAAAACAAAGTAATATCAACTGGCACTTAATTCTGTGAGCTCCCTGCTGATGGGGCTCTGCACTGAAATGGAACTCTTCCTGACAGGAAGTCAGCCGCGAAGTGTGGAGACCTCTGAAAATAAAGTGTGCTTTAATTTGACACCCTGCTGGTTTACAGCTAGTCTGTTTAATTTGAGACTATGGAAGGAGGTTTAGTGGAGGGGAGGGGTATGAGATTATGGAGAGTTCGGTTGAGCGGCAATGCTTGTTGCTGACTTTATACTAATTGCAAATATATGAATATTTTTCTTCGTGTTAATAAGCCAAAAAACATTTCTCTGTTTCCAAGCAAAACTGCTTAAGAAATTAATGATTTGGGGAGCAGTGCTGTTTACTCAAAGTTCTGTCAGGAGAAGCTTTGCATAGTGGTACTGTTCAGTTCATTGTTTAGCCTTTAGTCTTATTTATAGTCATCAGTGCCTTTGTGTACTGTTACTGGGAAAGCATCTGTCCTATCAAAGATGTTGATGATGCACTAATTTTTCAATAAATATTTTGAGATATCTTGTTTAAGTGAAAAGCCTCATAATTCAGATTATACAGCAATCAATGTGATACTGAGATGCATGTCTGTTAGGCGTTAGATCCCGGTGTCAAATTTGATTCAGAAGAATCAGTTGGATTTTCCAGTACCCTCTGAATATTTACAAAGACATTTATTTCTGTTTCTATTTAAGCCAGAAGTGGCTCTATTTTTCTTTTTGGAAAATGTGCTCGGTGAGTGCAGGGGAGGATTTGCAGTGAAAGGAGCAGAAAATTCTTATTGATCTTGTTTATTATAGCAACATATAGGGACAGATGAGAGTAGGTCCCTGTGTTGCTGGGCATTGTGCAGCAGTGGAATAGTGGATACCCAGAATATGTTACTCTGAATGAAGACCACAGATGCAGCATGATTTAAAATCATGGTTAAACAAAAAACCCAGTGAAGTCAAGAGACTATTGCCGTATACTCCTGCTATTCCCCAATTTATTTTCCTTTCTCCATAAAAATGATGCTGGCACTGCAACTTGATTATTTGGATCTCTTCCTTTTGTTCATCTTATGTTATCCCTTTTCCTCACTCTGTTTTTCTGGTTCATTTCCTTTGACTTACAGTTTCTTGCTTCCCGTTGCTGCATATTTATAGAACTGCTTGATAGTTTTATTTCTCAATTAATGATTAAGATTTCAGTTCCTATTCGTCCTAAAGCCACTGTCTTTTATATCAGCACGGAAAATAGCTGATGGTTAAAGAAGCTGAAGAGGAAACTGTGGTGGAAAAGGTTTGCTGCTACATGAACTCAAACCTGACCCCTAATTTCGTTTCTTAAGGAGTCATGGCAACAGCCCGCTAGTGGGAGAGAGAAAGGGAGAGGCCGCCCAGGCAAATTGCTTCCTCCATCAGAAACTGTGGACCTGAAATGAGTGATCCATTCATTCAGTTTTTCCTCTTTCTACTCTTTGTTGCTATATTAGAACCAAAAAGGAACTGGAGTTTAACATAGACTTACCTATTTCATCTTAATGTGACACTGGTTCTAGGGGCAAGATTATATTAATCAAGTCATGAATTAGATCCTGATAAAGGACATGTAATAAATGTTTTTCATAGAGATGTTCATACTTTTTTGAAACCTGATACAAAAATGAAGTTTGTGAGCTTTGGTGATACCCAGCTTTTATGCTGTGATGATTACTGATAACATTTTATGCAGACAGCGATCTTTTCATATTTTTATAAGAACTTTCAGATTAAGTGATTTAATTTTACTTTCATTAGTAAAATCTTTTTTTAAGAATTTTTGGTGTCACCATAAATTAGGACAGCTGCAATCTGCGTTGAAATTTTCTGACTGTATGTAATTGTTAAAGATTGTATGTGCTGTAAATATTTATGTAGTCTATCTTTCATAATGCTGTATCTTTTAGGATAACTTGCATAGTTTGTGGAGAAGACAGCAGTTTTCACTTTGAGAGTAATCTCATAGCATAAAAGGCATTGTTTGACAAGCTGACAGTTTTTTGGGGTTTGTTTTTTTTTTTTAGTATTTTACTGAGCAACATAGCATTTAAATATGCAACCTACTCCAGCTCTATATGCCTGTAATTTATTTTCAGAATCTCTAAAAACACATTGTGACTTGAACTCAGATTTTAAGTACTGAAATTAAACTTGCATTATAAGGTAGTTTTAGGCATTTACCACTGACAGCATAATACCGGTTTATAGGAAGCTCTGTTTACATGGAATATCCCACATGGTTAAACAGCAGGGGAGAATTCTGCTTTTAGTTAAAAAACTGCTGTTTCTGTATGGCTTATTTACTACTTCTTTAATTCTTAATGTAGTGTGCTGTGGAATTGAGCATGCAGAAGTCAGCAGAGTTCTGGTTTTTGCGTCTAAGGTTATTACTTGCTGTACAATAATAAAGGCACTATTTTATTGGGTTAGTTGTAATTAACTTCAGCACTAGGCATTGATATAAATCATTCCTAATCTGTTTTCTTTACATTCTCATTCTTTCAAACTGGTTTAACATAGCTTCTTTCTGTCTTCCTTTTACATAAGGACTAGGGTTGTAATTGCTTTTTTGAATTAGGTTGTCGGAAGCTGATGTGCACGTTGATCCAAGAATTGATTAAGGAACACTAATGAATTTCATATAGCACTTTTTAAAGATTTGTAATAAATACTCTATAGCAGTGATCTGTTGTACAATTAGAATTCAATACAATGTTGTCATGCTGTGCAGCTGGAAAAATATTTTGGTGTAAGAAACTTTGATTCTCTTTCATAGTTAAAATAGTAAACAGTTTTGTGGTTATGAATTAAAAAAAACACTTGTGTTCCAACTCTACCCAGAATATATTTTATGGATGTAGCCATCATTTTTATAAACATTGTGACTCTGTTTTATCAGAGGAAAAACACTGAAATGCTTTTGTGATTTGGTTTTGTTTTGTTTTTTTTTTCTGCTCAGTCTTGGTGTTTGATAGCAAGTGGGTCTTTTTGACTGATTTATCTGTACACTAGTACACTGTAGCACTTTCATTTGTTCATTCACAGCATAGGTTTAAAACAGGAATGTTATATGATCTTTTTAGTTGGTTTTGCAGCACTGAATGTGCTTGTTTCTTGAATTTCTTGTGTTTTTCAGGGCAAGATAGTCACAGACACACACACACACAGAGTCAATCTCAGCTCACCTTTATAGTTCATTAGTTAATTTGATACGTGTGTGTGTTTGAAATATTTACCCACAACAGCATGCTTGGTTTTATACCTCCACTTGAGAAGCTATCTCATCTAGTTAATTTTTACACAGCTTTCTCCTAGAAGACTCATTAAATTTTTTAATACAAAGACTTCAGTGGTGTACTGTCAGTAGCTGATATTTTGACAAAAAGCAGTATCTTTTTAATGGAATGCCAGCAGTAAATACTTTTTATTGTAACTGAGTGTGTTTGATTATTTAAAAGTCTTACAAAAATAATTAGCTCTTTTATATAGTTCTAATGGCAGCCTTGCAAGTTTCCCCTGGAGCAGTCTCTAATGAACAGGCCTTGATTTTTCCAGTTGGACTTTTAGATTCCCTGAGGACTTGACTTCAGACCTTGAAGGGCAGCAGCTGCCATTTGTCTTAAGCCTGGAGTTGCCAAACAGACAGACCATGTACTAATAGGACACATTTGTACAGCCTGAGTATGTGGAACCCCAATAGAGGCCTAATGATGATCATCTGTTGAGAGCTTGTAGCTGGCCGGGGTTAGAGTAACTTTTATCACCCTTATTGAAATCAAAACCTCTGTATTGATTAGTGAGATGGCTTGACTTGTTATATAGGTGCCACATTAAAGCTTTCATAGACAAGCCATTGTTTAATGTGGAACGGTATCCATTGTTTAAATTTCAATAAATTCAAGCCTGTTTGATAAACTTTCCCCCGAGAAGATGTTCTGAATTTTTGGGATAGCAGTAAATATTTTTGCAAGCTCTCTTTTTTCTGTGTCAGTAGTCAGCAACAGTGATGTTGTTCTGTAAAGAGAGGGCCATGAATTAAAGTTATTGAAATTTTTTTTTTTTAAATTTCTGATAGCTCTTTCATTATTGATTTATGGTGCTTAAATTTTATTTGAGCACCCAAACAGGTATGACTGTATATATACTGAATAACATTGTCTTCTCCAAATGTGTTTTGGTCTGTTACTCTTATATTAAAGTATGTCACATCCTTGCGACTTTTTTCTCTTTTGTACACTACTTAACATGTGCTAATTTTGATATTAAATTGCTACATAGTTTCTAGATATGATTTCCCATAATTCCATGTTGGTTTTAATTATTTTCAACAGAGCTTTGTAGATTAAAATAGTTTAAGCATACTTCAACTTGTGAAAAGAAATTTATGCTTGCATATATTCTGCTTAGCATGCAGTCTAACTTTTTTTTAATTATGAAGAACCCAGCTGAGATATAATCTACATTTCACTATATGTTCTTTATTGCTGGGTTCATTCAAGCCTCTAGTGGATGTGGTGCTGAGAGAGTGCTGACACCAAGTGCAAACACTGCTGAAAAGTTCTTGATAGTTTACTTTAGGCACTTAAAGATTAGTATATCTCTCGATGAACAAGTTTTTCATGCAGATTTGACCTTTACTCTGGGATATAATATGTCTCTTAGTCATGTGTTAACACATTTTCCTACCCCGCTCCTTAGTGCTTCATTCATAGTTCTTGGTACCAAAGGTATCTCTTTTGTTTTGTAGCCAACATAAATTACTAGAACTCCACCGGTTTTATGGGAAGGACAGATTAGCAAAGAATTAGCCCTTTTTTTGCTTGCTTATGAATGTGTATTCCATTTGTTAGATATAATTCTTAATTGTGGAATATGTCAACCTTGTTAGGAGGATATTTCTTTAAGTTATTGAGAAAAATGAATTCTTAAGTGGTATGTGTGTATATGTATATATATGAATGAAAGTAGTAGTGCAGTTTGCTACAGTTGACAATGGAGCAGTTTTCATCTATTGGAAATGTTTGAAATAATCTATTAAAGATCCACATTTAACTATCCATCTGACCAATTGATGGATTGGTCTTGCAAATGTTTTTATATAGCTTGAACAATATATATTTTTGAGTTAATGATGATTATAGTTATTTCCTAGAAGCGTACAGGTGAGAGGGACATGTCCATTTGCTACAGCAAATGACAAACCAATAAAAATGTTAATCAACAAAATTTTCTTGGCATTTGTTTGCGTGGTTAGAATTTAGGAATGGCTATATTTGGTTAGATAATGGCTCTACCTTGCTTATATCTGTATCTTCAACTGTAGACAGAAAGAGGTGCTCAAGAAGAACAAAATAGGATAAGCGTGTATGATACTCTTCCACTCTCCAGCTATTTTCAGCTTGGGGTATTTCCTGAACTTGGAGTTTCTGTGGTGTCTACTCATTATCAATGTAGTTCCCCTCTGTGTACCTCTGCAGTCTCCTCTTGATCCTATTGAACTTCCAGTCACTACAGTATCCTTTGGCATTAGGTTCCACGGATCTGTAATGCACGGTGTTAAAGAACCACCTGCATTTCTTTACTTTGAATCTGGTTTCTGCTAGCTACGGCTTGTAGAAAAGGCTCTTGGGCAGGCCTGTTTGGGTAAGTAAGACTGTCTTGAAGTATTATATCTGAACAAAGATATTCAGAATGAGTAAGGAGGCAACAGCGAATGGAAGAAAATGGCTGAACAATAGAGTTGGCACTGGAAAATTCAACTTCAATGTAGGATTTTTAAAGAACTTCTCTTATCTGATAATGCCATAATGATTAGAGACATACCTTAAGTTTACAAAAGGGATTAAGAGGACCGCGTAGTGTAAAAGACTTTTCAATGCATTTAAGTCTGATATAAGTGTACATGCACATGTAGCTGAAATGAAATAAAATAGAAGATTGGAAAATGGAGTTAGTGAAAATTGTTTTTCTAGACTACTCTCGTTGGTTATGGTCCAATGCATGTTGTGGTCTTCGGCCAAAATGCATTTCCTACACAATGGAAATGTAGTAGTTTCTGTGAGTTTCATTAGAGAATGTGGTACTGTCATATTACTGATTGTTAGTTAGAATTAATTAAAAAACCACTGTAAGGTAGATTAAAAATCCTCAACCTGACTCAAATGGGACAACAGTGGGTCATGACATAAACCTTGGGGGAGATTATTAGTTTCTGAAGGCAGGGGTTTAAGACCGGCACCATTTAATGCTTTTGTTTAATGATCCTTGGGCATTGACTTAGAATGTGTTAATGAAACTTGTTGATGACATAAAATTGGTGTTATAGAGGACAGGGATATAATTTTGCGTATGATGAGGTTTGAAGCACCATTTCAGTAACGGATATAGTACTTGTGTTTTATCTCGAGTAGTTATGGAAATGTTTACAGATTCCATTAAGGAAGTAGGTGGAACAATAATTAGCTAGGAAGTTTCCACATCAGACATGGTATTTGAATATAATGTGATTTCTTATTTATCTCCTTGTAACATTTGTTTTTCATTGCAGCTATTTGTTATAGTGTTTAGTACTTCTAGGGTTTGGTTTTTTTCCTGCTTCACTATTGAGTGTACAGTGACCAAAAGCATTAAAAGTAGATTATGTCTCTTGGTTACAAAACATTTATAGCTGTAGGAAATGATGGGCAATTAAGTGCAGCTTAGAACAGGTATGAAATTATTGACTTTGTTGATCTTCCCTTGCAGTCCTTCCTTAGGAAAGTGCTGAAATGTGTTTTATAGTTATTTAGTTGCATTAGTGGTTGAGTTTGAGGCTTTTAATGTGTTTTTTTCCCCCTAATTCCTTTGGGAGATGGATAACTAAGATGTTGATACAATAATGCAATATGCATACTGAGTGTAATTGTTTGAGAGATAACATATACTGTGGGGAAATATTGAGTGGATCATGAAAGATTATGACCATTAGTCTTTCAGCTATTAAAATTAGCTTTAGGGTGTATTCAGCTGTGATTTATGAAATTGTTTAGGCTAACCCCTTCTTTGATGATGTCTGATGTAGAGAAAAATGCTGAAAAGTATCATGATAAATGCATTTGCTTTTCACGTTTGGCAACCTCCATCTTCACCAATTAAATTTTCAAGTATTGTAGTGAGCTCTCTTAAAAAGCAGAGCAACAGATGGACAATGTCATAAGTGGAAACAGATATTTTGCTTTTCTTGAGTTTTCACACGTTTAAGCCATCGGAGAATAGTTTCAATTATCATTATATGAAGTGAAATATTTAGAACTTGGTATTATTTTAAAAAAACCTCTATGGAGATTAGTTGCATATACTATTTTTGTTTAGAATATTAGGGTCTAAAAGGTATTTTTTCATAAGAATAAATGCTTCTTAAAGCTATTTCAGACAGCTTGAAGGCTAACTTGAAATCATGTAATGGTGGTCACAAGAAAGCAATAGAGGAGAACTGAAGGAAGAGAAGTGGGAGACATATTAATGAGGTATAGGTAGCAGTAAGACAGTAAGGACCAATGATGCTACTTAAGCTTTAAAAAATAAAAAAAACCCACCCCAGAACCCAAAAAAGCCCATATGTGATAGTATGTAAATGGAACTTAGCTGATACTTAGAACATTTTGTACCTATTGTACGTATGAACTAGTTCTATAAAAAGTTAAAAAATACATTTAAAATTAATGATGAATAATACATCACAATTTCCAGTTATTGTATTCTTAATTCCAACTTCTTAAATATTGTAATAACGTTGTTGCACTTAAAAAATTCTAAAGGAATATGTTGGGCCTTGGGAAATCAGAGTTATAACCTCTCCTCTCTATTAGAAATCTGGAAATCTTTTTCTTTTGCAGGGGGCAGGGTGGCAGAATTTAAAATGTAAAGAAACAACATTGTTTTACTGCCTTTTGTGTATGTCTGATCAAACCTTCCTGTCACTGCCTGAGAGGTAATTTTACTCTGTTGACACTGGGTATTAAAAACTCCCACATTCAGAAACCTGAAATTTAAGAGATCTTGTTTTGCACTTTTTGCCTGTTTTGGAGCTGATGATGTTTTTGAAAAGAGCCACAGTGATACAAGTGCTGGTGAGAATCATTAGAATTATTATTTCATACAACAAAAATTGAACAATCAAGGCAGCTGATAGGAAAAAGTATCTGTTTGCTACAGAAACATTCTTTTATATTAGTTTAGAAGCATTTTAGAGTTAAACCAAGAGTGGAATTTGGTCTGTTTTATTCAATGCCTCTACATTTTCCCAAAAATACGAGGTTCAAACTTTTACTATCCTAATTTTTAGCTCTGTCAATTTATTCCTATTATGTCTAGGATTAAAAAAATCTTCTCTGTGTTTTTGTTAACCGATTCTGTTTTCTCCTCAGCTTTCAAATGGGGGAAGCAAGCCTCAGGGACAGGTCACCTGGGTTGGTTCCAGGGGCCAGGCAAAACTTGGCTACGTGTTTAAGAGGTGTAGAAGTTTGCTGCAATTCGGGGTTCAATTTGATGTAGGAGATGCGCAGTGCACGTGCGTCTGCTGTTACCATAATTTCAGTGTGTCAAAAAGCCAGTGTCAAAAATGTGCTACAATTTTTTGAAATATACTGGGTGTTAATGATGCTGTGTTTCGATCATTAGCAGATTTGAGTAAACATGGCTATGTGCTGAGGACTCTTATAGGCGTATATATTAACTGAACTTTAAACTATGAGAGAAAATTGTCTAAAGAATGAGCCTTGCATTAATGTGAAACATTATCAAGCTTCTATAAAATAAGAAGCATCAGTGAAACAGAGTAAATTCAGAACTATTGCATAATATAGCAAATGAAAATGATGCAGCAGTTTGTGACATATTTTTGTGTTTTCTTTTCCCCTCCACAGAATATGACTTTGTGTAAATGCATTTTGTTTCTCATGCTAGCAATGTTTTCTTTCTGATTAGCACACAGTTAATGCTTTATATGTTTGCTGATGGTGGTGTAAGTTGCTAAAATTGAAAAGAAAGTCCATGAGTTTGTAGCTGAAAATGTTTTTTCTTAGTTTTGTTTTTATACAACTAGTTTTCTCTTGGTTTTGTTTTTTTTTTTCTCCAGGAGTGGCAGAACTCTATACAAAAGAATGCTGGCCTTGCCTTTATTGAGCTTGTCAATGAAGGAAGGTAAGTCACAATACTTGATAGGACCACTACCTTAGGCTTCAAGAACTTGTGTGGCTCAAAACATTTTTGTAAAGAATTTTACTTCTACCTTTTTGTATCACTTCCTTTGAGTTTTATAAATATGATTTCATGTTCTTTAATATTTCAGTTAAGTTCTAATACTGAATATGGGATTTTGCAGAAACTGAATACTCTTTAGCTTCATTAAATATTTCACTTATTGATGTGTCATGGATTTTCTTTCTTCCTGTCCTTGTGCATTGGTTAATGTTGAAACTATAATTTGTATTCAGCTAATCTCTTGAGGAAGGGAATTGATATTTGGCAGACATTGCTAGGAATTGTAAGATAAGCCTCTGTCTCAAAAATTAGATTCCAGTTTGCTCATTTATTTCCTACCTCATAAAATAGAAGGGAAGAGTCCCTTTAAGGTAAAAACAAACTAATGTGTTGATATTACCAGTTAGTTTAACGTTCTATCCATAACTGTATATTTATATTACTGGGACTTATGGAAAATGACACAGCAGGTGACGAGGCCATGCTCTTTGACTTGCAGTGACTATTTGGAATCATCAATGCTTTCTTCAGTATGAGTTGATTGTTGAGACACTCTAAGAGCAATATTTACTTTTTCTAAAGGATTTTTTTTAAAGATGTCTTAATGAGTTAGCTGAGGAGTATTATAAGAAAAGCCATTTATGCAGACCTAAAATTTGTTAGTGGGTAGCTTGAGCTAGCAAGAATCCCAGTAGAAAATAAATTTTACAGGATTAGGACAACCACTGAATTAAAACCAAAATCATTTATCACATAAATGCTATAGAAATATCTTTTTATCATTGTAGGAATAAAAAGGAAATAACTATTTGAGATTTTTTCCTTTAAAATGTGTAGATGTTCTCATACATAAAAATAATGACCATTATAATGGTTGCATTTCAGTTTATGGTGAGAGAAACACCATTCTGAGGCAGAGAAAACATTTTGCTACTAGTCTTGATCCCAAGGGCCAAGGTAAAGTAACAAGGGTGTTCAGTTACAGTGTTAAGATCTAGCCTGTAGTTGTTTCCTATTATGTGAGGCTGACCTGTCTTGACCTTACTTATAAAGTGCCTGCTATAAATTTGGCCCTTGATTAATGTTTTATTAGCATAGATAACGTAAAGATCCCACACACATGTAAACCATAATGTAAGCTTCATCTGTGTAAGATGATCATCACGAGCAAATGAGTTGCTGGGACTGAGTTGTAAGTAGCAGTTACCTAGTTATTCAGCTTGTCCAGGTCAAGCTTTCAGAGAGCATTCTATCAGTAAACTGTTTGGAATTGACTACTTTCTTTTAAAAATCTGCAGTACGCATCACAGACAGATGGAATCACTCCCCCTCCTCCATAAACAACATCACTAACTTACAGTCTAGCTCCAGAGTGGTTGTCTCGGGGACAAATGATCCCTTGAAGACTGAGAAGTGTGGTTTTGGTTAGCAGAAAAAAAATAATACGAGTCATTGTTACTTCGTTTTGTTTCTGACTTGTAGCAGAGTTGATTTTTTAACAAGTGGGAACTTAAGTTTCATCATGGGGAAGAGGAAAGGAATTAATTCTTACAAGTGGCTCCTTTTATCTATCTCCATTTTCCTCCAGTTCATAGGAGCCTTTAAAGGTGTTGCGGAATTGATCATTGCGGTGCTTTGTGGCTTTTCAGCATTGACAAAACCAAAACTTTTATCCCTCATATGAAATGAACTATATTACAGAACTACTTTTTTCTTCTCTTTATGCAGTTTGCACATTATTTTTCTTGCACATATACTAATACTTACCCTAAAATATTTCAGGCTTTGTTTTTTATTGTATTTCTTATTGTTCTATGTATTTTTGCCATAGTATTATAATCTTAAAAACTCCAGAAGCTGAAATCTTTAAATTAAAACTTAAAAATTAAAATAGTTGAATGATACTGATTTAGACTTAAACTGCATGGTTGTATAATAAAAGTTGAATTTTTAAATTGTTTCTGTAAGTACTGAAGAAAAGAAGACAAGAAGATTGTACAAAGGACAGAGCTCATTCCAGCAAATAAAGAGTGAAATCTGTGGGGTACCGTGACATGTGGAGTGTTAGAATAAATAAAATAAAATTAAGGACTGGAAGGACTGCATAGAATTTGTGGAATTACAGAATTGCAATTGCCTGCTGCCTTGGTAAAGAAAATCTTGGTCATTCTATAACCTTTTAAACTAAGATTTTGTTCCCAGTGTTTGTTACTAATTTTCTGGACTAACGATACCAGAGGGTATTTCAGTTTGAAGTGTGTTATACTGGTTTTCTTTATCAAGCAAATAAAACCACTGAAAAATCTCTGAAAGAGAAAGAGGTCTAGAATAAGAGATCTAAATATCATCTTATACTCGCTTTCAGATGTATTTTTTGCTTTTATGTGAAAGGTATGAATGTACCTGTCTCTCTCACAGCAGTTGAAAGTTTTATGTTTAGGCTTGCCATGTTTTAGCTAGGATTCCCTAGACAAAAATACGTGCAGAAAGTTTGCCTCTGGGACTCGTAAGATCTACAGTGTGTGTGCTGCATTCAGAGTGTGTTGGTCGGAATTTCATTGTATTCACAAGTAACTAATGTGTTACACATACGGTTGCTCCCAGGCTTTCCAGATATATCAAGTCCACTGCACATGTATAGCAGAATTGATTTGTTTGTGTTCAATGAAATTTTGAATTTTAAACTGAAAGAAATCTGTGGAGACTAGTATGTGAAAATACAGAGCCATAAGCCTAACAAAAACTGCCTAAATGCACAACTGAAGTCTTTTGAAGGCCAGGTTACAAGCATAGTAAAAAAAACAAAACCAAACAACAACCTCCCAAAAAACCCAGCCTCCCCCTCACCGCCCAACAAATGAAAAAAACAACCCACCCCTCTGTGTGGAAAAACAGGAATGTACAGAATGTAAGTGAAAAGCTAAAGGATCAGGTATTGGAAAACAACCTCTTTCTGTGTATGAAAAGAAATGTCAGTTTCAGTACATTGCTACACTGAACATTAATCTGTTTTTAATAAAAATGAGTATGTATTGTTCACTATTACTGGGAATTCAATGCTCTTTGAAACCTTGTTAAAAAAGTGCAGGTACCCACTGCTTCTCTGTACTAAGTCATCTGTGCATCAGAAGTATAGGTTGCAAAACATTTTCATTTGCCTGCTGAACTTCTGTCAGCCTAGATTTCAGTCTTTGTGCTTGTCTTTCACCTTTGGATCCTCCCTTTAGGGAAAGACTGTTTCTGAACCTCAGCCTGAGAGCTTGCTGATGAGGGAATTTGTTCACTAGAACTACCCTTTAGCTGTGATTTGGTTCACTGTCCTACCTGGTCCTCTCCCTTGGAGACTTCCAAGGTGTCCAGACAGATTCCCTTTTTCACTCTGAAACTAATTAGGCTACTCCTTATGCAGGAGATGGTCAAGATTTATTTCTGAACTGAAAAAAAAAGCAGCTTTGTTTTACTTCCTTGCGTGTACAAATGTTTCTTTTGTTAGACTCCTGTTTCCTCTACTTGACTAGTTAGCAAACGACTCCTTTGCTTTGTGAAGGTTAAAACTCTTTCCTGTCGCTTTGATTCATTAGCACACTTTAGTGTGAAACATCTCTTATGCTAGACCTTGTTTTCTGTATCAGTCAGTGCACTAACAAATGTACTCGAGCTTGAGACTAGGCATGACAGTTATTATCCCCTTTGGGGTGGTAATGGGTTTGGCATGGCAGGGATTGAGGAATCAGTCTCCCAGTCACGCTGCAGCAATTATTTTTTCAGATTTTCAATTGAAGAGATTCTTGAAGATGCTCAAGTTTAATTTTCCCACGCCATTTTTTTGGTCATCCAAAGAATTAAGTGCTGTGTTCTAGACATATATTTTTGTACATCTGTAAATGAATATTCAGACAGCAGGTGCTTTAAAAAACTGTCGCCTTAAGTTTGGTTGAAAGGTGACCTCTTTAAGCTAGCAGAATGCATATACATCATCTCCTTTGCCCTTTTAAATTCTTAACCAAAACAAACAACCTAAAACTTAAGGATTCACAAATGTGTTCAGGAGAAGCAGAACTAACACAGTTTGGTTTTCTGTAGCTTTTTCTTATTGCTAAGTTCTCTGGTGTCTAATGAACATCTTAACATTTAACATCTTTGTGGGAGACATGGACAGTGGGATAGAATGCACCCTGAGCAAGTTTGCTGATGACACCAAGCTTGGTGGTGCAGTCGACACGCTGGAGGGAAGGGATGCCATCCAGAGGGACCTGGGCAGGCTTGAGAGAGGTGGGCTGATGCAAATAGCATGAAGTTCAGCCAAGTGAAGTGCAAGGTCCTGCACCTGGGATGTGGCAATCCCAGGCCCAAATACAGCTTGGGCAGAGAATGGCTGTAGAGCAGCCCTGAGGAGAAGGACTTGTGAGTGCTCATGGACGAGAAGCTCAACATGAGCCGGCAGTCCGTGTTGGCAGCCCAGAAAGCCAACCTGCATCAGGGCTCCATCAAAAGAAGCGTGACCAGCAGGTTGCAGGAGGTGATTCTGCCCCTCTACTCTGCACTCGTAAGACCCCACCTGGAGTTCTGTGNGGGAGACCTTATAGCAGCCTTCCAGTATCTGAAGGGAGCCTACAGGAAAGCAGGAGAGGGACCCTTTGTCAGGAAGTGTAGTGATAGCACAAGGGGTAATGGTTTTAAACTGGAAGAGGGGAGATTTAGATTGGATATTAGGAAGAAATTCTTTCCTGTGAGGGTGGTGAGGCACTCGAAGAGGTTGCCCAGAGAAGTTGTGGATGCCCCATCCCTGGAAGTATTTAAGGCCAGGCTGGATGGGGCTTTGAGCAACGTGGTCTAGTGGGAGGTGTCCCTGCCCATGGCAGGGGGATTGGAACTCGATGATTTTCAAGGTCCCTTCCAATTCTGACCATTCTATGATTCTATGAGGAATGAAATCCAATAAAAATTCTCCTGCCATATTAGATGATTTTCCTTCTATATTGGGTTATATATTGTGGCTTGCAGTCCCACAAAACAGCTGTGTTTTGGGTTTTTTAAGGATGCTTGCAAGGGGGGGTTTCTGTGTTGGACATAAAACTTTAGAGTTTCTCAAAAATATTAACTCTTTAAGTCTTCTATTAAAAAAAAATTATCCAATGAATTCAAAAGTTGCTGCGAGAAGGAGGAAGGCAGACAACATACAAAGCTAATATCCTTACGAAGTAAAAATTCCAGCAACCAAACAAAAAAGCCCCCAAACTCTACCGAGATTGCCAGATGTAACTGGTATTCTTCTAACAATACATAAAATCCAGTAGAATAAAATCTGGAATGCTGTAATCATCTGTATTTCTGCAGCTTTTTTTAATTTTTTTTTTTTTAGAAGGAACTGCACTAAGAACATTTCAACATATGTCACCTGCTGTTCCTTTTCTTAAATTGTATATGTTACTTTTGACTGGTTATAGATGCAAATTTTTTTAATATTGAAATAGCTGGCAATCAAACTAGTTGGCCAATTACTTGCACACTTTCCTAACAGAAAATAGGGGACAGATGTAGGCTGCCCTGTCTTTCACTTGTAATAGTGTGGTCACTCTTAAGGAGTGAATGTTGGATAGCGTGTTGCCATAGGAGCAACTATTGCTGTGGAAAATACTTACAAAGATACAGCTATTAATGAAAAAGTGGATGATAACTGACAGACATATACTTTGTGGATAAATGACAAAAAAAGGTTTTGGGGGAAGAAAAGATAAACATAGTAATGTTCAAACTAGAATTGATTACTAGCAGTCTGCTTCCCTTGGAGCCTCCTTGCCCTTAAATTCTGATAACATGAAACCTGCACCTTAGCCTTGATTTGTAAGAGAAAAAAATGTTTTCCACATTGCCTTGCTTTTTTTTTTTTTTTTTTATGTTTAGCAACCCATTCTAAGTGGTAAGTTTTGTAAAAGAGACATTTGGTGATTTAATTACAGAGTTCTTGCTTTGATTTGGTAGCAGAAGCAGCTTTGTTAATGTGTTGAATTTGTACTGCAGAAGATCATTAGGCTAGACTGTAAATGATATTTTAAAAGTGCTGAAAATTAGAAATTGTAGCCTTGATGTGTTTTGGAGACAGATAGGTGACTTGAGGTGGGGTTCTTGGCACTACATGATATTTTGTTGTGTGTGTGCACTCAGGTATAGTGTGACATGTGCAACCATTTTTAAAATGGTTTATTTCACTGAATTCTGTTTGATTTGGTTTAAATAGTATCAGTTTTGTGGAACTGGAAACATGATCTTCACTGCAACTTAAGGAGTAAGCAGAAGCTTTTGGGGGAGAACTGTATATTAATGATTAAAAATTAATGTATGCTTTTATTATTGGGGATGCTAGTAATTTGGTAGAGTATGGGTGTGACAAAGGTTTTGCTTGTGCAAATATGTTCTTAATTTGCTGAGCCTTTGAAAAAGCAAAATTATAAAACAGTTTTGAGTGCCTGGGAATTCTTAAATGTTTTTCTTAATGTAGCTGCTTTTAAAAAAATAAATTAATGCAAGAGTGACAAGAAGATATTATACAGAGAGTGCAGTATAAATGCATTGTACTATTGCTATCTGATTGACACTTTTCTGGAATCATCTGTTGTACTATCATGCACTCTCACTCAGAACGTGAACTCAACCTCAGATCAATTTTCAGTGGTCTCTGACATGTCTTAAGTAGCTATCCTAGATGGAAAAGACTGGATTGGTATGTCCCCTCCTAGCTGTCTGTTAGGAATGCTGTTAAGTTTTATGCTAACACATGTCCAAGTCAGCTTTTTGGTGAATCTGTGAGATTTTGGGGGGTTTTTTGCTTGTTCTTTTCTCTGCTATTTTAAAGGGTAAACGTGTTCAAACTTCAGTCTTTAGGAGCTTATGGACTTGTCTGTATTCTTTGATGATCAAATAGCTTATCTGTAAAGTATCTGTGTTCCACAAAGGAGTTGTAAAACTTCCTTGCAGCAATAATTCCAACGCTTAGCACATTGAGCAGTCAGATCCCATAAAAGACAGTGGGTATCCACATAGAACCTCTCTCCTTTTGAAATAAGAGAATCTCTTATGTACTGTTTATGAGGAGTGCAAGTAGGAAAGTTTACCTTTATCCTCCGTTGTTGGCTATCTCAGAGTTCTCTGGTGTGGTAGTGTCTGGAACATACATAATCTCTGCCTGTAGTACTTTATGAGAGATTTATGCCTGAACAGCTGTTTCCATATTTTGACTAAAATTGGTGGACATCAGTAATACTAAACCAGTATTTATCCATATCCTGCTTTCTTTGATTGCACATATTTTTGTGTTCCGTTTTTTCTCTTTTGTATCTTCTCCTTTTCACTTGTTGTAGGGAGAAACTTGACTTTTTACTTGATAACCTGAACATTCAGCAGCCAGAAATCAGAGTAAGAAGATTTCTTACTTTATGTCTTACAGTTTTCGTCTTCCAGCACAACAATAAAAATCAGAATATCTCATATATTTGGCTGAACCTCCTTTTCTCAGTGTTTTACCACTTCATTCCTGACCCATCAAAGTATGCCAGTATATATTTAACTTTCAGCATGACATCCATCCCCTTGCTTGTTTTTACTAAGCTGTTCATCTTTCCAGAGGTTGAACATCATGTTTTTAAATATTTTGGTTGAGAAAGAAAGTGCTTAGGAAGAGTAAGAAAGGTCTGTTTGAGACATTGAATTCGGTGTGCACCAAAAGCAGAAGAGTAGGTCTGGTATCCAGTCTCTACCCCCACAGGTATGGTCTAACTTCTACAGAACATGGCCATCCACGCTCCTTCCACACTCTTCTCATATTAAAAATCAGAAAAAAATCCTTAAGTCAATAACTTGTCATAAATAAAGCCAAACCCAAAGGGAATCTAGCAGGGAAGGAGGAGTGGAAATCATTACATTCAGCAGCATTTGGGTGTTTAATAATACTGAGAAAAATATAGGTGTGTGAGAAAGTAGCATAAGGCAAACATGGTCCATGGGTCTGCATAAGGAGATTATGAACACAGGCAAGAAGAAAATTAGTAGACTTCAGTTTTCCTTTCAGCTTGGATGTGCATACTTTGCAGTTGATCTGTTTGTTTAGTCAAAGCAATGAAAAACTGTTCTTTTGCTCTGAAAAAAAAGAAAGTTATAAAGAGATGTTTTGGATAGATTATCTAACAGAAAAAGAGCTACTGCGATCAAGTTGCTAGAATAAAAAACAGGATAAAAGCAGACAGGAAATAGTTTTGGGGTTATTTGTTGTTGTTTATTTGAATTGGCACTAATTACTTTATTATAAAACTCATTTATAGGGGAATGTGTAAAAACATTGTCATATGTAAATAAAAAAACCACCCAAAACATTGGGGCATCCCTCTGAAAGCTATGCTGTAGCTCAAGCAGAAGGTACAGGCTTGATGGAGAAATGAAATAATTTTGGGGACAGCATGCATGATCAATTCTGAGTAGGAGGCCAGAGCAGGTACCAGAAAGGGCCTTTGCGATCCTTTAAATCCACAAACTGTACTTACTGTCTTAGTGAGAAAAATCATATATTTCTTTTTTTAATACATTATGGTTTTTCTTTAGAAGAAAGCGAATGTCTCTCATAAAGTTACCTGATCTAGTTAATACAGTTTGTAGCCACTCATATACGTACAAAATATGTTGTATGTAACTTGGAGTTGAATCAATACTTTTGCAAGAGCCAGATTCTTGTCCTTGCCTCAGCAGTGGTCTGTTCAGCTGGAAACAGCTGTTTCTATTGCAAGCCATGAGCTACACTTAAGAAATTTCTGTTCAGCATTTTGTTTGCCTCAAATGGAAAAGCAGCAGCTGCCAAGGTTCTAAATTAGTGTTTAGAAGTAGATGATTAAAACTTTATTTTAGACATTTAAGCAGAGGTGTGTTCATTTCTAGAGATGCTGAGATCTTGTATTTGTCTTTGAGCTTTAATGGTAGCTATATTAGGCCATCATTACATTTATGTATAGATACATATTTAGTTTGCTAAGTTATGCACTTAAAGAGGTACATTCAAAACAGAAATCTGAGTGGTATGCCGTGTGGATGCAGCTCTTATAAAGGAAATCCAGAGTGATGTAGATAATGATACAACTTGATTTGTTTATTAGAGGAAAATTAGTCTAAGCATATGTAGTGTTTGGAAAAGATGACAGAGAAGCAAGATTAACATTTGAAGTTCTTGAATGTAAATAACACAGCTGTCACATGGTATAAAACAGTAAATTATTTCATACAAGCTTCGTTTTTATTAGTAAATAACTTTTATCCTCACCTCCTGAAGACCTTTAATTGCTGCATTTGGCAGTTTACAAGAAGGGAAGTAATTGTATCATAATTTATACAAAATAATATGAAGCTTTTACCTTTATCTGAAAACAGCATGAAGTTACCGGTAGGTGTTTATGCTAAGCTTGGACAACTACCTAGAATTAGCCCTAAGAATTTTTGGTTGCCAAAATTTGAGTAGGATTCATCTGCAAAATAGTGTGTAAGGTTTTTTTAGCTGGCCTAGCCCTGTATGGAAGATAAAATGAGGAGAGTGTGTGTGGGTTAGTAAGGAGAGGTAGGGATGACAAAAGTGACAACTGATCCGTAGGTGACCAAGCTCTTTCTGATAAACAAAAACTATTTGCTTTTACTGGGTACACTTCTAGTCTGTTTTGAGAATGTTGCTCTTATGTGAGGGAATGTAGTTCTTTGTTTTGTTTGGAACACATCCATCATCTCTGCAAATGTATAGTCAGGGCCAGTGTGCAGTTAGTCATGTACCAGGCTGCTCACTGGTTACGTTTAGTAGATAAAATCCATGTTGTAAAAACAATTATATATATGGTGCTTTCTTGAACAGATGAAAAAAGTGGGATGTTTAGGGGCTAAACAGTGTTAGATTAAAAGCAGACCTTTTAGAGGATAACTAGTACTTTACTAGTGGTAACTAGTACTTACTAGGTGATCTGGTTAACAGAAGGCTCTGGTATTGACAAATTCAATTAAAATACAGAACTGGATAGTATCCTGTTTAAATTTAAATCAAAATACGTGATATTGTTATACATGAGTATTTAGGATCCCTGCATTTTTTCAGTTTAATCAAAAAAGGTTTATTTAAATGCTTACCTGACAGATTTGAATGTGCTACTGTGGATTTTGTCTTGAGAGTGAGGGGAATCAAATGCTTGCAATTTTCCTGGACTATGACATTGGTTATACAAAGTTTCTTGTTGCTGATTTATTAGTAGGGATTTACTTCTAGCTGAACATTATTGTAAATTGTTAGAGATAGTGGTTTGTCGTTTCTTTTTTCAGTCTACTAGCAGTGCCTTCTTACCTAGTTTATTTTCCCAGTTTTTTGAAGCCATGAAAAGTTATGAAATTGAAGTTATGTGGTTGCAGCAATGTTGGTTCTGCAAGTTTTTGAAAGTAAAAGTTTGTCATTAATGCATGCAGATAAATTGTCAAAATTTGTATGTTGTCCAACATACACTTGGACATGGTACGGACAAATACTTACATTCTAAAAACAGAAAGAAGGAAAAACAAATCCTAAAGTGGTTCTAAAACAGTGGCTTCCATATGACTTTCTCAAAGAGAAGGATAAGTCATGCTTCAAATAATGCATTATGCATATTTATTTTTTCAAGTCTTCATCAGTGGGGAAACAGTCCACTGACTTAACTGGTTCATGATCACGTGGCCCCACTTAGCTGTTGTGCTGCTGTTTTCCTGGCCTTGCGGGGAGAGGCAATGAGCAATGGACTTCAGGTGTTCTGCCTCTGGATTTCTTCTCATTGGAGTAAGCTTGTGACTAGCAAGCTCACTGCAAGAGTGGAATTGTGAACGGCATAGGAAAAGAGACAGCAGAGCGTTGATGATCATATGGTCAAACATACAGATAGAAACAGGTGGAGCTTTACTTCAGATAAGTAAGTTCTAGGGGATAAAATTAACATTGTAAACATTAGAAGGCATCCTGCCTTTGTGAAAAAAGGGTTTCAGTTGGCTCAGTCAAGTTGTTGAAATACACTTTAGCTTACATGTGCAAGGCAAACAAGTGGATTTTTGTTCTGTTAGTCTTTTCTACATTAGCAACTGAAAACTAAAAAAGGCCCAACAGATATTCTTAAAAATTAGCCAATAGAGCATGTAATGGGTATATCTGATGTATCTTTGAGTGATCCTGTGGAAATGTCCACATTCTAAAACAGTGTAGCTCCAGTGTATACAGTTTTGACTTTATGACTCCCAGTGTAACTAATTAAAAAGGAAATGCTTTTAGTAACATGTGAACTCACAGAATAATTGGGTTGTAATTCAATCTGTCGGCTCTGCTGCCATTCATAAACTCAGGGTTTATGAAGGCCTCAGAAATCTCAGATTGAACTACAGCTTTATTCTGTACATAACCTGGATCAATGTATATCCTAGCACTTAATTTGTGAAACCAAGGATGTTTTATAAGCCTGAAAATGTTACTGAAATGTGTACTTACCATAAAATTCCAATTTTACACTTGGAGAAAAAAAATCTATACTGCAGTGCAATTCACAATTTTTTATTTAGACTTTACATCAGTTACATTAGGGCTTTCACTGTGAATGTTTATATGCATAAACAGCTTACTTTTCTTGTATTGTGTGTATGTGAAAGATTTCAATACATATCTATATATCAGGTAAAACAAATTACTGTCTAGAATATTTACATTTTGTTTAATACATAATTTGGTTTACTATTGAAATACAATTTTACTTGTTGCCAGAAAATTACCCTTCAGTCTTATTTATATCACTCTCTTAACACAATAAAGTGTGGAACAGAGCTCAAAACATTTATATAAATACAGTATTGACAGACTTTTATTTTAGAACTTCATTCTCTCAAGGCAGTTCTTGAATTTTCTCTGTCCTCAGGTTACTGAGTCAAACCATGAAGGACCATTTGGTAAGAGTGGCTAATGAAGCAGAATTTATCTTGAGCAGACAGAGAGCGGAGGATATTAATCGCCATGCTGAATTTGAGGTAAGAAATTAAATATTTAAAAAAAACCACAACACAACACCAAACAAATCACCAAAACCTAACAAGCCTGCTGTGCTTGAGGATTCCAGTCTGTGATACAGGCTTTTCAGGCACAGGAGGCTCCATCCTGAAAGGTGTTTTGCAGTTACAGGGTGGTTTGCTAGTTAGCCACTAACTTTGATGAAAAAACAGGCTGTGCAGTGCAGCTCTGAACTTGTTAGAATCTGCAAATCATGGTTGGTGGGGGAATGAATCATATCATACCAAAGCTGCTTTTTTCTATGAAGCAAATATCGCTGTATGAGTTAAAGGTTCTTAGTGTCACAGTCAAGATACAAGTCTTAAAAAAACCAATCCACCTTACTGAAGATAAATTATAGCAGCCTGTTAAGTGAAACACGAGAGATTACTTTTTTCTTTTTATATCATTTGCTTTTTCACTTAAGGAAAATGGTTTTAGAGGTGGATTACGTTTTACATGCCTCAGTGTAGTTTTGTTATGGTCTTGTATTTTCATCCTACTTAAAGGATTCTAAAGTGAAATAATGGTCTTTGTTTTTATAGACTTGTAATAAAAAAGTGCAAACCTTTTTGTCTGAATCACTTCAGTCATACCTCCAGTTGGAGGATCTGTTGGATCTCTATTACATCATATATCTCTTTTCTCTATTCTTTAATTAATGAGTCGTTTAAATGAAAACGAAGTTAAATCTCACTAAATTCGCTGATATTCTGCTTAAATAGTACTTAGTCTTTCTTCTGACATGTGATACTACTTGTGGTTTTGTTTTTAAAATGAAGCATTAAGAGATTGAAGGCACATTTGTGCTTAACTTATTTCTAAACTGTTTTTCTCTTAAATCTTTACTTGAAAAAATACTCCCCAAAGATGAAAGCATATTTGTCTTAGGCAGTGCTTATGTTCTAAAGGTCATCTGCGTTGGCCCCAGGATTCAAGCTGTGCGTTGTTTAATAACATATCTGCACTTCATCTAGAGCTAGTTCCCCCCTCCTGCAAACAGAGATGTTGTAAGATATCTACAGTACCATTTTGCAATGGTGAAATAGCAGGCATGTTTCATTTATTACATCAAGGGTTTGGCGACAGTCCTGTGGAGATGAAAAGTGCATCTTTTTACTTTGTTGCCTGATAATCATTGGAGTGGGACATGCTTGACATCTTTTGCTCTCGATTTATGCAGAAGCTCCATGCGTGACACAGTATTATTGATTAGATGAAGAGACCACTTTTTTCTTCGGATGCAAACTATTCACAAAGGTGTGCATGTATGTGGGAAATCTGGGAGAAGTAAAGCATTCTGTCATGTAAATACAGGCTACTAATGAATACAGTTGCTCAGTGACAAGTTCACTGTTAGCCTTATTTCAGTCTCAAGACACCTTTATATGATGTCTGGAAGAAATTTACACTGAGCATCAACTTACATTTTTAATATAGCTCTGAGTTTTGCTGTGACAACTCTCTAGGATGAGAGTGGGCTGATACTTTAAGTTGATGCTGGTTTGAATCTGTGCTGTCTCAGTGTGATGGCTCAAGGGGTCTAACTTATCAGGTTGAAGTTAAACTAGTGTATTAAAATCGCAGCAGTCTATCAAGTTTAGTTTTGTTATGTTGTTGGAAAAACTTAGATCTAGCATTGCTTCTGCAGATCTGCGTATTGAGGATATACAATTATCAGATTCTACCAAATGCTTAAATAAAAACCTGGTATCTTGTGAAGTTAGCATTGCCGAATGCTGTGGCAGACTTCAGTCAGCGTTATGTTTCTTTTGTGAAAGGGGGTGCCATTAGTCATATTCATTTGAATCTAAAGGTATCACATCAACAATCAGAAATCCCTGTGTGTGTGTTCCATCCACTTACCGTATGACCTGGTTTTCACATGTCCTGTGAAATGTGATTTGGTTTAGTGCAATGATCCTTTTTAGCCATGGTGTTCCTCGTAGCCTTTTAAAGTGATGCTCAGGGCTAAGGAAAACTTGGCATTCTTCTGTCATGTACCCGGAAATCGATCTGTCACTTGACTAGACTGGAGCCATTCCATCACTTAATGGGAATGGATCCGTGCGGTGTTGGGCTGCTGGCATGATGTGTATTGCAACTGGTAGATACATTCCCATTGCATGAACGGGTGTGGTTGAAGATGCCTCTGTTTTGATCCTAACACTAATGTCATGACACACTCACAGGCATGTGACAGGAAGGACTTGCAAATAAGAGAAAAAGGACTTTCAAAGCAATCAATACAGCCTTTGATCTGGTTCGTTTCACCAACTTGAGGACCTGTAAAGAAGAATGAGTGCTAAGCTAAAGATTATTTTCAGTAGCCTGACTGGTGTGATTTGGTCACCTACATGCACCCGTTTCCTTAATTTGCTGCTTTGTTTTCTATCTGTTCTTGAGAAATGTATTGAAATGAGGATTGTATTTTTCCAGTCAAGACAGAGACTCTGCTTGGTCAGTCCATTGAATGCAATATCCCATTAGCCATGAGATATATTCAGAAAAGAGCAGTTGAAAGCAGATAGGCTATACTTTGTCCTATCACCTATAGATCTATATCACTGTAATTTGTCCTATCACCTATAGATCTGCAACTCAGAGACTTTTGTAACCAAGAGTCATTACATGTCTTTAATATATAGTGTTGTGATTTTTCTGCTGTGATTTTTTTCCAATTTCTTTTAAGATTGTTGTTTCAGATCACATATGAAATACTCCATGATAACATTGGGTCTGCAAATGTCTAACGCCCAAATTTCTTTTGAAAGTTCTGTATTATGTTTGCTGCTATCCAGTTTTAATTCTCCTATTTGTAAAAGTCATCACAACAATGAGCCTTGCAATGTATGCCAGATTTTGAACAGGTTTGCACCATGGTGACACAGCAATCCAATAAAATAAAATTTTGTGTAGAACACTTTTTTCTTCTTTCCTTTTTCCATTTCCTGCCCCTTCCTTCCCGCCAGGGCAGTTTTTAAATAAAAGGCAAAAGAACTTACCATCATTTAAAACTGACATCTGGTATTTGGGGGCACACAGAGCCAGGAGTAAGCAATGGGAGATTTACACAAGCTTCATAACAAAGTTCTGTAGTTACATACTGTTGTAATATTTGGTTATACATAGGGCAGAACAGTCAATGTGGAGGAAGGAAAAAACCTAGGAAAGGCACTTCTATGCTGAACAGCTGCACTTTAGAAATGCAATGAAAGAAAGTCATGTTACACTTTAAAAGTTGCACAGGGTCCAGAGGGGGAAAGTACCACTTGTACTTGGTCCTTAATTCGTGGCCAAATACAGGAGAGATGTTCTCTTTCCAGAAATGGATTGAGAACTATTTACCTATGGATTCTTTCACAGCCAGGAAGAGACAGAGAAGCAGCAGCAAATATGACATGTGTTCACTTAAAGGTCTATTTGGGCCTTTCTTTGCTAAGCCTCTATGTGATGTGCCCCTAAGTTGCTCAGAACATTGAGAGAAAAGTGTCTCTCCATAAGGTAGGATGACCAAAAAGCACAGGAATAATCTCCTCCAAGGAGACTCTGCAAGGGCAGAGGGGGTTTTGCCACTCTTCCAATTTGTGCTGTAATTTTAGAAATGCAGGATACTCTGAGTACTGGAGTGAGATAGATTTAAATTAAAAGGACTTGAAAATAAATTTCTTCTCTCCCCCTACATCTTCGCAAGGCAAAGATGTCTCTTTCAGAAACTTCAAATAGTGTCTTGAGCAGCAGCAAAATCTGCACATCCCTTTCTTCTGCTGGCAAGAACAGCATCTGTCATCTTGACTGGGCTGTTTATTTTCTTTCTTCCTTTTTGTTAGGAGTCTTTGTCCCTATTTGCATTGCAGACCCCTCCTTTTCCTCTGCAGTCCTGCACTTCAGAAGCTTCTTCAAACTGGAGGTGCTCAGCTTCCCTTAAAGAAGACAGTCTCCCACCATCTCTATAGGCCTCTGTCTTACCAACTTAGCAGCCTAGACAAAAACAAAAAGTCTTCCTCTGTGGTGCCATTTTTAATACATGATAATATAAGTAACACAACAAATTATGAGCAAACCAGTTATGCTGTCTTTCTTTTAAGCTAGTGTTGTAAAAAAGACTGGAAAAAAAAATATTGCTTTGGAGGTGAAGAATTGGTTGTGAGAGGTTTTTCTATGGCTGAATGCAAAGGTCAACCTTTTTATTTATTTATTTTTTCCTGATCTTTTCTTCACCTATAGTTTCACTAGTGCCTGTATAAATAGTTACATCTATGAATGTAGACATACGAGGAGGTCACAGGGGGTCCCAAGATATACTTACCTGTTTTACAATATGATTAAGCTTCAAAGAAGCCTGATGAAGCAATATTCCACTCACTTCTCTAGTGAGATGGCAGCGGAGCACACATTTTTAGTGAATGTGGAAAAGTGAGTATTCTTAACATAAATGATAACCCTTACAGCCCTCAGTTTTGTCCAGCGTCTCTGGGATTTATATCCATAAAGGTCTCAGGCATTTTTCAAAATGTCACCCGGAGAGTTTAGTAGAGCTGAAAATCCTGAAGAGGAACTTATTTATGCTTGAATTCCAACAACTGGTTTCATGCTACCACCTAGACCGCTTTCTAAAAATGACCTTGAAATATGTGGTGATTCGCTCTGTCTTAGAATATGTCTGCAGACTGCTGCAGAGTCGGGCCTACGAAAATAATTGGATTTGTCGTGAGGAGGGGGAGGGAATTTTGTACTCTAATTGACTTTATTTTATAATTTATGACAGGAGTGCCCCTTGCCTTGGTTATGCATCCTGTCTTATATAAATCTCTTCATGTATTTGTATGCGAATATACATATTTATAGCATTCTAAATATGTAAACCTGCAACTGTTTTAGGCCTGGTCTCTTCAAACATCACGATGTTTGATCTTTCTAGTGAAGATTTGGTTTGCTGTCAGATGGCACTACTGGATTTGGACCAAAATCTGTGTTACCATGTCTCAGTGCTTGTGTGAAGTATTTTTGATGAATGTTCTTCCTGCAGTGTGAGGGTTTTTTACCTGGAAGATTCACATGAGAGAAAAGGAAAATGAGGGGAAAGGTACTACACAGAACCATTTGTAATGTTAAAAGTCATGAGAGCGTTTAGAGCAGCAAGGGACGGTGCAATACAATAATTCTCAGAAAACTTTATAGAATGGGTGAACAAGTATTCTTCATTCATTTTTTTTCAGTACAATGTAATTGCTCCTGTAATTTACAACTAACCTGCCTTCTCAAAGTCTCTTTTTAAAAAAACGTGTGTTGTCATTCCCTTGAATTTTTGGTCTTATTTTTTCAAATTCTCATCATCCATAGAAATATAAAATGCTGGCATTCTTGTTATTGGCCACTTCTGTTGATTAACTGAGAATTTCATATGACTTTCCCTTTGCATTTGTTATAAATCATGCTAGGCAGCTAACTTCTCTGCATGATTTCCCTTCAATAATTAAATCTAGCATTTCCAGCTGCTGTAAAATTTGTTGCCCTTTTCTGTGCAGTTATGTTTTTTCATGCGGAAGACTTGGACTTCCTCACAGCTTTAATTCTTACTCAGTATCAATTTATAGGCTGTGTGTAATAAACTGCATGTTTTACTTCATGGCTCATGCTGAGAAACGAATCTTAATGTTAATACACATATTGCCTTGACAGAGTTAAGATGGAAGTCTAGGTAAGTGTTCCAACCGTGACTTGGATGTAGCTATTTGCTTTTTGTTTCCTTGGAAAAAAACAAATTCAGTGGTTCTGTAAATTGATAATCTTGTGTATTCTGTGCCTTTTCCCCTTTGGTGTACTAAGCACTGAATGTTAGAAGGTGTTACTTGTATCAGAGGAAGTAACTAAAAAATACTGCAAATCAATTGTGGTAAAATACCCGTAAGTCAAAGAGATGTTTGAGAGCCATTGAAAGACTTATGAAAAGGTATTTGGTATCTTTGTAGTTTCTATAGATGATTATTTTTTCTATATGTTTCTATATAGTTACTATGGGAAAGAAAGTTTTAATCCTTGACTGGGTCCTGTTCTCCATGTAATTTTCCATTGTTTTTAATCAAAGCTGCTTTGTTGCAAAATTTACGCATCAAATAATCTTTTTGTAGCTTTTATAACATCCTTTTACACAGTGTTACTTAACACATGCAGTGACAATGACTTTATTTATTAGAACAAAATATTTTTTTAATTCTTTCAATGAGTATTCTCTCTAGTGGCGTGGTTATCAACAATGAATTTTTACAGAGTGTATGAAGATAATGAATAGCACAAGTTGAAGGTGTCCTGTGGTAATGTGACCAAAAGTTATAGTCCATAAGATTGTGGAAATGTAATGTGGCAACACTGAGGAAGTTAGAAGTACCCTCAAATGAAAATAAGGCTTTACATGTTTCATTATAAATGGGCTTAACCTCTCTTTCAAATCCAAATTTTTAAAATAAATGCTGCCCTTTGCGTTGGGCAGGTTAGGCAATATAGCACCATCTGTCGGTAGAAGGAAGAAAAGTTTTTACTTTAATTTCTAAATTTTTTTTGAGGTATTTTAAGCTCTTCAACAGAATGCTCAACATGGAAGACTATTTTATTTTTTTTTCCAATTGAAGATTAAGCAGTTTTCTTCTGCTGCAGTATGTTGACAAGGCCCAAAGTGGGAAATTAAATTTCTCGTATTTCTGAGGTGGCAAATTTTAGGATTCTTTGTCTCATATGAGTCAAAGAATACTGAAACAAGAGGTTCTTTTTTGGTTTGACAGCATAACCTTTTCACTGTGCTCTGGGAAGTGTTGGGGATAAAGGATGGCGTGGTTATGAATGGAGGAGTGAAAAATTGTGATTTCTCTTTCACGACGCTTTAATAAGTGATGGGAGAAGACAGAATGAAAACTCACACTGAACGTTGAGATCTCTTTTTGTTTTATCTCAATTTTAAATTAAAATTCATTATAGAATTATGTGTAAGAGCTATCAAAGATATAATATTGTTTCTGAACCAGATCGAAAGAAATTTCATTTTAGGTCTGTTCTCTCCTATAGACTTTTGTAATGAAACATGAAGGTGGTATTGTCTTCATTACCATTTTTGGATAATTTTTTTGGCAAATTATGATACAAACTAAGTGAAGATAATAAGTAGCAATGTACTGTTAGGGTTTTCAAATCATATTGTATATGGAAATGAAGTGGATTCATAACCATAGCTATTTCTTATTCAAAAAGTCTATTCTTGGTTTCTCATGATAATGAAGTTTATTGCTTTGCAATCAATGCTTATTGATTAGCAGTATCTTGTTGATACTGTTCCACATTTATAATATATATTGTTTCATTTCCATACTAGAGCATAATTTGAAAAAAAAAGATCTAGGCACGTATGAATCTTTTCTGCATCATTTGTTAAATCATTGTTACATCATTATTAGCTGTATGAGTTTTTAACTTCTTATGGCCTTTTTTCTCTCCTTCTACATATTTAACACATTATCATTCACAGAAATTAAGAATATAATTCCTGTGTTTTAAAAACTTTTTACCCCCTCTTGTAAAAACTATTACAGCTGATTATTTTTACTAGAGATTGTAAATGATCTTAATTAATCTGTTCTCCACAGCTCTGGAAGTCTTGGCTGAACATACTCTGGAATTCTTGTTATGTTAGTATTTGTATACACTGGAAACCTAAAAAATATCACTGTCAGAAGGAGCCAAAGAGTCTATTCCTGTAGTAAGGAATAAGTGGTACTTACGTGTTATAATTTTGCCCTGCTACTTTAATAGCTGAATTGAAACAGCATAGGCATGAAGAAAACTGAGTAATGAAAAGAAGGGAGAGCATTGTATGCTTCTGCTGTGATCTATCTTCTGCTAGACTGGGAACAGACATTCCTTTTTGAACTTACCTTTCGCTGTGGCAGCATGTCTCAGCATTTGGCTTGAAAACGCTTTGGTGTGAAATCCTTAATTGTTAAGGCTGAAAGGATGGGTTGCTCTTGGTTTTGAGTTTTTTTTTGTTTTGGTTTTGTTTTTTTTTTTTTTTTTTTTTAATTGTTTAGCTCACTAGCTAGCTAAATACCACAAAAAAATCCAGAATAACAACTAGGGCATTCTTACAAGGTTCGTCAACATAAATAAGGTAATAGCTAAACAGCACTTCATCAGGATTGGTTTCTGTTTGTTCTTTTTTTCTTTTTACTTAAAATTGTAAGTTTAAAACTTGTTACTTAACGTCATTGAAAGAATAACCCTTAAAGTACAGTTATGCACAGTAAGGTGTGAGTAAAATATAGTAATCTATACTGTGGAATATCTCTTCCACAGTAAAGACAATGAGTTACTTCTAAGTGGTCGTGTGTTAGGAAAACCAGTACAGAAATATGAACCATCTGATCTTATTTTTACCATATAAGGATTTATTCCACTTATCTTGCAGGTAATTGTTTGTGAATACTGATTTGTGATGGGAATTGCTAAAATACTTAAATGAAACATCTCTTAGTTACTAGGGTATTATAGAGCCATGAGTTCTGCCAATTTTCTGGTATAGGAAATAATTTGGCAGTAAACTTGAATAACTTGAACTTTGTTTAGAGCATTCAAAATCCAGAATTATTTAGGATGTTAACACAAGCCACTTGGAAATTGCATGCCTTTTTAAATTTATCTACATTAGTAATGTTATTTTGTTTCACGGATGGTTAGTTTGCTGAGACTCAAGAGCATCTGTAGTGTGTTAGACCAAAGTCCATCAAACTCAATATTCTGTTTCTAACAGAATTCAACGTGTAAGAACAGTGCAACTATATATGGGTGCTTCCTTGGTTCTACCACATGGCAAGAGTCACAATTTTGACAAATATCTGAAGTTCTGTGTTTGAACTTCACCTATTGTTTTGTCTCCCAGTTGCTGTATTAGCATTTTTCATATTTGATTTACTGTTTTTATTCCCTCGACTTAGAGCTATCAGCAAAATTTGACACCTCTTCCACTGTCTAATCATTTCCAAATACATTTACTATCACAGTAGGATTTAATTGGTGATTTTTCTCCACTTTGAAGATTAGCTGCTATTTTTTAAAACCTGTTTCCTTTGCTTTAATAAACTTTTATTAACATAAGGATGTTCCTATATACCCTACCTCATCCTGCCTTTCTTTTTGGCATTTGAACAGTGGAGTTCATGAACTGGATCTTTCTTGTCTTTGTCTCCAGTGGCTTGTTGGGAGAAATCTAATGAAGCATGATTTCCCTTTACAAAAGCAATGATGACTCTTGCCAGTATGTTTATTTCTTTGTTTGCTTTTTGCTTTGTAGACAGCTGCCCATTTGCCTTTTATAAATTTCAGACTTACGGCCATCTAATTCTCTGCTGTCCTCCAGAGTCCATTTGGCATGTTTCATTCTTCTAGCACTGAAGCAGTTTGAACAAGAACACTGTAGCTGATGTCTCAACGCATACATCCCTGAGTTTTTCTAGATCACACCTGACTGAATAACATCTGGTTGTAGCAGTTGGTCACTTGTCAGTTTTCTTTTATAAGTTGTCCTGCTGGAACCTCTATGTCATGGTCTTGTGTTCTAAGAGCTCTTTTTATCTTTTGACCTTCTATTAGGTCTACAGAGGTACCTTAATGGACTTACTGCTCCTGATTTTTTTTTTTTTTTAAATAATTTATTACTGCCTTTTATGCCTTTATGCAAGCATTCCTCAAACTCTTTTTGGCCTTCTTCATTCTGGTGTTAAAACTAACATACAATAAGTGACATATTTTTCTATTTTTCTTCTTTGAACAAACTTCATGAAGAAGAATGCCATTTTCTTACAGCCTTCTTTTTCTGCAGTTTAACCTCCTCAGCTTTTTTTAGTCTTTTAAAAAGCCTTTTGACGGATGGCATACTTCTTTGAACCCCTAATATTATATTTTTTATACAGTTTTTCTGTTGTCTATAAAAACATTTTCTGTGTTTTGCTGCATCTTTTTATGCTCATATTGTGAAAACTGAGCTAGCAAGCTCAGAAATTTCTTGCTGCAAATTAGATGTTCACATCAGAAATGTTGTTTTCACCTATTCATGAAAAATAAATCAATAGTGTTAACCTTGCTTATTATTCATGTGCCAACTTTTATAGTAGCTCATGCCAGGCAGTGATTCTAAAATACTCTCAGCTGAAACAATAGAGTGTATGTGGAGTGTAAATTTCTAGCATTAGCAAAGCAAATATCCTATTGTGCTTGATTGGAGATTTTCTTCTAAAATACCTGTCCAAAGATAATTTGCATTACTTCTGTACCTTTATAAAAACAATGTTAGGAGTTGTTTAGTTTTGAAGAAAAAAAACACTGGTGACAGTACACATCTTTCCTTATGTGCTTTACTGTGAATTGGTTTGATCTAAATGAGGAAGACATTATATTAAAATGATATTAGGGCTGACAAGCTCACAAAAGATCTTCAGGGTCTGAGTTCCCAAATATTGGGGTTTTTTTCTTACTATTCCAACTGGTAGGTTTGGCTTCAATATTCTAGTCAGTTGTAAACTTTTTCTAATTCATTCTTACTTGTATTTAGCATATATTTCTGTCTTACTATGTGATTGTTGTCTTTTGGCTTCACTGATCTTTTTTTATTTAGCTTTTCTTATTTTACTTTATTATTCTATTGTTTACCGCGTCACTTCATTTTGTAAGACGAAGTGAATTTTATTCTTCTAGGTTTTTTTCTTCCAAGGTGATGTCTGTGTACTCTAGATCATCCTAGTAGTTCTGCTCTGTGTCTGTTCTTTGAAGATTGATTCTTACTTGAACACAGATGAGCAAGACTAAGCACATTGGTAGGATAATTGGCTTGATAATGAACTCATCTCAAACAGTGGATACTTAAGTAAGAGTTTATTTAACGGGTAAATATAGTAACGCTTGCCCAGAATACATTCCCACCTTTCTGCAATTTAAAGTTCAGGGACTTCTGATTCTTGCTTGACAGAAATTATGATCTTGTGATTAGTTGCCCTTCAGGGATTATTCCCCCATTTGCTCAGTGAAACATTGAAACCACATAGACATTTATTAAGAGATCCACTGGGTTAGTTGCAAATTGTACTGACATCATAGTTACAACATTTGTGTGTTGTAAAATGCCTTTTCTCTGGTAGCAAGTCAGGTTGAGGGGAGACAGATCACAGTTTTCTTAGAACACTTTTTGTTATTGTTGCATTGTTGTAATCAATAGAATAAAGCTGTTGCTGTTAATAGCTGAAAACTTCATGCAATGCCATCACTTGCATGCTTACAGTTGGAACTCACCGTTAGGAAGGGCTTTACTGGCATTCCAGTAACTTAAGAAGCTCCTGCAGAAGATCCTTTGCTTCAGGAGTGTATATATGCAATCTTGTATTCCTTGTTTGTGTCACTCCCTGGGCATTGTCTGAGTCTTACAACCTGCTGCTGGTGCTACTGGGTGCCAGTAGTGGTGTACAGGTTGAGCAGACCTGTGGTATTCTGAATTAATCATATTTTACATTTTCAACAAGATGGCCAGTCCCTAGAGTTTACAGCTCCTGGGAGACTTTCACACAGAACCTTCTCATCAGGCACCATCTTTTTCACCTGCTTTTTCTTGGTAACTCTCCGTCTAATGTTGTAAGAATCTGTAGAACTCATTCATGCAAATTAACATAGAAAGGTGATGTCTCGTATCCTTCCTGAGTTGTCGTTTTCCCGCTCCTGCCTTGAAAAACCCTACTGTACACACTTATTTCTTTTATGGCAGTTATTCCAGTTCTGAATCTTTCCTAAATGCTTCTCAGTTCTGTCATATTTTCTGGTGGAAGACCCAAAACTGCACCCAGCATTCCATATGTGGACACACCAGGCATTTATAAATACACAACATGTTCTATGTTGTTCTCTTCTCAGTGGTTCCTAACTTTATTTGATTTCTTTGTGCTTGTTGATTATAGTGATGATAATTTTATTCATAGAACTTTCTGTCGATGATAATGCCATCTCATTATGACAAAAAGGAGTGAAGATAAAGGTCAACTCAGACTCCATAATTTCACATCTAAAATTAGATTATTTCCTACATTTTTTATCTACATTGAAGTTTCGGTACGGTTTTATTACCACAATGACTTGGTCTTCCCAGCTCCCTCTCCAGTTCCTCACAGCTCCTCCATGATTATACAACTCTGAATAGCTGTGTAACTTTGTCACTTCATTATTCACTCATTCTTCAGACTTTTTTTTACATATGTGTTGAGCAGCCCAAAACAATCACAAATTGACAGGAACTGTACTGTTAATGTTACTTTGAGCAGGACCTTATCTAATATTTTCTCTCGTATCCTTCTAGAAGTAGCTTTTCTGATCCTTGTTACCTACCCTTCCTTTGTCTGCTTCATGTTTTACATATCTTTTGTGACGTTGTTCTACGTAAGTCATTATACCTTCTTAAAATGTGACTTTTTAAATCAAAGTAGTCAGCTCATGAGTGAAGAATTTGTATTTACTAATATTTTAAGAACTCTGATGAAATAAAGAGTTTACTTCTGTTGTTATTATTTGTGCAGTTAATGTTTCCATTGAAGGTGAAAATATAAATGTAAAAAACATTCTGAAAAAAATGGAAAATTCAGCATGAGAAGATAGTGTTAGTTTTTGTATACTACAGGAACCTGAAATTGCTGTAATATTTTTGTTTCTGCTAAAACAGAATGGTGAATCAAACAGTGTATAATAGCATTAACTTCCAGTTAAAGTATTTTCAACCAGTCTTTATAATTCCAGAATTAGTGGAAACATTTATGTCTTTCGATTCTTCCATCAAGGCAAAGGGAAGTGAATTATTGAAAAGATAAAAATAAATTTGTTTGCTTTCTGTCAGAGTTCATATCCAGAGCCAACCTTGATAGAAGACCAGAATGATTTAGACAAGTTTGCTTTGGAGATTCATAACATATGCTTGCTGGACAGAATTGAGTTATCTCTGCTCTGGAGAGTAAGTTATTGTAGCAGGAGCTGACAGAGATGAAGATAACTGAGGGAAATTCAATTACCTTTTAGTGTTTTCCTTCTAATAGGATTCTTAATGTGAAAAAGATCCTTAGATGATGCGCCTGTGTTGCTTTGTGAGATCTGCTTTGATACCTGCATCCAGAATAAAGTGAACTCTTCTTTTCAGGCCTTCATTAAGGATGAAATATGCATCTGATTGCTAAATAGGTGTTAACTTTTGGTTGTCATTTGTAGTCTTCTGGCAGTAGTCTTGAATATTCTCTCAAATGCAATTTCATTTTTGAAAGTATTGGTTTTATTGGTTTTATATGAAAAGCTTGCTTATAACAGAAATTGATAAAGAGGTCACCAAACTGTAAAATATTTCTCTATAATCTAGTTCTGTTCCTGCATGCTTAATTGCTTTCTCATTTGACTTTTCTTAGCAAAAGCATCTGAGTTGCAAATTCTACTTATGACTGGCCTGAGCTCCAACTTTTGGGCTACAGCCCATTGACTGCAGCTGGATTTCATGTGAAACCCCCTGCATTTTTGAAGTTACTGGTAGACTGGTGCATATGGGGATTAGGATGTTATTGTTTGAGTTATTTGTAAAATTTCAATTTTTTTTAATAATAGCTGATGGTTGAAATGAAAATGCAGCCAGATCATTCTGTAGCCGTATGTACGAAAATATAACTGTGTACAAGTTTGTGTACTTGCGATACGTTTTCTTTTATCGATCTGTTAAACTCCTGAATGTAGTTATGTGTGTGTCCTCCAAAAGATTGCATTTTTAAAACACTGACCCTTATTAGCTTTGGAAAGTGTAATCCACTTTTTATCTGCAGGATTTATCCAAGCACTTGCACACTGATATTCCTGTAAAAGAAAAGGAGAACAAGTATCTTAACTTATGTTTATTTGCAACCCCCAAATGAGTTTGGAGCCAGGGATGACTTTCCTAGTCTTTTACAAAAGTAGCCTTTTATTTCTGAGTAGACCTATACAGTTTTCCAGGAAAGGACACAAGATTCAACTAGTCAAAATTCTGAACGGGAACCGAAAGGTCCTTTTGCATTGCTATTTCTATCTCACAGCTTTGCAGCCCAGCTTTTCATCTTAACTTTCCTGTATTAGCTTTTAAATGGGATTCACTAGAATAGATTTTTTGACTCTCTTTCTTCCCTCTTCATCTGATTCTTTTATGGAAATGTTTATTGAATTAGCGCGCCTACCCATTTTTTTATTCAATCTAAATAGAAGAAAACTGAGTCAGTCCCTTCGAGATGGTCTTAGCTTATGAAAAGGAAGATCTGTCGGGCAGTTAAGTTGCTCTTCGGGTGATTGTTGAGTTGGGGAAAATGCCAAGTGACTTAAAGACCTCTGGATTTCACTGTTAATCTGAAGTCCTGCTGGAAGTGGCAGACTCAATCTTTAAAAAGCCCTACCATTCAGGTAACTCAATTGTCTTCACTGCTGTTTCACACAAGGAAGCAGGTACCATCTGTGGTAGTTGCGATACTGACTCTTGCAACCTTGAGTTGTAATGACATCATTTAAACCAAGCAGGCAAGAAAAGATGTAAATTTTAACACAATTATTATGAAATATTTTTAGTCCCTGTTCCATATCACACAGGATAAGGATCTAGATTTGTATGGAAGAGTGTTTTTAACTTAGACTGCTGTATATTAAAGCAGAGGCTGTTGTCTTCTCACATTTCGAATAGTCAGAATATTTCAAATGCTGTCTTTATTTGGATAATAAAAAAAATTACAGTTTTAAAAATAAATTATCCTCCCCCAATATTTTCTAGAGCTAAATGTCAGCCTTTCAAGATGGTAGAGCTCTTTCTGAATAAAAAAATGTTAATTAAAAACCAAACCTATTCATACCTATTCCATGCTATTCTGAAGTTCCAAAGTTGTGTACGTAAGTGTGTGAGAACCAATCACAAAGGAAAAGACCTCATAGGCTGGTTGGAATGAAATACAAAACATAGATTACTGAAAAAAGGAAATGGGAGAGGGGGGAAAGGTTCAAATTATTTGCTTTTCATAGCTTGGTGCTATAGGAATTCTGTCATGAGGCTTTAAGTTAAGGCAGAGGTTAAGCTAAAGCTGTTTCCAAAGTCAGTGGCTAGGAGTCATTTTAAAAGAATAACTGCTATAAGACCGTATTTTAAGAATCCTTCCCATTTGCTTCTGGAATATTATTTTTTTAAAACCTTTGCAACTTCATCATAATCTTAATCAAAATATCCAAATATCAAAGAAGAAGCATCTCAAGAATCTTAGTTTGGCATAAGGTGAAGAGCAAATTTGGAGTGTTAGAAGAAACTTGTAAATCAGCAGCACCAAGTGTGTTATTTTTGAATAGACTTTTGAATAAAATCCCATGTAATCCCTTTTTTTTCCCCCACAGAATCTCTGATAGTAATTTGGAAAGATAAAAAAGAAGCCCTTAATGCTTTTCCTTAATAATGACTTGAAATGTTACTGCAGGTACAGATGAAGGTGCAGTGGCTCAATCGCAGAAACTGAATGGTTTTTTTTCTGTGTGGGGGAAGGAAATGCTTTGCCAGCAAACATGTCCTATTTAGCAGTGATGCTTAAGCATACGTGCCAGCCAAAGAGATCATTCTCCATTGTGAGAGGCTCAAAAGGTCCTGAACTTCAGAGATCAAGTCTACTAAATTAGCTTTTGGAGCAAGCATGATAGAAGCTGGTAAAGGACAGACCGTGTCCAGGACAGGTTACCTTTTGGATTGTGAGTTCCTGTTCATGTCTGAATGTTTCAGAGCTAAAGTTTCACAAAAAAAATTGCCAAATGTGGCACAGAACACTTTTAAAGCTCCTTCTGTTGCCAATGCAGAATAACAGGAGCTTTTTTCCTGCATCTACCTTAATTACCATTATTCATCCTTGTGTATACATCGATTTTATTGCAGGCTGATGGTATTTTTCCCTTTGTTCTTAACATCTAGAGAGTAGTAGACTACAGAGTAGAATACTCTCAACTCATGCCTTTGATTCTCTTGGCAGGGTGCAGAATACAGTTATAGAAAGGCAAAACTACAAATTCTTTTTTCTTTCCTTTCTTAAGCATCGTAAGTGGCATCCTAAGGAACCCAGTCAGATTGGAGACCAACTTGGTATCAAAAGTCCTGAGGCTTGCTAGGGATGTGCTTGTCATTGGCAGGTTGGCATGAAAACAGTCATAGCAAGATAGGAAAGCATTATGCCCGAGTGTCTTGTAATCTCCAATGAATGTGATTTTTCTGTTCTTTGTTCATGAGTTGGTATATTTTGATACATTCTGAAGCTCCTGGATTAAATTCAGAGTTGTCCTCTCAAAGACACTAAACAGGGAAAACTGAAAAACTATGTAGAAAATAGAAATAGAAACACAAACCCCAGTCTGCAAGGATATCTCAAGGGACTATTCTTTCTGCCTTTTGGAAATCTGGAATTTTATGTAGTCTTGGAAACTGTTTATATAGAGATGAGATTTTGGCTGGAAACGAATTTACTTTGCATGTGTTTTGCAAATTTATAAGGAAATTTAGTGAGTGTCATACAGCAGGAATATCAAACAATAAATAACAAAATCAACAGAGGTATGTTGATTATTTTTGCATTGTATTCTACATATAATATGAATGTGACTTAGATGATAATAATAAAAATTAGTCCTATATAGGAATACACACTCCTGTAAGCTAGGTGTTGAGACCATTAACTTAAGTCATGTGCTAAATATCAATATACCTAATTATTTATAGCTGAGTCTTTGATAGCTGTAGAAATTAAAGAATTTTAACTTGTGCAAAAGCCTTTCACTTGGTTAAAGGCAGAGGCTGAACTCACTTAAAGATTAAAGTGGAACAAGGTATTTTGTAATAATTTTCCAAATTATCCTTAATTTTTTCTGCTTATCTGAATAATTTGGGCTAAATTTTTTCTATTTTTTGTTTTCTTGGTGGTTGAATTACTCAAAGATTTAGATTATTATTTTCTTGTTTTGGAAAAGAAGTTTGGCAAAATGTTTCCAAATGAAAACATTTTAAAATATTACTTTTCACTTCATTGAAAATTTCTTTTGTTTCCATTTTTTGAGATAGTGTTTTTTCCCCAGTCAGAAATGTGCCTTTTGCATCTCTTATGAAAAATGATTCAGAATTCATCTGACCCAAACCATTAAAAATTGCTGTTTAAGTAGTACCTTTAAGGGCTTCCTAATTAGTAAGTTGCATTGTTCAAAAATGCTCAATGGAGTCTGTTACCTGCTCTTAGAGGCTTCATTTAACATGTATCTATGCTATCTGAACTGCATGTGACTTTCAGTCTGTTCAAGTGTCTCTCCTGTGCCAAGTCTTGGTGCTGTAAGTTGTAAAAGAATTGTGCTGGCAGTAGGGTGTCTGGAAATCTGAATCCTAGGGAAGCAACTACGTGGCTGCTGGGGCCAAAACTGCTGGATTACTTTCTGCCTACCTTATTGGTAACAGAGGTCCTTACTGTGCTTTGGTGGAACAAGACAGGTGAACAGTTGGTAGTCATAGTGAATCAGAACATTTCAGAGCTTTAGTTTGTTGCATTTTATTGGAAATGTGCCATCTCGTCCCTGGTCATACGAAGATTTTCACATGCTTATGAAGAATAGATTGAAAGCAACAGCAGGACTGAATTGGTAGGTGTTTCCTGAGCTGACAGTGCCACCATCACAGTGGATGATCACTATTTCTCCTACTTCCACTTAGTGTTCATTCCATACAGAGTGAAAGAAGCATCCTGGTACTGTCGCTAGACTGAGCTACCAACATCAAGGTAAAGGGTGAAGTTTGGTTGAATAATGAGAGAGAGCCTGAAGATAAGAGAAGAACAGAAAGAAAAAACAGAGGAGCATTGAAAGTAGAATTGGGGCAGTTCCCTAGGCCAGTTTTCACTGCACCATTGGAGACTGGAACTAAATACTATATTTGTCTTCTGGCAGTAACAATTTGCTCACACAACTTTTAACTACTGGCTGCAGACAAATTAACAATCAAGTGCTGGTTTGCTTTGGGTGAAGCAATAAAATTCTTTGTTTGGCCCACTTTGAGATTTATATACATGTTTTCATCACATTAAAAGTTATTTTCCCCCCTTCCCCTTTTAAAAACTTAAGTTCTGTAGTTCTGTCAAAAGGATGATATGAAGATATTGCAAAACCAAGTATCCAACAGTTAGGAAAAATCACAACAGTGGAACCTGAATCTGGCCTTTGCTAAGCATAATCCTTATATTATCTGAAGTATATGTCTTATTTGCTGGATAGAGTGAATGTTTCTTATAAAACAAGTGAGCTCGTCTGTCCTGGAAGCACTTGTTTATGGATCTGATTGATTTGTCACATTGAACTGGATGTTCTTTAGGAAATACTGTACTATCTCTGTGGTGCTGTTGAAGCAGTTGAATGTCACAAGGTTGATGCAGTGTGGTTGGGAAATGGCTTCAAAGATTATCACTGCCTCCTTCTTTGCTTAATATCTAATCTGAGAGCACGGAGCCACCTATGCAGAAGGGCTGAGCTTTACTGTTATTGGAGCATAGGAGAATTGTACCTTGATTATTTCTAGCTTGAAAAATGCTTCGTACTTGGAAGATGTGGATCCAAAGGATCTCAAATTTAATGCCCAAGTGTAATACTTTTGGAATCTTAGCCTGTTTCAAAACAAGAACTGTATAAAGGGGCTGCAGACATAGACTGGATTTGCAAGAGAGGGAGGAAAGTGTCAGTTCTAGTGCATGCTTTAAATGCAAAATATTTGGGCGTATGTACAGTAAGAACTGCCTCCTTGTGTTCAAAAAGAACCTTTGTCTCTGGGTATTGTTTATGCCTATGGTTAGCAGTGGTGCTTAGGGAGTTAGAATATTGGAACGAGGTAAGGAAGGTATAGCAAATCACAGTTTCTAGCAACGAGTAAGAGCTCTTATTTGTTTGTGTAAAGCTTTGTCTTCAACTGTCATCCAAGGGTGCTACTGTAACACAAATAATATCAGTTAGATAAGCATCAAAGAAAAAGGCAAAAAAAAAAAAAAAGTCCGTGGTACTAATGGATACTGCAGAATAGATCTGATGCTATTTGTCTCAGCTCTTTACTGTTTATTTATTGTCAGTCATTTTTCATATCCAGTTGAGCTCTTGCTGGTTTGTCTTATTTACCTACTCTACTAAATTGTGTTCACTTGAAAGATGCAATCTCAGTAAAAGCGCTGTTGCCTAGTGGTTGGTTTGGTTTACTAAAACTTAATACTGTGAGACTTAAAGGTAAAGAATAAAGCTGTTGACTCAGCACAAATTAAAACCAGATGTCTCTTGAGATCCTTGCATTTCTCTCTAATCACTAACCCAAATTGACTGTGGTAGATTTTTTTTCTGGTCATGACCAGTGTGTGTTGGTGTGATCTAAGTCAACTGCATGGCTTTTTCCCCCTTCTTGTGATTTTAAATGCATGGGGTTTTTCACGAGGAATGTCTGGCTACAAAAATACTTTTTTCTCTTCCTTTTTTTTTTTTTTTTCCCCTTTTCCCCTCCACATTTGTATTACAAACATTTGATTTAGATGCAGATTCTTTTTCATCTTCACATTGGATAAAAGGCTGGAAAAGTGGATAAATGAGGTTTGGAAAACTATAGGTTGCAGAGCTGAGGAGCCGTTCCATTGTGTTCAGTCCATTAAAAAAAGAAGAAATAGAAGAGATACTTTGATAAGTGTTCTGCTGGTGTTAACCTTGATGGCTATTATCGGGGGGATGATGCTATATCTATTTCATTGGCTTAAGCTTTTTTCATGCTGAGAGAAATCAATACTTGGAGTCGTTGGATGACAGAGGCATCACTTCAGAATTGACGGTGGCTGTCAGACGTTGTCATTGGTTGACTTTTGTTCGCTGTTGAGGTTTTAAGCTTTCATTTTTCTAAGTCTTATTCAGGAGTCTTTGTAAGATTTCCCTGGGTAGCATTTTCAGTCCAGACTTCAAACATCAGGTCAGAGGTCAAGTGCAAAGACCTGTGAAAGCAGAGGATTGAGGAGCTCCTTCATTTACTAAAATATCCTTATTTGTAGGGAATTTGCATTAGCGGCAAGGCTACGTGTTATCTTATGGATGACTTTTCCTCTTAAATAACACCCTATGAGTCAGGTTGTTCACAAAGTAGCCTTTAGCCAAATTAGACAAAGGAACTGGTGTATATAAAAGTGTTCAGTGATACCTGAGTTGAAGAATAAAAGTTTAAAAGTGCAATATTGCTTGTGAAAACCCTACACTATTAAATTGCTTTGTAGTTTGTAGAAAGCATTACATTAGAATTTTGGGACTGCAAAGGTAGGCGTGCAGAAGGTACTGTGCAAAGGAAATCTTTTACTTGACATTTTTGTAAAGATTAAAAAAAAATAGTTCTGAAAACACTGGATCAATCCTCCACTGAAATATAGACAGTCAGGATAGACTAATTCACGTTGTCAGTATTTTGCAATAGTATTTCTGGAATATTTCCTGCTTACAGAATGCATTGTATTTTCATATCTATAACTTGCCTTTTGGATGACCCTTGCTCCATTGGAATTACTGTTCCTTAAAAATAAATCTACAGATAACCTACGCATTAAAATAGTCTTCAGTCTTGTCCAAGCAGGGAACGGGAGAGAAGAAAAAACCCTGTTCCTCTCTGTGATAATGGCAAAGAGAAGGTTTCTGTTCGATCCAGGACGATGGGCTAGAGAACACGGGTCTTCCTCTGCTCTGTGCTCTGTCAAAGGATTCTGCTTAATACACTTCCTCTTTGTAAAACTTACCAGCCACTGAATTTAAGACTTTTTTTAGATAACCTGGGGAGTGCGTGTATGAAAACACATTTTTCTCCTTTCAACACTTTTAGTTTCATCATGAATGCAACTGCTGTACTTTAGGGATTGTGTTTATATTATGCACTTGCCCAAACATATAACAAAAATTATGTAGGCCAAAGCACTAGTGGGAGAAAGTTTGACAAATATATTTGCATGCAACTGTAGATCTAATTGCAAAACCATATTCAAGCATGACAGGATGCATATTGCAAGTGCAAGAGATCAAACAATGAAGACGAAATAAAGAGAAATGAAGCCAAATTTTTATTTTACATAAATGGAATGATTGGGATTTAATGTGAAGTATTAACATGTACCAGTCTGTATCCTGGTATTGCATCTCTGAAAGTAGCGGATTGGGTGAACCTGAAGGAAGCTGGAAAATGAAGAAATACAGTAGAGAAACAGATACTTTTTAGTGCTTGCAGGACAGTCTGGTGGTGACTGGATACTTTGGAATTGGTCTCTTTCCATTTCTTTTGGTGGAATCAGTCCTCTTTCACTCCTGTAGTAAAAATTATTTGAGAGGAGGAGGGGTAGAAATAGGTTCTTTTTTGCTGAATATTAAGCATCTATCATAGGTAGGAACCACTGAACAATTGACGAGTCACCTCTATGATCAAAGAGAAGATTATTTTTGCAAAATTTTCTTAATGTTAGTAACTATACTAACTATATACGATATAGATGGGCATGCCAGATATTTGGCAGAATTGTGCCTGCTTTCTGTTCTTGTTTGTAAAATATATATTGTAAAGAGTGTACTACAATGTTACGGCATTGCTGCATGTGGGAGTCTCAGTTTTAGTGGGTAGCTGCAAAGCTCTATTCATATTAAACGCTGAATTTGCTGAAAATTGGAGTTGTGTACATTTCTGTTTTGTAACAGGCTGATTCTGTTTTCATGGAAGTTGTCAGGACAGTAAAATACCATTTTTCCCTTCATTTGAATGTCACAGCTACACTTTGAAAATCTCAGTTGGTGTTTAATGAAGGATGCCTTCAAAATTACATCATAAAGAGACTTTTTTTTAAAGAGGTACAAGTTCATTATATCTTTTACAAAACATTCTAGTTTGATTTCCATTTTATCATGTTTTAAGGTCAAATGTGACTTTAGTGTTCCATAAAGAGACAGAGATTGATAATAGGGAAAGAATAACCCTCTAATGTGATTTATATCTATGGATTTTATGTCAGATATGAAAAGTTGCTGTTCAAATTGTAAAGGAGTTTCCATTAAAGAGCACTTTAAAACATTTTACTACTTAGCTTACATTAGACACTTGTTTTTAGAATTTTGACCTTACAGGCAACTTAAAAATAACAGCTTAAGAAACATTTACAGAGTGCTGAAAAGAACTCAGAATCATTGTGAGTGCAAAATAGATTAATGTGTTGGAAAAGACAACTGTATTTAAAAAGAGCTAGAAAAATCTTATTTAGTGTTGCTTATGATTTAGCTGTCTTTCATTTTTGTGAAGAGAGGTGGCAGAGTGCTTCATGTAGGAGCACAAAAGCCAATTTTTGATATCTCAATGACTTGGAAAGTCAGCTGCTCGTTCTTCACTCCTTCTGGATATCTGTTGATCAGGTGAGCATTGCTCTGAGATGTGGGGAAATTATAAGGAAATTTATAAATATATTAAAATTGTTAAAATATTTTTTAAAATTTATTCATCCAGCAGTAGGTTTTTGTTTTCTAGTGTCTATGAAAATCTACACAACTTATTTATTTCACTTCTGTTTTTTCCATGTTCTTCCTATCTTTCTCTCACTTATTATATGACATATATTTGTATATACACGTATATCAATAACTTTCATAGCCTGCCTACTTTTTTATTTGAAGCACTTTTCTAATGCTTGTATATATAGATAGATTTATATAGAAAAAGCATTGCTACTGTTTTAAACATAAAAAAGCATTATGATACCGTGCTGTTATCTAAGCTCTAGAAAATAATTGTACTAGTGTCTGCTTCAGCTGTGCTTCACAAAGAAAAAGCATTTTTGTTGTTGTTGTTGTTAGGCAGACATTTGTGTCCATTCTACTAACTAGATCACAGAATAATCCAATCATCGACAAAGGCTGAAATGCTTTGTCTGACATACGTGATCTGTGGAATTGCCAGATGAAAACTGAAATTAGAAACAGGGAATGCTGAAGTGGGGAAAAGCTGTTATTGTTTCTACCGATATCTGAATTTATTTTGGGTCTTCACATACAGTGGTTTGATGAAGAGTTGATCTAAATGCGGTGCCGCTTTTTTTGAGATCTGTATTAGCAGACAAATTTTCACAAGATCAACAAAACTTGAAATTATAAAAAAACACCATTGTAACAAAGAATCTTTAGTAGTTTTGAGCTCTGTTTGTAGATGTGACTTCCAGTTCTTATTTGCTAGTGTTTGAGTACCTCAGTAAACAGATGATGTTTGTACAATAGGTGTAGTAGAGCAAGGAAAATTATAACCTTTCCCACATAGGCCTGTGAATGTGCTCAACTTCAAGAAGACATCTGGTAAAGATCGATTCAGTCTTCACATGCATTTTGTTTTCTGTCTATATGAAGATATGTAGATTTTTCTCCTTATTTTTTTATAGTTTTATATATTTATACAAACAACAGCAAATGGTTGACTACCCAAATCTAGTGAAGAGTTCTGGCAGCGGAGTGGTCAGCAGCTGGCCTCATCATTCTGAAACTTACCTCTGGTTTTAGAATGCTAGACTTTTACTTTGTTATAAAGTGATCATGCCTGTATGTCCTGTTATGTTATCAGGCTACTAATGTGTTGGCATCTGCTAAATCCTGAGTGTGTATGCTATGTGGTTAAAGAACTCATGACAAACCTGGATCCTCTGCTGAGCGCTCTGGACAGATTTATTTTGGGTAGCTATGCAGTGCCTCAGTTCTCAAACCTGTAAAATGAGGTTAATTCTTGTTTCTCAAGGGTTTGTTATAATTAATTAATTAATGAAGTGCTTCAAAGTTCCTTTGGATGGTATAATTAAAATAATAAGTAATAAAGTCTTTATTTTCTTTCTAGTCACTGTGTGCCCAGTATTCTGCAGACAAACGGGAAGAAGAAAAAATGTGTCATCATTTGATAATGGCAGCTAAGTACCGAGACCAGGTGACTGCAACTCAACTAATACAGAAAATTATCAATATTCTGACAGACAAGCATGGAGCCTGGGGAAGCTCTGCACCAAGGTAAAGCATGTTTTTGGTGTTTTAAAGTTGTGGGGGTTTTTTTATAATTGAGCTGTGTTCAGCTATGCTCAGGTGATTTGAATTGATGTGTTATGGTCAAATTTAAGTTAAAAATTTTTCAAGTTTTTTATTTTATTTGAAAACACAATATGAAAAGGGTAAAAAGCGTGTGTCAGTGTTTAGTATGGGTGAATATCAGAAAACTAGTGTTTTGTTAGAGCAGTAAAAAACAAGGTGATTCTCTTGTGACTTTAAACTTTGCTATAGTAATGTGACA